>VWZG01008219.1:339422-372693 GCA_013396735.1 Grallaria varia
ATATATATATATATGTATGGTTTATTTTAGAACAATTTGATTGTAAAGGAAAGCAGCTATGTAGCCCTTTTGGTTATTAACTATAGTAAAAGGGCAATATAAAATCCTAAAGATATCATCCAAGAAAATATGTAAGGGTAAAGAGAGAGAGCAAGAGAGAAAATAATAAGGAAAAGAGAGAAGAAAGAGAGAAATTAGTTTATATTCACCATCCAGAGGTCTCCAATGAACTTGCTTGTTGTTGCTGGTGTCACTGTCGTCTTGGTCCATCAGGGAGTGGTGGGGAAAGAAGCCCATGAAACCTAAAGTTCATTAGGTTTATATACCCTCAGAAACACCCTTGGTGCCTCCCCCGTGTCTGTGGTGCGGTGCCGTTTTTGCACAGTCATGCTGTTTTTACAGAAGCTGGAGCTGCTGGTTTACACAGAGTCATTTTAGGCTTGGCAAGGGTGGTGCTTCAGAGGCATTCCCGCTAAGACCAAGGTCTTCTCCAGGGTAGAGGTGGGTGTGAGCATAGAGAGCCTCTTTGGACATAGTCTGGTGCATTGGAGGTAAGCATCACACACTCAGAGAAGCATCACACACCTAAAGACTCACCCCTGAGCCTCCACAAAGTTAGTTTGTGGACTGTGGCCTCCTCCCCTTAGACTTATATCTTCATTCTTGCACAGTTCACTATAATAGCAATGTTTTAAGGCAATTAAAAAACTCTAATTCCTCACAAAGTCCCTTCCAGCCCAGGCCATTCTATGGTAAAATTCTATGAAATATTTAAAAACCGATGCATGAGTCCAACCTCATGGGATGGTTTGGCAGGTACTGCCCTGTGTGTGTTTGCAGAAGGTCNGGAAAAGCATGTCTACGTCAAAACTATGGCGAGGCACTGGAAAAAGTTGTCAAGAGAAGCAGTGGACGTCCCATCCTTGGAAGTGTTTAAGGCCAAGTTGGATGGAGCTCTGAGCACCTGTCCTCAGCAGGGAGGTGGGAGCTATGTGGTCTTTAAGGTTATTACACCCCACATGGCAGAAGAAATTTTTGGTTTTCTGCTAATAAATCCCTTGGGCGGAATGAAAGCAGATCAATACTAGATGATCAGTGTTTACATATATATAAATATATATATATATATGTATGGTTTATTTTAGAACAATTTGATTGTAAAGGAAAGCAGCTATGTAGCCCTTTTGGTTATTAACTATAGTAAAAGGGCAATATAAAATCCTAAAGATATCATCCAAGAAAATATGTAAGGGTAAAGAGAGAGAGCAAGAGAGAAAATAATAAGGAAAAGAGAGAAGAAAGAGAGAAATTAGTTTATATTCACCATCCAGAGGTCTCCAATGAACTTGCTTGTTGTTGCTGGTGTCACTGTCGTCTTGGTCCATCAGGGAGTGGTGGGGAAAGAAGCCCATGAAACCTAAAGTTCATTAGGTTTATATACCCTCAGAAACACCCTTGGTGCCTCCCCCGTGTCTGTGGTGCGGTGCCGTTTTTGCACAGTCATGCTGTTTTTACAGAAGCTGGAGCTGCTGGTTTACACAGAGTCATTTTAGGCTTGGCAAGGGTGGTGCTTCAGAGGCATCTCTGCTAAGAGCAAGGTCTTCTCCAGGGTAGAGGTGGGTGTGAGCAGAGAGGCCCTCTTTGGACATAGTCTGGTGCCTTGGAGGTAAGCATCACACACTCAGAGAAGCATCACACACCTAAAGACTCACCCCTGAGCCTCCACAAAGTTAGTTTGTGGACTGTGGCCTCCTCCCCTTAGACTTATATCTTTACTCTTGCACAGTTCACTATAATAGCAATGTTTTAAGGCAATTAAAAAACTCTAATTCCTCACAAAGTCCCTTCCAGCCCAGGCCATTCTATGGTAAAATTCTATGAAATATTTAAAAACCGATGCATGAGTCCAACCTCATGGGATGGTTTGGCAGGTACTGCCCTGTGTGTGTTTGCAGAAGGTCGTGAAGATTTCAGCTGTACTGCCCCAGTACCACATTATTTTTCTCTTCGTAGGGAAAAACTGTGTTCTGGAAGTAAAATTTTCAGACAAGATGACTAAATTGACTCTAGATAAAATAGGTGCATGAAGGTGCCTCAGAACAGTGGGGTCCTACTTGTACTGCAGAACTACAAGGACAAAATACTATAGGACTTATGTTTGAGCCAAAAAGGGTGGACTGCAATCTAGACCTGTATGAGCTGAATGCTCTGATCATAGGCTACTCAGTTTTCAAACCAGCAAAATTTCATCAGATGGACAGGCACTTGTCACTCAGCCTGGGGACAGCACTGAACAACTTACCGCAGCAGTGCCAGAGCTGTCCAGAGATCATCTCCTCAAATGAAGTCTAGTCAAACGACAGCTGCACAAATTGTCATGTTGGTGGTTATCATTGGGAGCTGAGGAGATTATCAAGCTCTGAGAAACCCTCCTGCCAGTCCTCTTTCACAGGCTGTTGGGCCAGATGTAAAAGTAGAGAAGATGCCTTTCAACACTATAGTGAGTGTGAATTTTCTTTTCTGACCAAATGAGCCACCCTTGTGGTACAAAGGTGCTGCATTGACAAGTGAAATTATTTTATGAACAGTTTTCTGGACAAGAATAGCTTAGAATGAAATAAACATATGCTCCAGTAAGTTACATAGCAGAAAAAGGTGCTTGAAATTTATGAAATACATCTGTATTTCCCAGGCAACAGAGTTCTCCAGTTGATCCCCAGATATCTGCTTGGTGTTCCTGTAACTGTTACATCATCAAAATGTGAGAAAGAAGATATGTTAGTCTCATGTAAATAGAGGCTACAATCTGGTTTTGATGTTATATTGAGGTAAATCAGGAGGCAACTCAGTGAAGAAAATTGCTCTCGGATACACTGGTGTTAACCTGAAAGCAGAGCACAATCCTTGAAATGCAGTTACATAATATCTAGAGAAGAAATTCTGGTGGAATAAATGATCTCTGAAATGCTACCAGATAATTAAGCTGAAGTCAAAGCGCAAACCTAGAGCTCATTGCTGCATTTTAATTTAGTAAAACAGATTATTCATGCTTCAGATGTTACCTTTCCATTTGGGAAAAGCAGGTATGTCCTGAAGGAAATTTTGACTGGATTTCACTCAACTTATTTTAAATTTAAAATCCTCAAGAGAAGCAAAGAGAACTGGATAGCTGATAAACATTTGAGACCAAGGGGGAAACATGTCATCAATATTTTTAGTTCCCCATGAATGATTTACATTCCCCTGCACTATCAAATATCTTCAAAAGAACATGTCAAAATTGGAGAGCAGTGCACTTGGTTCATGTAAAGTTAAATTTCTGCAAAAAATCCCATGAATTCAAAGCTCTGAGACCAAGTTCTGATTTCTGATGTAAGGCATAAATTTGCAGCCTCTCTTTGAAGAGTTTCTGAGAGTTTGGGGTATTTTCAAGCTCTGTGGTGACTTGCCTATAGGAAAGTCCCCATTGAGCTCTGTTGCAGAGTACTAAAACAGAGTGCAGGACTCTGCCAGTGACTGGCACAAATGTCTGTTTTTTTCAAATCTCCGTGGCTTTAGCTCAGGGGAGCTCAGCCTCTGCTATCAGAGGGCTGGCACACCAATCCTGACTTGAGGAATGGTTAGCACTCAACTCTCACAAAGAAAGCTTGGACTATTGATTTCCAGGTCAGTCTGGGCAACAGATTTTTCTTCCCCCTACATCCCTTTTTTTTTTTTTTTTTTGGTAGCTTTCCATATTGGAGCAAGCTAGGAATACAGAATGGCAAAATCCTGTCTTTTCATAGCAAAATCTATTCTTAGCTGTTTGGTGAGAGGACAACTGAGATTCAATAATATACCCAAAATCACTGAGTACATCACAGAGACTGACTACAAGGATCTTAGTAAACAGCACACTGATGCCTTGTCCTTGACTTGTTCTTCCCTATTGCAATGCAGACTGAATCAAGGCTATTTTCACCAGTGGATCATCATTTCTCATTATAGCCACTGCAGAGTGTTGGGTTTAGAACTTACCAAAGAATATTTAAATAGACCAGGAATACATAGTTATGAAGGCATGAGCATGCTACGTTTTACAGAAGCCACTCGTCAAGAGCATTTGGTGTGTTGTGAAATTACTTAGTATGTAGTTTTATTTGTGTTTTCCTTTTATCCAGTCCTGATTCAGTCCCTGAAGAGCTGCAGGTAAGCTCCAATCTTTGTGCATTTAAATCAAAAGTATAAAAAGCATCATCTTCTCCTCTGTCCTGCTGTGAGCTCAGAGATCCTCTGTTTCCACAGATGGCCTGTCAGGGGTGAGCAAGCACTCTCAGCCCAGCACTGGAAATAAGAGCTTTCCTTCTGCCGGGTACAGTGGCTCCATGGAACGTTTTCTCTAAATGCACATGTGCCTACGTGTGTATGTAAAATACACAATGAAAATATTATAATCCAGTATAATCTTCAGCCCTCCTTCATTCTTGAAGGACTTTAGTGAATAACTGCTAAAAATGGAAGGATAATGTGGCAGTCTGAGAACAAATATATTATTTATTATTTTAAGATGTAGTGAAAAATAGCTTTAATATTCTGCACTTCATGAATTGAAGACACTTTTCTACTCAGTTCTTACCAAGATGAAACATTTTTTCTTTGCAGCTAAATGAAAGTCCTTCATTCTCTTTAGAAAGCTGTTGTATAGAATGAAAAGATAACACCAGTATGAGTTATGCTGACATTTGTCATAATCTGGTTCTCGTATCAGAAAGCCTTAGTTTCAGTGGCATTTAACAAGTTAAATTTACTCTCTATAGGAAGAATTTTGCCTAGAGTATATTCAGCAAGGAAGAATTCACAGCTGATGCCTCTCTTAATTAAAAGATAAAATGTTGCCAGGGCAGACTGATCTTAACGTGGCTGTGTCATTAGACAAAAATAGTCTGGCCATTTTTAAAATGACTCATGAAAATGTTTTCTTATTATTTACTTCTGTTTCAGGAAATTTTTAAGGAAGAAAACATTTTCAAAACATTCAGTAAATGTGATTAATAGACCTGGAGATTTTTCTCTCATGCTTATCTACTCTTACAGCTATAGCCACTGAGACAGCAGTACACTGTTTTGCATCCCACATCACCATTAGGCTCAACCTTCACTGGAGTAACCAGTGAAAGTGACACCAGGGCTGGGACTGCAGATTCAGATCACCGCCCAAAGATTCAGTTTTACATCTTTGTGGTGACTATCAGTAAGAGGTAGTAACTAGACCATGTCTACAGCAGTAATTTAGGTGATGTAAATCCATGAGTACAGGTCTATGTCCTGAACACACTAGTATGACCAGCGAGTTATGGAGACAAGTGAAAGAGAATATTTAGATTACTGTCAATCATTGCTTTTTTTTTAAATAAGTCACAATTTTTTTTTTTTCTTTCAGGATTTTGTCAGTTTCTCATGATGTTTTTCAGGACTGAGGCACCTTTTAAATGGATCTATGCCATGGCATAGATCTACACTGCCTTGGCAAAAGTTCTCACTATTGGGAAAGAGTCTGGTTTGTCTCCCTGATGTTCCAGAGCTGCAAGGCCAAGAGCTACACCTGTATCTTCATGGATGCTCTTGAGCAAATCTACAATACTCTTTTATTAAACTGCAATCCATTCCAGAGACTGGCATTTGCGCTAGCTAGGACTTATCATTGTGTTCCATCAGGTACTTTCTGCTCGTGTAAAAAGTGAGTTCCCCAATGTTCACACATCTTCAATCACAGTAAATTGGTCACATACTTAATTGTTTTTACAAATTAAGATCTCTTTCTGAAAAATGAACTACCATCCAGAAGGACAACATCAACAATAAGCCAAGGACTTTCCAACATGTGGGTCTCAACATTTTTGTTAAGGGTATAAATTACTAGCATAGGAAAAGCAAAAATTGAGTAAAAACTATAAAGTTAAATGTGCTTCTATTGATTTAACTGGAAAAGCAAACAAGATCTTTACGTCAGTAAGTTAAAGCTGAGATTTTCTAACACAGCAAGTTCAGTCCGGTGTTTCTTAGTGATGGCTACAAGAATTCTGTTTCAGAAACAGCACTGAGACATGATGTTTCTCTAAGCCCTTTATTTTGCCAGATTCTGACTGGGGAAACAATAATCCCTGTCAGCTGCAAAGTAAGAAAGTAATGTTGCATTTCCAGTTGAATGAGTCAGTACCATGCAGAGAATGGAGACCACAGTAATGTCACACATTAACACCTACAGGGAACTTGACTACAGTAATTTGTTTCACTTTTTTACCAAGGACAGCTTGGGACAGTTAGATTTAAGATGTCATAATAAAATTTCTACCATGTCAGTGGTAGAATTACATTAATTTCACTTTCTTACTCTTTCTCCGTTACTTGTTTTAGTGCTGTTCAAAATACCTTCCTAAGTATCTGCACATAGCTGTAAAAGGAACATATTGAGTTAAATGAATGTTTTATAATGTAATTTATAATACCCTCATAATTTCAAATTATAATAGCATGTTTCCTCAGAGACTTTACTCAAGTCTCTGAATAAATGAAAGAGATATTGTATTTTCCATCTCCTTTCAGAAATTTTCAGTAGCTTACTTCCAAAAGCCTAGTTTTGGCACTCCTGGTCATATTCATACCATAGTAGCCCTGTCCCTTCCTGAATTCCATGCCCTTCTGTTTTGCTTCCCTGTTTGTTGCAATGCCCACCCTCTGCAGGTGGGAATTTGCTATCTTCTGACTGCAGAACACTGACACTAGACAAGCAGAGAAATGGTGGTGTCCTTTCTGCGGGAAGGTGTTCATCCTGCCAACACCTCACAAAAACGGCGGTCCTGACTTCTGTATTACAGAGCTGCACACACTTCCAATTTTCTTCCGTGGAGGGAGAGAAAACATCAGCTGTGCCCCACACCAACAGATGAAATGTGTATTGAGATGGGCAACAGCTGTTTCCTGACAACATCTACTTTCTGTGCCATAAAACCTGTGATGGCAGATCTACTCCATACGAATATAAACCCACAAGAGTTATAAGTGCTCTAGCTTGCTGACTTTGATGTCTGACCCTGAGACGTCCTTCAGAGGGGAGGACAACAATAATGCACAGACTGCTCAGAATGAAGGGATACCTTTGGCCCATAGTTACCGCATATACCACTTCCACCTGAGGAGGATAAAGAAATTGTCTCTGCTTCTCACCTGTGGCTGAGCCTTGTGGGCCTCTTTTTTCAGTCTCTTGAACTCTGTCATAGTCTGGGACATCAGCTGGCTGCAGAACTGAGCCCTTTGTCCCACAGGTACCACTGTCTTCTCTCCTGGGCTCCTTTACCATGCTGTGCATCTCACTGGAAGAAAGCTCAAAGACATGTGAATATCTGAGCATGACGTTAGAGGTGCAAAAGCAGGTAACTTTTACATGATGGGATCTCATGATACTTCAGTGGTATGACAGTGAATTCTCTCTTCTAACCAAACCATCAGCAATGCATATTTTTTTTTCAATGTTCAGGACGGAAAAGGGTGTTCCAGGTCCAAATACAAGAATATTTTATGCATAAAGAAGAAAGGCTGAGGAAATTCATCATGGAAGAGAAAATCCTGACTTGGTTCTGGCGAAAGTGATGATATTTTTTTCACAAATTAAAATTGAACAGGTCTGTCTGTGTTCAGAATGAACTAGAAAGGAGATACAAACATGCAGTAAAATTTTTCAAATGTCTCCAGTAGTTTAGAAGGCAATGCACAGTTTGCCCATGTGGTCTTAGGCTCTTAGTCCATCCCTCCTGGTGAACTGTTGTTAGAGAAATATATAAGCACTACTGCTGTGGGAAAGAGTTACAGTTTTTGTAACTCTAAAATAATAGGCTGAAAAGTTTCATTCAGCTTTTCAAGATATGCTAGGTGCTTGTCAGGTAAGTATGGGGAGATCTTATTTGGCTCAACGTCATCCTGGATAGCGATTTCTCAGTTTCTTCTGAGGGTCTTGCTTTGGGAGAGAGAGAAGACTCCTGTTCATTCTGTGCAAACCCTTCAGTTTGAAGGAAAACAATCTCATCATGCATCACTTTGTATTTATGTGACCTGTGTGTGAACCAACCACTGCATATCCTACTTTTCTTTTTCATATTCTTTAAGTGTTCTGTGACTGTTTTCTTTCACTGTACCTTCACTTTTAGTCACTTTGCCTCTCAACACGCATGTCAAGTTTGAACCTGTAGGGCAGTCCCTGAGGCAAGCCAGACAGAGACACTCAAAGATTTTCCCAGCTGAAGGAAGTATCAGTTATTGTTACCATAAGCCATTCTCACCCTATTGAAATATCTAATGCAGCAGAGTTCAGCAATGAAGAAAGTTCAGGAAAAAAAATGGTGTTGAGGGTTTATATAATCGCTGGGATGAGAAACAGCCATCAGTCTCCATTAAGAGATCAGCTGGGAATTCAGCCTAGAACTTGGGCCATGCCCTGTCCCTGTTCTTGACAGATCCTTACCTTTGGGTGTGCGGGGAGGGGGACACAGGGCAGAGCAACTTGCTGGGGACTCCCCCAAATATAGGAAACTCACAGGATGTTTTTGTGAACACAGCTACAAGACTTCCTTTACAGCTGGTCCACAACTCAAAACAAAGCCCAGGTGTTACCTCTTGAAATACTACATACACTAAAATATAGTGTATGTACTATATACTCTAAAAATACAGAGTTGAATGCCGATGGTGAGATGAAGCTTTCATTGAATAGGAATACATCACTTTTGTTTCACTTAACTGCAAAAATTATTTATTAAATTTTAAATACAAGATGTGGAGATTCAATCTGTCACAGAAACAGGGAAAGTCAGAAAAGAATGGCAAATGTCATGAGTTATAACCTCACCTACAAAATGAGGTTGAATTGTCTTCAAAATTAAGCTTCCTGGTCTGGAAAATTGTATCCAGACAACATACATCCTTACACATGAAGCAATTTCATTTTATGGTATTTCCGGGCATATTTTTTTTTCATAAAGATGACCTGAATTTTCATTATTTTCATCTATTATTAGCTTTTAGAAATAACTACCATGATGTCATGTTCTGAAAGCATGAAAAGGTCTCTTCAAATTACACCTGACAGGTTTTGGGCATCTGAGTAAGAGCACTCCGATCCTGTGGATTCAGAGAGCTGCACCGCTCTATCCCTCCAGGCAGGTGTTTCTGCTCTTTCCAGCTGAACTGCAGACAGATGGAATTTGACAGTGTTTCCCCTTCAGCTGCTTCCGAAGGAAAATTAGCTAGCTTTGTCTTTTAGTTGATGTAGGCACAAATGACAAACAATTGACAGCCAAGGGTATTGTCCCACGCTAAATCCACAGATAGGACAGCAAACACAATGGAAACAAAAGCAATAATAAGGAAATAAATTCCTATGGGCCTGTGAAATTAGAATGTTTTGTAAAAATGACTGAATTTTTTATGTCAGATGCAAAGTTAATCATGGCATTGGTACAAAGGATGAAGTTAATAACAGGGAGCACATAGGGCCTTTTTGCTAATGGTACTGTGCCTAAGCAATGTTCTAAATGGACAAGAAAAGAGAATAGTTGCAACTCTATAAATGGTGAGTTCACGGAGCTGTAGTACGGTGATGAAATGAGTGAGTTTCACAACTTTCTACAGCAAGTCCAGCTTTCTTAAGGATTCCATGGGTTTACAGTAAGAAGGCCACAAGGGAAAATGTTGCAGAAATGAATTTGCAGACTCAGGGAACAAAGGTGTTAGTAATGCTTCTGTGTCTAAGAAATCCACTACTTGACATATCTAGATTAAATAGTCTCAGCTTATAGTAATGTAATGTGATGGAAAATGAATATTCACTCTGGCTTGAGAGACTGCTAATATAAACTTCATGCCAGCTCTTCCTCTGCCACCGTACCCAGTAAATACCACTTCTGCTCTCTGCAGTCACAGAATATCATACCTCCTGCAAAATTTCTCTTCTGACCTCAAAGAGTGGAGAAAACAAAGTTTTCATTCTCTTGAGTTTGGGAGCATGTTGTGTCTATTTGCTTTTACTAGTGTTCCATTGTATTTCTTGTTCTTGCTCCAATTTCTTTAGCTCACGTCAAAGGAAAATAGCAGCTCAGCCTTATTATCACAAATGTCTATTCACCTAAGCTCCTTAGGGACAAACCTGGCAAGCATAATAATGCTCTTACAGTTTTCTTTTCTGAGTCCTAAGGGTAGATCTCAGATTTAGGATAGTGTGCAGCTTTGCAAGAGTATTTTATTGTGATCATACCTGACCACACAATTATTAAGGAGAAAATACTCTAAAACTACCTCCAAAAAAAAAAACACCTAAGACTTACTGTATTTTTCAATCCAACTTGCCATTTTTTTTTTAAGCCTTTAAGTTCCAAACAAGACAAAAGGGGAAAAAAATCCAGATGGTTATACATGCACATTTCTGAAGTGGTGTTTATGATGTGCTCATTAGTATCTCTGAGGGTATACCTAATAAACAGGGCATATATATCAGAACAGGACTGGTAGTTTATTGCCTGTGTCACTTCACATACTTCAGAAACTCCACTGAGTTTCCTGAAGTCACAGCAAATTTTCCAGGCCTTCAGCAAAGAAAACTAAACCACCATATGCAGTTGCACAGGTCTTCCTCTTTGTCAGAAATCAAGTGGTTAATAAGCTGCAATACTCTCTGTTACCAACTTTCTACAGATCTAAATATCATTAGAAATCCATTGGATGGATGGTTTCTTGATGGATTACATGAAAATCATTCCTTTGGGAGAGCATTTCCGCTTGCCTGCCGCTTCCACATACTGTGCAATATGTACTGGGTATGGAGTAAGATCATTAGAAAGGTAATTTCTTTCTGCAGCATAATAAAAATTCTATTGGATCAGTATCTGCTGAAGTATTGAAAGCAGTCATAAATTTTTATGGCATTAACTGAATTCAGTCATCTGTCACTCAAATGGCTTCAGATGAACAGGGCCTATGAAACTCCATTTGGCAGTAGCTGAAGCTATTGGAATAATACAGGTAATTTGGAAAAAAATTGTTGGTAGTTTTGTCTTAAACTGTAATTTGTAAATCAATAAAATCAGAGAATAAATTTCCACAAAAGACTGACAGGCTTGTTCCCTGGCTGCCACATTACCCCATGGCCTGTTCCTCTCTGAGTCAATTTCTGGCCAATATAGCTTGCTACTGAATGAAATACAGTGTTCTCTGCTCCCTTGGAAACATGGATACTCCTTAACCTTGCAAAAATTAGAAGTACTGACCATCAAGTAAATCGTTCCTCTTTCTCATGAAAAAGTTAAGGGAAAGAAAATATGAACCAGTTTTTCCCTCAGTTTGCTTCACAGCAGTTATTTTGAGCTATCCATTAACCTCTTAGTCATTTTTGTCTTAGGCTCTTAAATGGATTTGTGATTTACCCATCAGCCATGAAACAGTGTAAAACTAGGTATCTTTTATTTATCTTAAATTGCTTATGTTTTGCTCCACAACATTTTCCTTTAGGTCATTTTGTTCCCCCCCTNGTTGGGGTGTTTTGTTACTGTTTTTGTAATAGAACAATCTGCTATGATGACAGGGAAGGAAGAATATTTTTAAAAAAAAAACCCTCTACCAAAATCTAATTAAATTATTCAAGCAAGGATTTTGGTTTGCTTGGGTTTTGTTTTTTTTCTCTACCTAAGCAAATATATTTTTTAATAGTAGATAACTATAAAAAATTCTCATCTTTAAAAAAAGCAGTTAATTATTTCCATATTATTGGTATAATTTCTATTAAGATTGTAGAAGCAGTCCTACTTTTTAAAATGATGATATCTCTTCAGGCCTCTGATACACTTTAAGCTTTTTGTTTCTCTGACCAGAAGGAAATATGACAGAACACAAAATCTGTTCTGGGGAGGTTTCATGATACAGTCATTTGTCTTCATGCCACAGCAGGGAAACTGTGCCAGAGCCCATTTTGTAACATGTATTCTATTAGCTCTGTTGGTGCTAGCATAACCAAGAGTCAAATTCATTCCTGAACACACAAACAAAAAAAGACAATGTGACCTTGGCTGTCCATTTTAACAAGCCTGACCTGCACCAGTCCTCCAGAGCATCATGTCGAAATTGTTCATCACGTCGAAATTGTTCATCACATCATGCAGGATCCTACGTGAGCTTCTGCATTCCCTGATGATGGTATGTCATCAATTCTCCTCACCCTCGGTATCCACAGACCAGGGGGTTAATCAAGGCATTTCTCTGTTTGGGTGACCCCATCTGCTAAAAGATCCCTGGAAGTTGTTGCTTCATCATTTTGCTCCAGACCAATGCCCATTCGTCACAGTACTGCTGAGCTCTATAGAGAATTCATGCCATCATGACAAGATATTTCTGCACAAGCATATGTATGAACAGAAAGCACGAAGGTTTTCAGTTCACAAGATAAAAGCAAAATATTCTAACCTTATTTAGGTTGCACTAGTAATTGTTTTCTACTCTAAAACACAAGCATATGAAAACTAAATCTGGAAATGTGTGCTTTAAAAGCTCAGGACAACAGCGACATGATCGACACAGGTTTTGTCATGGTACATACTGACATGAGAACTATAAACCAAAGGTTGTTCTCTAATTTTATATCTGGTTGTCTGAGATCAAAGCCTCCTTGTTGATCTCGAAGATCTTTTTTGTACAGATTAGATTGAAATTATATGCCAAATTTTGTATATGATACGAGTTGAACGTGAAATTAGCAGTGAAAGGCAGATAAATTACTTTATTATCTTTTTCTGTTTATAGAAACAAAAATCCATAGAAGGACGGGTTTGCTTGTTTTACTAATCAGCTCTACTTGAATTAAAGCTACTGTGAGGGTAATATTAAGTAAACAAGTCTACTTAAAGAAAATGTCCACCTTTACGCCACTGGCACAAGAAATAATCTCCAGAAAAAAAAAAAAACAAGGGAAAAGGCTTTGTTTCATCTTTTCAGAAGACCATTATCCTTTATGAGAAATTTTTTTCCTCTTTTCTCAAAAGTACATTGCTGGTGGTCTTGAAAGTGTAACTCAATTATTGTGAATCAATTTATTTGTTGAAATAATACTTGCATCAGGTTTTGTGTATTTCATTGCATTTTGTGTTTTTGAACCCTGGTTTATCCAAGTCATTATATTTACAGATAAAATTAATTTGAAAGCATGAAAAATCAATATTTAAAAATTTTCTGAAATGCATTCTGTTTTGTATACTGAGACAAATACTCAGATGCATCTGAGAGGGGCATCTTTAATTCTTTTCAATATATTTCATGATGTTTAATTAATTGGGAAGACAACCATTTAAAGGCAGAACATCAGACTAACTCCCAATACAATGCACTGAAGTATATGAAAACAAATATGTTGTACTAAATCTTACATTACATAACATGCCTCATAAAAAAAGTCACGTCTTTTGTGAACTTTCATTGCTTTCTAAAACTCAGAGGAATAGCTGAATCAGGTTAAAACAACTCTACTTTCTCAAATCAAATATAGATAGAGATATAGGAGACATAAACATTGAGTAATTAATGAAATGTCTTCCTACTTTTTCTATTTTATTAAGATTTTTGGTTTTAGATGGGAGCTAAATTTATTATAAAAATGTATTTTTATATAGTTTATCATTTAACCAGTGTGTTCTCTCAGAAGCTTCAGCACCAATTGTTCTGTTCTAAAGAAAGCAATATAAAGGAACAGCTCTTAGCAAATATTAGCAAATATAAGTAATATGCAGTCATTGAGTATCTTTTCTTTTTCCCACTGTATCTGTCTTTAAAAGAACAACAAAAATTTATTTATGGAGCATCAACAGTTTAACTGAGATTGGGAAATTATTATGCGCCATAAAACCGGTGCATGACTCCTAAAAGCCAAGAGACTTATTAATTCCACTTCCCAGGAACATCTTTTGAAAGTATTTTGTATCTCTTGAGTACCAGGAGTCAGAGGAGAATGACATTTTTGTGGAAGCTGTTTACTCCATTTGGCCATCTGTTTCTGGTCTGTGGAACCTCATATGTTTCCATGCTGGTGGTTTGGTCCCCTTTACATCATCTCCAAACTGGAAAAACTTGGCATGTTAAGGGCATGCAAAAACTTTGCATGTTAAGGACTTGCAAAGTTTTCCCGAGCCAGACATAGAACACTAGATTGTTAACAATACGAGTTAATAATCCTTCAGTGAACATCTAGCACGAAGCAAACAGCTCCATCAACTGAAGTATTATCCCAATGATTTCCACCACAGACATGGTAACTGCCACTCCTTCAGACCATCTCTATTACCCCATAATTGACCACAAAACGCTACACCCTCAAACAACCATGCAGATGTCAGCCATGTAGACAAACAGACACATCAGTGAAACACAGTATCACAACATCCTCATAAACAAACTCAGAAAGTATGTGCTGGATGAGTGGACAGTGAAGTGGATTGAGAACTGGCTAAATGGCAGATCCCAGATGGTCATGATCAGTGGCACAGGGTCCATTTGGAGGCCTGTCACTAGTGGTATCCCTCAAGGTTCAACACTGGGCTCAGTATTGTTTGACTTACCCATCAGTGACTTGGATGAAGGAGCAGAGTGCCTGCTCAGCAAATTTTCTGATGATACAAAGCTGGGAGTAGTGCCCAAAAGCCCAGAGGGCTGTGCAGCCCTTCAGAAGGACCTCGACAGGTTGGAGAGATGGGCAGAGAAGAACCTTCTGAAATTCAACAAAGACAAATTCAGGGTCCTACCTGCAGAGAAGGATGACCCCATGCACCAGTAGAGGCTGGGGACCGATCTGCTTGAAAGCAACTCTGTGGAGAAGGACCTGGCAGTTCTGGTGGACAACAAGCTATCCATGAGCCAACAGTGTGTCCTTGTGGCCAAGAAGGCCAATAGCCAGTGACCACACACTGAAACAGATTGCCCAGAGAGGTTGTCCTACCTGGAAATATTCAAGAATCATCTGGATGCAATCCTGTGTAATGTGACCTAAGATGACCCTGCTTGAGCAAGGAGGTTGGACCAGACGACCCACTGTGGGCCCTTCCAACCTGAAGCTTCCTGCTATTCTGTGAAATTAGCAGCTATTGAATACATGTGAACCAGGATCCTGCATGCGATGTCATTTCCCATGAAAAGAATCAAGATACCAAAACAATATCTTCAAGACACCATAGTATTTCTCTAGCAAAAAGAGTTCACGTTCTCTAATTAATCTCTTCATTCCTCATATTCAAATGCAACACAAAGTATTTTCCAAAGATAAGTTTACAGGGCTAAGATTCCTAGATATTGTCCTGGAAGAGTCAATAAAAGACAGATACCAAATTGTTTTTCTCCCAGTTCTCAACTTTAAAATACATAATGCATAGCATGACTATGAGACTACTCAAATATACCATAAAATACAGAACTAGTGGTTTACCTGGTCCAGGTTAGCAACCAATCGAAAGCACAAGACAGTACATCAAAAAGGACACAAGGATGTTTCTGGGCATTGTGCACTATTTATGATGTGTCTTGAATGCTTTTAGTACTGTTTCAGTTCCAAAGCAAGTGACCAAGAAAAAATAGCTATTCATGGGTGTGTTTGTTTTCTTTTTCACAGATGATGATTGCCCAGTATGATCAATTTTTTCCCTATGCAAAGTCTTTATGCAACATATTCTTACACTGAACCTCTGCTGAAAGATGTGTAACTGCTTTTGAAGAGGTTCCTGCAACTTTAGGTTTTGAGAGAGGTCACATGTATTCATAGAAACACAGAATGATTTGGGTTGGAAGGGACCTTTAAATATCATCTAGTTTCAAATCACCTGCCATGAGCAGAGGGACCTGCCACCAGACCAAGCGGTCCCAAACAGTTCAGGGAGCTTAATAGCTACTAAACAGTCACAGGCCAGTGCTGGTTCACACTTTATCCCAATTTCATTACAATAAACATTGCCTCTGTACCATACCCACCAGTACAACAAAATATTTTGGTCTTTGTTTTAGTTGATAAACTTGTCCCTCTACCGAATGCTGATGTGTAGATCTGCTTTACTTCCTACAAACTAGTATGAGAAATTCGAATAGTAGGTTGTTTGGAGGACTGAGTGACCAGATGTAGCAAGGCTGTGGAGAAGCACAACAACTTGGTTGGGAGTGAGATTATGAATGACAAGCAAGGGAAGGAAGAAAATGGGACAACGCCTGAGAGAAGAGCTTGAGATGAATGTGAAATAAAAGTAAAAGGTCAAAGTAAGGAAAAGAATGAAGTGGAAAAGGAATTAAAGTGAACCAAAAAAGAATTAAAAAAACCAGAGGAAAAGGTAGCTGAGGGAGAATGAGTTGTAAATAAAACAAGTCTTGAAGCACAGCAAGATAAAAATAATGTGTTTAAAAGACCTGCAGAGCTTCTCTGAGTTGAATTTAGTGTTTCCAGGCCCTGAGGAGGGAATAGCACATGTTAAGAGAGAAAGGGAACAACGGTGTTATTCATCTGTGATGTTATTCAGATATATTTGCTGGCAACATTACTCTATCCCTCATTTTAAGATTATTCATTCTCATCCTTCTCATTGATAGCCATAAAACACCAGCAGCAGTACAGGCAATGTGCTTTGCAGCATGCAGGCACCATACAAAAACAGTGGTCCTGTGTTCAGTGGGGAAACATTATATCATGGGCACATAAAACCCACTTTAAAGCAGGACTTCACATTTGTACTGCTCCCTGGGCCAACCCCATCCATGCAGACTGGTGCCCTTGGTGCATGTTCTCATAGGAACAGGATTTCTACAAGAAATTGTGTGTTACATACTGTATCCTGAACTACAAGAACCATGTGCTGACGCAAAGGAAGGCTTTCCTCCTACTACACCATAGTCCATTTCAGTCCATGAAATTCACAGGTAAATCCTATGTGTTAGGACTAAAAGAAGGATTCATCGCTCTATGTCCTCATCTGGTGTTTTCACTTCCTGCATTGCTTGCTTGAGTTTCTGATTAATTATCCTAACTGGCTGCAGGCATGAGTCATGTGATTTAACACAACCTGATTAACCCATCGAAAAAGTCTATAAAGATTTTTCATTAAAGCAAATTTTTCTAATTAGGTCATGGTCTTTTTTTCTCTACATGATGTGTCATGAAAAGGTCCAATTGATTTAAAACACTCCATCCTTAAGAAGTGTCCTAACTCCTACGCTGAGTCTCATGCAAGTCGTAATACAGAAATAAAGCAAATCACAGTGATAAAGATGTTTTGTGCAAGATTTTCTTAAATGTCTATGTGCTTTTTCACACTCCTGGATGTGACATCACCTTTGAGCTCACATAGGCCCTTGCCATTGTATAACTTGCTCTGTAGTCCTAAACTCTTATGAAGAGCACCTTCTCTTAATTGTTTGCTTACTGAATAATATATATACTATATTATAGCATATACAACTGAAGATTTTGCTACAGCTATGGGACTAGTGAAAATCAGGAGCTGTAAGTCAGGAAGACACAAGCAGATTTGAAGTTCAGAGTCATACCTGAAGCTTTCTCCACAAGCGAAGTATGTCCAAATGGTAGCTCTGGATTAAAAGAAATTGTACTACCAAGTGGTAAATGTGCATCCTCCCATTTCTGAAGGATAGGTGTATATTATAAAAGGAAGTATGTCTTTATCATTGAGTTAATTGGAAATGCTTCCAAACTGGCTAAAATACCTATACAACACAATGCCAACACATCAGGGGGATCCCAAAAGCAGGCAAAGTAGCTGGTTGGCTTGCAGGAAACCTTGCCAGAGGAGCTATACTGAACCTGACTCCATCACTAAAGTATTGGAATTACTTCACATGCCATTGTACAGGTGCAGTTGTAATACCAGCTAAGGTCTTGCAGGGCAATTTGACTTCAAGCACTCATGGGAAGCAGCCACCCAAGCTGCCATTGTAAGGGACATTCATTGTATCACTGCACAGGTCTGCATGAACCTACCCATAAGGATCACCTCCTGTGACAGCAGAGTCCAAACACAGGATTTCAGCTGATAGGCTGAATAACCTCAGAAAGACCTGCATCTAAAAGTTTTCATGCACCACAATGAGATCACCTGACTCCTTGGTGGGTTACAGGGAAAGGGTGTTTCTGAAGCAGGGTTTTAAACAGCTGTAGGACAGTTGGTCTTTGGTCCTACTTGAACATTAACTGAGGCAACATCTCCATTTCTGTTACTAGTTCCTTACTGCGTGTATGTGTATCATATTCAGATTGTGATAATGAATTATTTAATGAAGCTTCTGTAATTATGATGAAAGGAACTGTACTAGATCTATACTTCTTGAATACCTTGGGTTTAGGTAGATTTTTGACCTTTCATGAAGTATTGAAGATTGATGACAAAGACAGAAATGTTGTCTTTGCGAAAACAAAGCACACAGCTGCTCCTCAGTATTAAGGCCTGAAAAGTATTTGCCTAGTGTATCTTGTTTATTACCATTTTCAGATGTGAGATTAGAAGATAGTTTTCCCTCAGTTGGGATTATCAGGACTACTTTTGCCTTTCTCTAATGAAAGACGAAGGCATGACCCATTTATAAGGCTTGTTTGATTTCATCCCACAAATGCCACAGATCTTTCCTCTTTTTTTTTTTTTCATGCAAAACAAAATAACTGTGGCTTTTAAACTTATACTTTGTCTGAGTTTTCCCCAGGCTACTGGGAGTGTTTTGTGGCCTCTGCTGAGCAAGGATGTTAGGAAAGGATGTTCTGCAGAGATTTTGGTCTGAACATCTGCAGCATAATTGTCTGTGGCAGGAGGGAAAATTCAGGTTTGTGGTAAATTGTCTTCTTCCAAGGGCCTTGTGTGATGCACTTCCATCATAAGGTAAGGGGGGACATAGCCCAGTACATGAACATGGCCAAGAGCAATTATTTTAACAGAAGAAGTTGAGTGGTGTCTGACTCATTAGTGGTCACACTTTTGGGAAGCACTTGAAGCACTTTTGTCATAAAAGGACAAAATACACCTTGGACATCCAGCAAAGCTGACAATGCCTCACCTCCATGAAAACTGTGACTTTTAAACTATTCTTCTCTCCTGGTCTCTGTGACCCTGAGGCAGGTTCAAGCAGAGCTCTTCAAGTCTGTGAAACGTGCAGTTTCTGGCCACCAGTGTTGCCTTCATGCCTTTACAGCAGGTGCTGGCAGCAGCAGGCAGAGCTTATGGGCAACTCCCTCAAGTGTGCAGACAAAGCCAATTTAAGGAAGGGCTGTGGGAGGTCTTGCTATGCTCAGAAAGCAGCAAGTTTACAGTAATGTGGCTATTGTGGCATATTATCTTCTTTACCTTTCTTCCCATTTTCTCAGTGCCACTTGTTTCTTCTTGCCTCAGAAAGGGCTCTTCTCCCCAGTCACACTTTCTTCAGAGAAAGGATAAGAACAAATTGGAGTGGAGGCAGAGGAAGGCAGCAAGAAAATACCAGCAAGCCACAGGGGAGATGGAAGGACTCACACTGTATCCTGCTCCCACAGTTGTCCCTGTTCATGAAAATGTGACAGTTCATCAGGCCTGCATGGGTTTTTTTCTGGGTGCTTCCTATTCAATAAGGTTGAAATTTGAATCTGGAATGATCATGGACAAGTTGATCAGGAGAGGCTTCATAATCAGGAAAGGCTTCATAATTACATCAAAAACACAACAGCAGAGGAGAGTAAAACAGAGCATCTTTTATTAATTGATAACCTCAGGCTACCTGACTCCCTATAAGATAATACATGAATCAGTGGAATAAGTCTCAGTAAGCACAACAGAGAGATTCATTAGCCAGGGAAACTGTCATTATCAAGTTATTGGAGAGTTGTCTTGCCATTGAATCTTGTAATGAATTGTTCAAACTTTTAAATTAATTGGAAAGAAAAAGTAATGCAGAGAGCAAGCAGTCAGTCAAAATCCTGAATTGTTGATTGTGCTAATGTGAATATAATATACATTATTTCTTCATCTTTTACCTTTCTTTTGCCACTTTATTTTGCTTCTGCCTTCTTTGTGATCTTCTTCCACCGTCTCAAACTAGTATTATGATTACACAGAGGCTATTGCTTCAAAAGGCTGGTGATGGACATACCATGACTCCCAGGGACTTGTGTACACACGAGGTTACACCAACCAGGCTGCAGACTCTGCAAGCCAGGCACATATTGAAGGGAAGGGCAGAGAGTGGTGTACCAGTGGGGAAACCACTACATCATCCTTCAGTGCCAATCCTCTACTCCAACTTGAATGGCCCCATTTCAGAGTAACATGTTCTAATAAAATAAAAAAAACTAATAACAATCCTTCCCTCAGGAGAATTGCATAAATATGTTCAGCGGGAGTTTATCCTTAGGCAAAAGGATGGTTGTACTGAAAAAGAGTAATTTAAATCAATGTGAACAAGCCTGAGTAACGTTTAGTCTCTTAAGAGAACATTAACATAATAACAAAACCTCTACAAATAATTTGGATTATAATTAAGGCCATTAAGGAAACATTCACTGTATTAAAAGACATCTGTACACTTACACCTACAAGCTGCTGTTTTTCTTATTTCTGTAAGGAATATTACATCTACCCACCCCTTGCATAACACCTGCTACTTGAGCTTATGCAAGGGCAGCCAGGGGCCTGACTGATGATATCTTTGTCCCAAATGGAGAAGCAAGAAGTACACCATTCCAGCTTGCTGCTGGCAGAAAAAAGAGCATACCTTGATTTAAATGCATATCTTCCTGTCAGAACAAAAGCTGTCTTCTTGCAAAATGAAAACTTTCTTTCCTAAGCAAATATGATTTTTTTTTCTATCATCAGCCTATAGCACTGTGGAAAATATTTCATTAAGACAGACTGTAAATTGTTACTTTCCCTGTGTCTACACAAAGAGAGTTATGCAGCCCAATTCCACAGAAGACAAATGTGAGCTAAGTGTGGATAATGCTGATACAGATACTACATATAAACTTGAATAATTTGAGAAGGGAATTTAATAAACAAGGCCAGTTGCCAGTTTGGCTAGCAGACACGTGTCCTGAATGCTGATGAGGCAATGATTACTTTGTGCCAGTGCAGGGCACGAGCAAGCTATGTCACCAGTCAGCAAATGTGAGTTATAATGTCAGAGGCATTACTGTACCTGAAGGCAGTCTGGATGTTTTTGAAATCAGGACACTAAACAGATAACAGGAATGAACCTGATCTCAATATGCTGATACTCTGTTCCCTTACTTTGCTCTGCTGAAGCAAAGCAAACTGGAGAAATATTTTTAGTGTTAGTTCGCCTCTGTGGCTTAGTGATCCTGCTTCCTGGACTGTAAAAGACGCAGACCTAGAAAACAAAAAACAAACAGGAATTTTGGCAACTGGAGAAATTACTTTTATCCAGCCTTGGTTTTAACAATATTAAGAAGAAAATACTGATCTCATTTGATGCCCAAATTTGGCTGATGATCAAGGAATCTCTGATTTCTTCCACTGGCCAAAAATTCTATAATACTCTCTTGATTTTGCTGAAAGGGCTGTTCTGATGGATTGTACTTCATCCTCTTCCCTGATATAAGGAAAGTGTATCCCCTTATCCATTCAGGCAGTAGGGAAAAACTGTCGATTTCAGGAAGCTCCAGATTTCTAATGACTGGATAAATCTATTTGGCTGTACTATATGGTTGCAGTTTGGACTTTTTCATCATTCCCCTAATCAAATACTATGTGTCCTTGGGACTGCAAGGTGAGGCTTCCTTTGAGAAGTCCAGGTAGGCGATAGGAGCACTTCCAGGTCAGTAACCAAGTGTTATTTACATCTTCCACATATGCAAAATCAAACCCAAAAGTATTAAATAACTGTTGGAAGAAAAGAGGATAGCAAACCTGAATTTGCCTCTGGCTTAGAAACCAAATACGTACCCTCATAGCAATGTGAAAAACAAGACAATCTTTTCTGTTATTTAAAGAGAGTTGGGACAGTGAGGGCTGCAGGCCTACCCAAAATGAAACTCCCACAGCACAACAATGTTTCACGTGCTGGGTCCTGACGCAATTGTTGGGCAGCTAGAAGTAACCTTTGCACCTGAGTCTGGTATACAGCACTGTGAAACTGGGCACTAATGGACTGTTAACCCCCTCTCCACTCATCACAAAGATTCACAGTATTGATTTTATTGGAGTTTACTTTATGTACGTGGGGTTTTGATCATGGCATCAGGATGCGCAGGATTTGGGACTTGACTAGCTATGAAATTCTTTTTAACAGTTATTTTAGCTCTAAATAACTTTTGTCTCTGAAGCTTTGGAGATGACACCATTTTCGGTTCTTTGATTTTCTTTAGAACAGCATCTTTTGCTGGCATCACAATGCAATTTTCAGAAGTTCTGTTTTTGTGAGAAATAGAATACACCTTAACTCACTTCTGGATGTACTCATTCAGTGATTTTTTTTTTTCTTGATGCATGAAAAGAATTTAAATCAGTATCAGTTCTGCTGCAGAGAAAGCAAGCAACCTACTCACTTCCATATTCAATATAGAGCATTAGCACAATTGAATGACTTATAAAAATAAACAATTCTCCAAAACTCATACAGGGTTATGCTTACTCATTTGGAGCAGCTACTTTTTTAACAGGAATACAGTGAGAGTCACTCCTAACTGTTTTTCTAGATTAGGTAGGTCATCACAGTATTATTTAAAAAATCCTCACATACTCAAAGTTCTATTTCTTTTTTATTTCTACTTTTTTCTGAGTAGAACTGTAGTAATTGAATTCCTTCATTCCTCCTTCTACATAATTTTAGGCTGAACAAACTCAGGCGATTTAAATGAAATGGAGCAAGTAATGGATAAAGCATTAGTATCAGCGCAAATGAACACTTTCACCGTAGAGCGTATCCCTCGTACCATTGCAGGAGGGCTTAAAGTCTGCTGTTGTACAGAACAGCTATGAAATTTGGTGCTTGAGACAATTATTCTTCAAAGACTGAGTGGTTTTGATTTATTCACAATGGACAACAGCACCCACAAGCACACTAAGGGCCTTTCCAGGTGAGAAATTAGGTGATTTGCAATGTCTAAGGTATTCTGTTTGAAAATACCTTAACATGCCCAAAAGTTCTTCTTAATCCACCCTTTACTAGTACAGCAAATAGTTTCTCCCTTTGATAGGAGTCAGCCTCTTCATATGAAAACCTCACTCAGACACGCGTATTGGAGAAACTCTCTTGCGCAGGTTTTAATTCCTGCATTTCAGACAAAACATGCCTTCATAAATGCTTTGTTAGATGTTCACTGATGACATTATGATGACATCATAATTTTAAAATTATGGATTCAGGTTATCCTCTGAAGATTTGGCAAGGCCCTGCCAACTTGCATTGAATGCTTCAGAAAAGGGCAAGCTGCACTACCAGCAACTGGAGTAGACGCCACTACCTTCAGAGGCTCTCCAGGGTGCTCCAGATGCTGCAATCCCCAGTAGTAACAGCCGTGAGTCAGTGAATTAGGAAGGTTTCATAATAGCAAGCTGGGACTAACAGAAATGTCACACGCTCTGCCTGTCTCTGTATACAACCTTTTTCTTTTTTTTTTTTTTTTGGTGGGTTTTTTTGTTTGTTTGCTTGCTTTTTTTTTGTTTGGTTGGGTTTTTTGGGGGTTTTTGTGTCCTAATCCTTGTGTTATGCTCAGCTGCTCTGGTCCCAGAAGTGGCCAGGAAAAGGATGAGGTCTGCGGTTTGAAGGGTGTTGCTAAAAGAAAACATAGGAATACTTTGATACAAGTCTGCTCTTCTGCTATTTCTCTCTCATTCTTCCATCTCCGTACATCTCCACTGGATACACAGGCCAGCATCTCTGTCTCAGTATTTATTGTTGTCTCACCTACTCCACAGGAAAAAGAAAAAAAAAATTACCAAAAAATGCCCAAGTCTCAATTTACCCCTGATTTCTGAACTGTAGAAAATGACTGCTTAGGGATTTAGTCTGTTCTTTTGATTGACCAGTAGGATCTTTCCAGGACACATGCCAGCTTCTCTTTATCTGCATTCTCCTATTTTGAGAGCCCTGTGACCTTGGATGCTACAGGACTGAGAGTACTTCTGTGGAAGCTTCACCTTTTTCAAGTACTTTACCAACTATGGATATCAAATAACACAACAAAGCACAAAAAATAGCACATCCTAAATCAGAGCCAGAGTTTACCAAGGACTGAACACAACTAAGCATTTTCTTTCAATCCATTACCCAGAAAGTGCAATGAGTAACAGTATAATAAGGGGAGTCCTTGCTGCTTGAAAGGTTATTTTGTCTGCATTTATCTGTTTGGTTTTCTCCCATTGGAAAAGCACTAATGAGTGTGCATTGTCATCTGCATGAAATCCAATTTCTGTTCGTGGGGGAGCAGGTCAAAGCTCATCTCCAAAAGCTCAAAACATTGCACATCATAAATTTATTACTCACCAAAAAGGTATTTGTGAAGTCTAGATGTCTATATTTAAAAAAAAACCCAAAACCAAAAAAACACCCTCGGGTGCCTAAAGGTCAAAATATGCCCACAAGCACCTTGGTGCTGAATGATTTTATCTCTGAAGCACTGAAAATATACATTTATTTAGTGATCACTAAATATAAAGATCATAAACAGTAACAGGAGCAGTCAACTGAAGCCCAGGTCTCATTACTTCCAAATGAGTGCCCAAACCACAAGGATAAAGAACTGTGCTCCTTGCTTCTTGCATCCATGGACGTGATGTATGGTAATCCACCACACATGAAGAAATTGCACAAAAAGAGTGGGGGAATTTAATGTGGCGGTTATATAATGTTTTTGGAAGGTGGTAAATATCAGAGCAAATCCTAATGCAGAAGAAAACCTAATGAAAACTTAGTGTCCTGCATCCCACTGTCATGCCCTGACCTATCAGCTCATAAAGAGGCATCATTGGAAAAAGGCCTAGGAAATTGATTTCATGGTGTTTTATGAATATTGAGCTATGAGAAGTACCAGAATAAAGGCCCATACTGTACTTAGATCCAATTTTCTTCACACACTTCCTTTTTCCTGGTTAATGCAAGTCTGCACTCCTGTGCTGGCTCCCCTGGGCTCCTCCTCAGTTTGGAGAGTGCTGCACAGGGCAGGGACCCCAGCTCCTTGGGGAAAACAGATGCTGATGTAGGGCCAAGTGCCTAAAATAAAGATGCTGCAACACAAAGTACTGCCTTATCTGTTCTTCTTAATGGACAGAGCTCTCAGATACAGATATCTGATGTCCAGATATTTCACCACCTTAACAATTCAAGGAGTACTTCTGAGAATTGTCACTAGAGGAGCAATTGCAAAGGAATTTCTCCTCAAGGAAAGAGACAAATTACCTCACATTTATTGGTGGTGCCACATAAAGGGGTTGAGGGTAAAAGAAGTGTTAGTGGGAGCTTGCTACTGTAGAATAGGTTTGTATCTCAAAGCCTTTATTTTAAGGGTTTCAATGGACATCAAAAAGGCTTAGTCACAGAGCTATTTATTTTCTGTTTTCAGAGAAAATGTGCAAAAGTAAGAACCTTCAGTGCTGACACTCCTGCAGCCTAAGATCAATTTTAAGAATAAATAACTTTCCAAATTTATTATTACACATAGTTTTCACATTATTGGCTCCAATGAATCTACTGGGTTTTTTTGAAAGCTCATCAACATTTATCATCTTCCATCACAAGGGAAAGCAAAACAATTTCAGACTTTGAGATAGTTTTTTCTTTTAATATCACTGTGGAATGAAAAAATTCTGGTTTTTTTTTCCAGGACCCGAATTATCCATCACTTTTTTTCTATACTCAGCTTTTAATTATTGTTTATAATGTGATGTTAGGGGAAAACATCTGGAAAAAAAAAAGGAATAAAAGAACATTATTTAAACAAGCATCTGTTTTTTTCCTATCCTAAGTACACGTGATTTTTGAAGACACATAAAGATATATGCATAGATCTATTTTGTATATTTGTATATATAGACTGTGAATGCTCAAGTAATAAATGAATACAATCATACTGAGTACTTTATATCAGTCATTATTTAGAGGCAGAAGAAATTATGTTTGATTTGGGCAACATTTTCTGCCCATCCAGATAAGCAAGATTGTGTTATGCCAGTTTATGTAAAGCAAACTGTTTTTCTCTCCAGGCTTTATTAAAATTGGTTTAATAAATATATATGAGAATGGTGTCCCTCGTTCAGATCAACAGAGTGTGAGTATTGCCAGACTCATGGTGGAAGACTTAGTTTTTCACAAGTGCCCAGCTGAGCTCTGTCTTGTTGTCCATACCACAGTGGGGATCCCAGAACATCCATGAAGCTGCCAGCTTCTTCAGCATTCCTGAACAGCTTTGGAGAGGGGCATAAAGATGCCAAGTATCTGCACGTGGGTCCTACCCAGCAGCCAAGCCAAGGGAGGGACTGAGCTGGCAATTCAAACAAATGTAGCAAAGACCTCTCGCTGGCAGCAAGCCCAGCGCTGCTCACCCTGCAGCCAGAGGGACGTTCCCAGGGCAGCTGCAATCCCAGCCTCAATGGGATGAAGCGTGGCACCAGATCACCACCTCCTGTGGGCCCTTGTGACACTCCAGGAAAAAAAGGCAAGAAAGGCTGAGGAGGATTTTCCATTCTTTCATCCCGTATCTGTTTCTCACTTTTTCTCTCTCCCTGCTTTTTACTTCTCAGATTAAACTTCCTCTGATATGCAAGGTGGGCAGCTTTTATTGCTATGTCAGAGAAAGGCTGCCGGTTCAGGTTTCTGAATCAAGCTTATGTCTCTTTCTAAGAGGGGTATTACTAGCCCTTGTGACAATGGAAGGATAGAGCTTCACAGGGAAAGGAATATAAAATATTTTCAGCAATGTGCCTTTTTTGTTCCCCAAAAATTAATAGACTATATTACCTTTAATTAAAAAAAAAAAAAAGTCATTAGTACTCAACATTCATAGCCATGCCAATCAATGGAGGTTAATTAATATTTCTGTTAGCACTTAGCTTCCATCTGTTACATTTCTTCCCAATTCTGCTGCAGATGGTTATTAGAATATATGTTATTGCAGTAATTTTACTTTGTTTTCTCTCCACTTCTTTATTGTCTGGAGAAAGTGAGCCTAAGAACCATCAAAAGAGAAATACCAAGGAGGTAATCCTCTTCTAGAACATGTGAGTGCAGACCAACAAAATTTGATTGGGTTTTGCTGAGCTTTGTGAAGGAAAATGTCAGTGTTGTCTTTGGCCCTCAAAAAATATCCCAGTGTGCCCTCTCTCGTGACCATTGAGGCTTAGGTCACATCACCATGTATAGTCTGTATATCATTGGATTTCAGTTAATGAACATGCATTTAATAGCAAAAAGTTCAAATATATTCACACTCTGAAACTCAGCTAAGCCTATTGACATTATATAGGCATTTTTAAGGAACAAATTATGTTTTATGTTCTGCTGTTGTATTAATAAATTCTGGTGTTCTGTGATTGATCTGAGATGATACACAAGCAGTAAGTGATCTAACTAAACAAATCATGTTATGTATTCTAAATTATTAAGAGGAAAATGTAGCTATTGATGTCACTTAAAATGTCATCTGCTACTATGCTTCATTTCTATGAAAGGAAGATATTTTTATGCTCTACTGAAGCAATCTAACATAGCTTTCTGTCCCCCTAAAATATGAAAAGGCTCCAACACTTGACCATCAACCACTGCATGTGGATCAGTATTTAAGCAATATGTTTCCAATTTCCCAAACGACAGCAAGTCATTTCCAACCAGCTATGAAGTCAAAGCTGTAACGTTCAAAGTAACGTTATACTAACAAGGCCAGCTTAGAGGCAGGACACTGTAAAAGTCCTGTCAGATTCACTGTTAGCCCTTGCGTCCAGCATTGCAATGGGCAGGCACTGGAAAGCAGTACTGAGGACATTCTGGCTCCTGAAGCTCAAGCAAGAAAATCAGGCCCCTGCTGCATGTACAAATATGCCAAGAGCAAATATCATTCTACTGTTTTGCTCTGGCCATTAACCATTCATATCCAAAGTCAAGAAACAAAATACTGTCAGGCACAAGAGGATAGCACCTGTGACCTGAATCCAAAATGGGGACCTTGGCTGGCTGACCTCAGACATCCAAACACAGAACCCAGATCTTTATGGTATCTCTGCCAGACTCTGACAAGCCAGAAGCACGTATGTTCACCTGGGACTTATTAAGGAAAACCCTGATTACTTGGTATTGCTAAGTGCCTTAATGTTCCTCACTGCTAGCTTTACAAAGAAAAACTGATTTCCTGTCAATTTTTTAAAACTAAAGACTTGCATTTGTCTTTTTTTAACTTCAGCACCATTAATCCCAAGGGAATGAAGATTGGATAATTTTCTGCAAGTGCTTGGGACCTGAAAGGCTAACAAGCCTGAAAAGCATTCAAGTGCTTTGACAGCTCCATAGCGCTTCTCAGTTGCCTTCTCCAGCAGCTGCATTTTGTGAATCCCAGTTCATAGACCATCACAGTTGGCTTTCTAAGCATCGCTAGGTGGCTACAACGTTAAAAGATGCTGTGATATGACACACTGCAATACCAAGGTCCTCTTTATGGATACTCTGAAATTTGTGCCACAGCCTGCAAGTGGTTCAAGGGTTCTACTGTGCAACCCAAAATCCCAGTGTAGGAGTGTCTCTCTCTGAGCCTGCTGGCAGAGTTCCTTCCATGAGCCTCTGTTGTGTTGAGCTATTCCCATCCCCTCTGCCTTCTGAGCACTGCTTCCACAGAGCTAAGCGTATTAATAACCTTAAGATGTGCTTATTGTCATGTATGTCGTCGTCCCATTAGTTATAGAAACAGAGAATATGCCAAGTTGGAAGGGACCCACAAGGATCATCAAGTCCAACTCCTAGCCCTGCACAGGACCATCCCCAAAAGCCACATCATGTGCCTGAGAGTATCAAGTTCAGTTTAGAAGCCTATCTGACTGTCGAATTACAGCAGGGCTGAATAGACCATAACATGACTTGTTAAAATATGGGAAGATTTCTTGTTGATGGAGAGAGAATATAATGAACTTGGGAATTGCTGTCTATTTCTCCTTTTGTTTTTGTGAACTAATTTGTGCTGACTGGTCCAATATGGACATAAGTAAGAAGTTTTGTCTCAGCTACATCTTACAAGCAGCCACCATTAGTGGAGTGATGCTGGGGCTGTAGGAGCACAAGTACAACCTACTCAGCTGCTACAGTGTCTCTTCCATAAAAAATCAAAATATATTAATGTTGTTTCCCAAAAAAGAAATTCAGCTGTCACAAGGTACAAGGGACATTGAAAAGGGCACCATGAGAAGTGAAGAGAGAAAACTGAGGCAGGACTGCATTCAGAATACTTTTAGACATTCAAGGACAAGTTAGGAGCCTAAATAGATCCTTGGATCTGGGCCCTAGAGTGCTGAAAACAAAGGTGAGGAAGAAGATAGGATTGTAAGTGGGCAAGTTGAATAAAGGAGCCTTATTTTGATGTAGAATATGCAAGAGCATGCTTGCAGGCAGTGGGACAGGAGCCAACAGAGCTGAAGGTGAGGCTTGGATAATGAGAACAGAAATAAAGGAGGAAAGAGAGCTTGAAACAGCAGGGACTGAAGACGAGAGGCAGATAACAGTCCACAGACCTCAGAACTGGAGACAGGTTGTCATAGGGAAAGGAAAATTAATGGTGGGTAGTAAGACCCATTTTTGCAAGGGATGGTGAAAAAGCATGAGGTTGAGGCAATACAGTTTAGCAGCAATGATGGGAATACTGTGAATGAAAACTATAAGGAGTAACTCATGCCAGACAAGATATTTACTCATAACTTAGTCTATCACAATATAATCTCTTCCATCATCATTAGAAATAACAGTGGGAAAAAATTCACCTCTGAATATTTTTTCAAAATTCTTTTACTTTTCCAATTGCTAAACATTTTTATGTCATTTCAGCATTAAATTTTAGTTTCATAAAGGGGATGAAGCAGCTGCAATCACAAAAAAGGGAAGGGATCATGTAGACTCTATAGGTCAATATAGCCTGTGCATCAGACAGGTTTACGACAAAGGAGAGCAGAGCAGAAGACTAGAATGTTTTAGGTTTCTTCCCTCTGTAAGTAAAAACTGTACCTGAAAGTCCACTAAATGAAACTACTTTCAAAAAGTCTTACAAAAAAACTGGTTAAAGGTATTCATAGCCAAACTCCAAAAATAATATTTTCAAAAAACCTAGTATGTTTTTGGGAAAAGGGTAAATTTTCTCTTAAAGAAGGATGTGGATTTTCAAGCAGCATTGTTTAATCACTATTGGGGAAGAAGAAGGGACAAAGTAGATGCCTTTCTGGAGTTATCACACACAAAATCCCCAGTTCCCTCCTAATGTCCTGTGATCCCAAGTCAGGACTATGACTGCAAAGGAGGAAGTGTTGTGGAGGATTTCATGAGGCTTCACTCAGCCAGCCACACACCAGGCTATTGGAAAGCAGCCTGAGAAAGCACATCATGTCAGAGTAATAGTCGTGACCAATCAGCAGCCTTTATACTGCAGAGAAGTTTGTTTCCCCTTGTTCCTTGCTCCCTGTGCCAAGGGCTTCTTCCTCAGAAAAACAAACCTCCTGGAACACAGAAACCTCCCTCAAGCCTTCCCAGTGCTCTGCAGTGCCTTGACTTACTGGGATTGGACATCTCATCTTCCATGCTGAATTGTCATGCTCAAACATGAATTATTTTCTGAATAATTCTCTTCTAATCTGAAGAACTTCCATGGGTGGAGAAATTCTCTGACCCTGGTGAAACGGCAGCAAGCTGGATTAACCTTGCTGTAGACATTTTTATGTAGACAACTAATACAATCCCATTAATTGTTCATACACAGGTCTAACAGTGGTTCAGAAGATTTTCAGAAATACAGAGGTGCAGCTGTGTGAGCAACTTAAGGTACATACCCTTTCCCCTATTAAGGAAGAGGCTTTCGCCTACCTCACATGTCAGGACAGTAGCAAAACCATTGCTGTTTTTCTCCATGAAGAAAGGAAGACCTTCGCAGGCCTGCAAGATCTCTGATATTTACACCCAGAGGTTTCAGAAGACAAACTTGCTTATCAAACTTCACGGTTTATTTCTCATTCAGAAACTGATACAGGCAGCTCATCAGTTACACGATACCATGACAAAATTTTTGTCCTTAGGTATGTTTCAAAGAGGAATCTTTTAGACTGTATTCTGATCAGAGGTAAGCTGAAGATATGTATTCCCAGCCACAGAAAACAGAAAGCCCAAGGGCTTCTTTATGTCTTTGGAATTACGTGTTGCACAAGAGCAGCTTCCATACAAAGTGAGACGTCATCATCCCAGTCAGTTTTCTCAGGCTCAAGTTTTCTCACCCAAATTTACACAAGCATTAATTGTTTACTATTGGTATAGCTTTTCTATACATTGCTCTTTTATCTATTCCCTGTTTTCTTCCTTTTGGACTTCTCTCTAAGTCTCTCATGAAATTCTTCTAAAGGTTGCCCCTTCTTTACTGTCACAAATCCATGTTATTCCATTCAGTATTTTCTTTCTGTAGGAAATTTCTGTCAAAATACCCTAGAATTCTTGGTCATATTAGGATGCTAGTAGATCACTGGGTGAATTTTGCTAAACCCATAACCTACTTGCCTTCATTTAGTCTAAATACCTCGTTACAAACCCAAGAACATATGGGCCTGTCTGCCTGGAGCGATTCATTGTGGTATGGAGTTATGCCACTCTTACCAAGATGAAGTTGATTTGATAAATGCATTGCTAACAGGGCAGCTCCAGTCAGGGAAACGGCCTCAAGCTCTGGGGACACTTTTGTCTCCTGAGCATGTCACTGCACCAGGGCTCGGTGCAGTGGTGCAGCCTCCTGCCTGAACACTCCTGGTGCGTGCTTGGGGGTGTCTGCCCAGTGCTGTGTCACACCAGGCAGGCATCCCAAATCATCCTTCCTATTCAGCGGTTCTCAGGCTTATAATTCACTCAGGCACTTCAGATAACCTAACATCTTTGCCCATCATGCTGTGATGATTGTAAGTGCCTTTAAAAACGTTCTGTTCTCTTTGCTTCATAGTCAATGTCTTTAAAGAGAGCAAATTGCCCACTGCCTTTGGGTACAAATTTTACTTCCTCTCAATACAGAAAATTATACTGATACAAAAAACAGGACTTCTTTCGTCCCACTTCTCCCAAGAATCACCTACTCCCAGGCACGGAGGCATTTAAAGTTCTCAGTTAGATGGATGCCAATTTAATTTTTTTTCTTATTAACAGGACAAACAACTTTTTGACATTTATTCCCTCATGAATTATTAATTATTCTTTTCTGTATTTTAATCAAAAATTATAAATAATAATAATTACTTGTGGAGGACCAAGAATCAGAATGGGAGCGATTTCAGGAATGGAACAATAGCTACAGTGAATGAAAGGACTTCATTGTGCGGACTTTACCTTTATCCTGTGTTTATGATATGTACAGTGCACGCTCCCCCGAGACTCGCATTTCCCGGGCACACCTGTACACGCCCGCTCCCGGCTTCTCTGCCCCCCTCTCTGACGGGCTGAAGAAGCTGCAGAGCGGACACAGCCACCATTCGCCCTTTCCTTCCCCGGTCCCTGCCCCTTCGCCTGTGTCCCTATCCCGATTTGTTTCCCTGGTTGTCTGCCTCATGCTCCACCCCACTTCTGGTACAACCCCCATGCGAGTTTGTAAGACCCCTGAGCACGCGGATTAAATGGAGCATTGCATCATGACCTTCAGATCATGGAATCCCTCGTGGAATCCCTTTGTGCAGGGCAGCACCTTTTCCCTTCCACTTCGGACCGCGGCAATTACTTTTTAAAGAAGATATTTTACATGGAAGATCTGAACAAAAACTGCAAAGTCTGGTGAAATTATTAACCATCAAAAAGAATATTAGCAACTTAGAGTATAAATTAGGTTTTGCCAGATCCAGTGTCAGCCTCAAAAGAGACCGTGACAGTTAAATCAGCTTCCAGAAGCAAAACAGGAATATAACTCTTGAAGGTCATCAGCCTGAAGAAAACAGGGCTTGCACATAGAATATTCATTTTACTACCAGGAAAGCCTGAGAACTGTGTTAAAAAGCAGAGTTCCCTTGGCTGTGAAAATGAGGTTGAATGAGGCGGGGGCGGGGGG
>VWZG01008219.1:383579-494869 GCA_013396735.1 Grallaria varia
GGCTGACAGGCCTGTAGTTGCCAGGGTCAGCCTTGCAGCCCTTTTTGTGGATTGGGGTGACATTCGCCAATTTCCAATCATATGGGACCTCCCCAGTGAGCCAGGACTGTTGGAAGATGATGGAGATCGGCTTGGTAAGCTCTTCTGCCAGCTCCCTCATCACCCTAGGATGGATCCCATCTGGTCCCATATGTTTTCTCTCCAAGAAATGCCATAACATCATACTCAACCTTTTACCTTTTCTTGGTTCCAAAGATTGCATTGTCTGTAAAAGAGGACAGAAAGGGTTAAACTGAATTGAAAATGTGTATACGTGCTGAAGGTTTAATATATATAGCATTTATATTTCATTTGCCATTTCACCAAATGTGCAGTTGTAGATGTTTAATCAGCTAAGAAATATTTAAACTGGGCTCTTTCTGTTATTACTTTTTTGTTGTTGTTAAAAATGTTAAACATTTTTCAACACTTCATATGTCAACAAGTAAACGAGATTGATCGAACCTGTCAGTAAATAAACCTACATTAAAACAGAGGTATTTCCTACTGATACACTTGTTTGCTTTGTTTCGAACATCATAACCTGGTCATGCTTCCTTTCAAAGGGAATGGACAGTTTCCGTTTTGAAATGAATAGTGTAACTGTCTTTAAAGTTTTCTCCATAGACAAAATTGGCTTCTTCCCAGTTCTCCTGCACCATAAGACTGTGGGGTAGGTTTCCTCCTGGGTAAGCCGTGTAATCCCTGTGCCACAGCAGGTAATACATCCTCAGCTACAACCTTTCCTTTATGCCTGGAGTATCTCTGTTGAGAAGAGTTTGCAGCTCAGGAGCTGTAACCAGCGTGTGAGCTGAATGCTTAAGCTCCTGTGAGGGATAAAAAGGTGAGGGATGTGCTTATTCTGATTCAGAAATCTTCTATACCTGGGCAGTTTTCCTACCATATTAGAGAAATTTCGTGTCCTCAGCAGCCTTTCCCAGCTGATGTGGACTTTTTGGTACTGCAGGACTCTGTTGTCTGTCAGTGTTAATGACTGGGTGGTTGGGCAGTAATTGCAATTTTGTCTTAGTCAGCTATTAAATTATTAAACTGTTTGTGAAAACTGCTTTACTGGGGTTTGAATGTCTCTTTTTTTCCTTTTTTCTTTTCTGTTTATTCAAACCCTCACTCAGAGAGTTTTTGAATTCACTGAAAAGTTGGTGTTTCTTCATCTTTCCCTCTGTCTCTGATTATTTGCACGTACTACCAGAAGCTGATGGCATAAAACTGCTTATGTTGTCATCTGAAACATAAATGAAATATATAGCATACACTCTCCGAGTAAAAAAGCAAATCTAGGTTTTGCTCCATTGGGATCCTATATAGCACTCAGATTCAACCTACTTGCTTGCCATATGGACAAGCCCTGCTTAAGGAGATGCCATCTGTCAAGCTATATGCAGACATGTGCTCTTACTTCCTATTTTAAGCTTTTCCTCCCAATTTTTAATGTTTTTCTTTTGGCATCAGATTGGTCACCTGATCAGTTATAGTAGGTTTTATGAATTAGTCAGACACTGTGTGTGTTTTACCAGCAGTCCTGTGGCATGTTGATGGCAGAAACACTTCTCTGAAGGCGCAGTCAGTTATCACCCCTGTCTCCTCCCCAGCCCGAGGCAGCCAGTGGCCCCTGGGTGCCACACCCCAGGGGATCAGGGCAGAGAGAGAGGCAGTTGATGCCCTTGGCTCCTGCCAATGCTGGGAGTGCTGTGGAGTGTCCCACGCTGTGCCCTGGGGTGTCTGCAGCGGGTAGGGCCCCACAGTCACATGCTCCTGCTGGCACCCACACACCTTGGATACTGGGGCTTGCAGAGGCCAGGACAACGACCAACCCTCCTGACTTAGGTGAATCAGGAGAAGATCAGATTGGTGGTCTAGGTTCAGAACTTGTTGCATGAGCCACAGCGAGTACTTTGTAAGCGGACAAGTCACTGAAATAAAGTGACCATGAGTGATCCACAGCATGGATCAGTTCAGAGTCCTGAAGACACAATACTCAATACTGAGTTTTCCCATGAATTAAATCCTAGCACTGACCTCTACTGTGAATCTCCCAATGATAAAAGGAGCCAATATTTTTTCTGCTGTTTCATCAAAACTTACCAGAAAAAATACTGCCCTCTTGCTGCTATAAAAGTACCATTCAACCCAGCTTCCAGGTTTCCCATGACAGAATTTCCATTAAACTGCAGGCCAAGCAGAACTCCTTAGCAGGGTTTAGGACAAGCCTTTCATGCTTTTTCATGTAGTTATTTTTAGAAAATGGGCTGTGAACTGGGACATTTGATTTTCTCAGTCAGAGGAGGCAGTAAATGAAACTATGATCATGACACAAATTCAAACATAAATAAATGGTAAAAGAAAAGATTTTACTTGATAAACATGTTTTGCTGCCATCAGCACAAAGACAAAAGACTGTGTAAAGGATATCTGCGTAAAGAAAAATAGCTAGGTTGGAAAGACACAGCAGCATTACAAAGATTTATGGAACAAACACACACCCCCAGCAAGAACGGTAACTGTTCAAAAACCTCAAGTCAGACTTCTTCAATGAGAATTAAAAAAAAAAAAANAATGCTTCTAGAATAATTGTGGGTAAGCACCAGGATATCAATTATCCTTTTTAGATGAACACGGGTTTCCTGATGGAGTAGGTGAGATCTTTAGGAATCTACATGGAACAGAAACAAAATATCCAAAGTGAAGCTTAAATGCCAAAATGCATTTAAGATCTTCTGAGTAAAAAGATGGCTTTCTGACCCTCCTAAACTGAGTAAAATCTTTAGGTGAACTGTCACCTTGAATATTACTAGAAAAGGAAAGCTAGCAAACTTCTGTATTTTGTATGTCAGGTCTATGATTACCTAGACTCTATGTGGGAAGTTTTTTTGCCTCAAATACCTGGACTTTTCAACCATCAGTCTATAATTTTAAAACAGTTTAAGAAATCAAACAATTTCTTAAAAATTCTGCAGCTTTTTGGTAATTTAGGAGGGGCAAATAAAAAATTATGTGAAAGCGCATGTATTGACTTTGTTTCCATTTCTTTGAACTTTTCTGTTGGCAGTATCATGTTAAATCTTTCAAAAGCAGATAAACCAGACATCTAGCACTATGGCATTTAGATATTTTGAGAAATACATCTCATCATCTTTATACAAAAAAATTCCAAGAGAGACCACTGATGTCATTAAAAAGCACAAAGACTTGGTGATTGGTTCTGATGTGCAATATGTATCAAAATATTACCAACATACAAGATTCTGGTGTCATATTTCTGAGAGTAAAAAGCAGCAAGACATTGACAAATATTATGCACAGCTCTATAAATTAAAACTTAATCATTTTCCCTTGCTAGGATAGTGATGATGATGAATAGAATTAAGTGCATGATTAAGAATCAATTTCCTTAAACTTGAAAAGTCTCAGGCAGGCACTTCAGCTTCCATCCAGTGGCAAATGCACCGGGACTCACGGATGGTGCAAAGAAACCAGCCTGCACACAAACTGGGTTACCATGTGCCCTGTCACACCTCAACCTGGCACGGACAAATGGATGGGTTCCCCCCAGGTGACTGAGAAACATTGCTACCAGACCCTAGAGGAGTCTGACTTTTTATTTCAGGGACAGATCTGGCATTCTTATGATGTATTAGGATGGAATTTTTTTAAAGTCATTTGAGGCATGGTTGTCCTGTCTGTATATGTTCATCCCAGTGCAATTACTCCACCTAGATACCTGGTTCATGATTACATATCTGAAATATTTCAAAGAAATTAACATATTTCTAAAACATTCCATGTGAAATCTTGCAGGTTGCAGAAAGAGAGTTCCCCAGATGACAGGGAGTTCATAGAGAAGAGATTAATAAATTTTAGTCTTAAACCATGTTCCTGGATTCCCCTGTCTTTTCAGATGCACCTACCTGTTGCCATGGTTTCTAGTGCCAGTTCCATCTTGGTCCTGTATTTCTCTTTTTCAAATATACCTTTTTTATAACAAGGTTATGTGTCCTTGTTCTGGACAGAGCTGACAGTCCAGAGAGTCACTTGGACTCCTCCCCAGCCACACTCAGCTAACTAAATTTGGCCCTGACAAGCCTTCTGCACCCAAAAGTGGCTATATTTTTAACAGTGGCTATATTTTTAGCACTATTGTTTGTGCTGAAATACATTGTTGAAAAATCAAATTTGACATCAGGACAGCTCTGTCTGAAGCAGAACGAAAAACTCATTGGCCCTTGCTGAAAATATACACCTGGGCCCCCACCATGATACTTCCTTCCTTTGTCATGGAAGCCATGAAAACTAGAATAGAACTGAATGGTTTCTTTCTACTTTGGAATTACTTAATCCTATATCACTGCTTATAAACTTACAGTGGGTCAACTATCTTTTTCGCCTTAAGAATTTTCTGCATTAATTTCACAAAAAATTAATATCAAGGTGTTACAACTGAGTCCCAAAGCCTACAGCTTTACCGGGTGTATATTTTAATTTCAGGCTTCAAGACATTTCACCCACGCAAACTCTAGTAACTTCACAAAAGCATTACAACAGATTACCAGGACTAACAAGCATTGCTATAGTAAGGAACTTTTTTACACCCAGTGAATACAAATCCATGCAGCTTAAGCGAGGTACAGAAAATAGGTGTTTAGGTTACTCACAAGAAGAAGAAAAGAATAAAGAAAGAGGCATCAAGAGAAGAAAGGAGAGAGAGAAAAAAAGGAGAGAAAAACACAGTTTCCACTTAGAAGATCACATATTGACACACACATACACTCACACACAGGCGTACCCCCACAAGGTGGTTCTGACCCAATAGTCACCGCTCTAGTGTGTAACACAAGGTTTATTGGCAGAGCTCAGCCTATGAATTCTCCCTGAACAGACCACAGATCTTCTTGCTCACCAGGATGACCTCATATTTCCTATAGTTACTAATATTCAATATAAGCAAGGTCAAAATTTAGCTGACTCCCTCTTCCAGTTTTTTTTTTTGAAAGACATAGATCAGAATTTGGATTACAAATCTCATAAATATGTTATTTATGTGCTGACAGGTAGCCTAGTCAGGATTTGCTATATTGCATTAGAATATTACTAATTCAGGAATTAGTGCTACAGAAATCTCACCGGCTAGAAGCTCGCAATAACATCCAGTAGTCTCTAGACAGATTTTTTTTCCTATTTTAAAAATACATGGGTGAAATAATAAAAATTAACTATATGGAAGAAAAAAAGTCTGGGGGAAAAAAAACCTAAACCGCTGTTAGTCCAAGTTATGTACATTTCCACATCAGTTTCCTGTTCAGGACAAAAAGTCTAATGTCCATTCATGGACAGATTAATTTACAATTTCAAATGGGATATTTCACAGGAGTTAGGAGGTGAAATAAACGCAAATAGACCAGGTTTGTTAACAAGAAGGAGGGGAAATAGAAAGGTAGAGGGTAGGTCAGAATTTGCTGTGAAGACTACATCTTTTCAAGTATAAATAAATTAAAAAATAAAGGGTTTATAGACCAATTGATAACAAACTTTCAGAAATGCCAATGTACCTTCTGATATGTTCACCCTTAAAAGAAAACTGATTTCAGATGGACATAGTGATCTGCAGTGAATCTGAAATTCCTCATTTCCACACAGTTTCTAAAACTCTAGGGGTGTGACCAAAACTTTTATCTGAATTCATCACTGGAGTGAATGAGAAGGGCTGTAGTCTTCTGAACAAATAGATATGCGAGTTGGCCAAAGGAACAGAGAATTTTAAAAGAGGAAAAAAATCATACCATGTTCTGAATGCCTGTCAAAACCAGGCATTCTTCCAGGGCATGTTCACTTATCTGGTGGAGAGGATATGTTTGATTGACAGGACTGAAGAAGGATGAAATGTTGTTGATACTTTTTGCAGTAAAACATCTGTATTAAATTATGTTTCTATCTTTTTGTCAACAAGTTGGCAGAGCACTCACAATGTGTCAGCTCTGTAATAATAGCACCACTTTAAACTGCAGTTGGAAAAGCCTAGTATGAAGGCTTGTTTTTGTGAATAGGTATCTCTAACAAGAGAAAATATAATCAGTCGTAAAGAGAATTAGTGGCTAATGTGTGTCAAAATTATACACAAGCCTTATAATATTCAATTTCTGGCTCTGTCCAGATATTAGCTGGCAAGGAGAGATATCCACTGTCTGAGTCATAAGCTCCTGCACTTCAAGTACCAGGAATCCCATTCCTACAATGTTTTCAAGCAGGCTCTCTGTTCCCTGCTGCCTGGCTGGTTAATGATGGAAACAGCACACGCACCAGATGCTTGCTGAGGAACTTCAGAATAGCTCTGTTGGTCCTGGGCCAAAACAAGGAATGAAAAGCCATGGCAGAAATGTAAAAGAGCCACCATAAAGCTTTTTTTAAAAGAAGTCTGACTTCAGGTTGATTTACCTTTGTCAAGCTTGGTCTTGTGTAATCACCTTGTGTATCCTATTCAGAGGGTTTTTTCCATTTTCCTCTGCCCTGAAGCCTACAGAACTACTTTCTGTTCCCAGGAATACCCAGTTGCAACTAAACCTCACCTAAAAAATGCCATTTTTGAAAATTATGTTCTCAGGTAGAATCTGCAAGACCACATTATTAAGGTACAGTCCTGCACACAAAACACCTCCTTTGCACCTGACAGCTATTGGTGAATGCTCTCTGCAAGATGTTGCTGTTCTCAAAACATCACACCAAGGTTAACACATAAAAAGAAAGGCAGTGTGAGGGGGTTTGCTCATTCCCATTGAGAAAAGGATATAGAAGGTCACAAGGAATGCAGCCCTGACAGTATGGTGGGAATCCTGGTAGAAAGTGGAATAGGGAGAGCTGAAGAGTGAGCAACGAAGATGAACACTGTTTTTGCCACGTAACCATAGTGATTACAGAGAAGGTGACTGCTGTGACACCAACCAAGGTTACTGCATCTGTTTCTGAACAGAAAACCTGCTCCACCCTCATTGGCAAAGAGGAGTTAAAGAAAAGAAAGGCCTGAATTGAATGGTCTGTCAGTCAGAACATTTTAATCAGAATTTTTTTTCCTGGGTAAGAAGTATACACACCCACTATTAAATGTTTTTAGTATATGTCAGTACTGACAGCCTTTCATTAGGAAAAAAATGCTGTGATATAGAAAATCCCAGGTTTAATATGTTTGAAAAGCTCTTTTACAGCAAATATTAATATTATCGTACTTTCTCGAAAAGGTGAAATCTGAAATGAAATGTTTTGTCTCCCCAAATCCAAACCAAACAATCCAGTTGATTTACTACAGGTTTTGCAATGGTTTTTGCTCTTCTGCTACTTCAGAGCAAGGGAAACAATGAGAAAACTAGAATTTTGAATGTAAAATACATTCACAATTCAATTATTCATCTTACAATGCAAATCTGACAGCCACTTGAGTTATACATTATATAGTGAGTTATACATTAGCATAGGTGTTCACATGTTCCATACATGCATCTGGAAATATTTTGATATTGCCAAACCTATTTCATCATTTGCTAGATTAATCTAATCTTCCCTCCTGAAATATCTGGGAAAAGGAAATATTGTAATTACTTGAATTTTCATGTTAGCTATCTCTCCCACGTATTAGATACCAGACGTGGAATTTTGCTGTATTTTCCAAAGCAACACTTGGGGTCTGTTTCCCCACCCTTTATCCCCTAGAGAAGGCTCATGAAGCTATAAGAATAATAAAGGGTAAGCGTTCCCATGGTGGGTTAGCTTTGGGTAACACCCAAGCATCCACATAGATGCTTCCTTACTCCATCCCCTTGGTGATGTAGGGAAGAAAATAAAAAGAAAAGGGGAAACAAAACCCATCAGTTAAAAGACAGGGAGTTCACTTACCAGCTATTGTCAAAACAGACTAAACTTTGGGAAAATTAACTACATTTGCTAAAAAATAAAACAAACAAACAAACCAAACCAAACAAAAACCCCAAACAAAACCCCACAAACGAAAAACAGAACTGCTAGTAGGAATAACTGGGAATAACTAGTAATGGAAAACAAATATGCAAACATTTAAAAAACACTTTTCCTTCCCCTTTTTTCAGACTTAGGTTGTCTCCACCCTCCTCTCCCTTGCTGCAAGCACGAGGGGCTGGATTATTTTGGTCAGTACACAGCAGTTTATTTCTGCTGTTCCTTCCTTCTGATACTTTTCCTTTGCTGCAGTATGGATCCTCCATGGGCTGCAAGGGATATCTGCTCTGGCACCTGGAGCACATGGAGCTGGTACCAGCTGTGTAGCCCTTGATCTTTTCTCACAGAGGCCACCCCTGGAGCCCCCCTGGTTGCCAACATTTTGACACATACACTCACAGTTACTCATTTCAATAATGAGCTGCCATACTGATGTGATTCATCTCACTTAACTTGCACCATTTAGTAGTTTGCCTACAGAAGATGTTTTTCTTTATTATGAGGATAGCATCTTCAGACAATAATCCACCCCATCTTCCTGAAGTCTTTCAGGATGGTACAGCCCATCCTTTGGAGCTTCCTGTTTCTTGAGATACAGAAACCACAGGGGTCATAGCTTTCTTCAGTATTGGTTGAGATGAATGCCCTTCCTCAACACAGTTAGTTATCCAGACTCTCCCTCTCACCAGGAAAGAACATGCCAAGAGCAATTCTGGCCTCAAAGATGAGAATTGTCTCACTTCTGCTGGGAAATTCTCTGATTTTTATCCATCAAAAGCTCAGACATATAATGAAAGTTTGTCATCTGATCTCTTCTACAGTTGGTGGAGAAGAGTCAGGCACCTTGAACGGCAATTCAACTTACATAGTTTAAACCTTTGTCTTTAGATGGAAGGCATCACCCTCCTGAGGTGTGAACTCTTTTCCTTGTCTGTAGAGGGGATCTTTATGACTGACATGACCAAACACTTCTTCTCCAGATATGTCATCCTTAAATTTCAAGACCATGTGCTGAAATTAATGCACCACTCTCATTCTGTATCAGCCTTTGTAGTTTATCTGAATGACGTAAACTACAGAAGAATCAGAGGGGTGAAGAAGAAAAGTATTTAGTAGAAAAAAAATTAGAAATGGAAAGACAGCCAAAGAGCCGGCCATGTGCAGGTTGTATACTCACAGCAAGCTGTCCTGTCCTCCTGCAAGTCCCTGCTAATAGGCAAGAAAAATAGATAAGAGTAGCCGCTCTTCCAACCTGGAGGACCTGAATAACTTACAAATTGTAGCTCTGTCTTTCCTTAATCACTAGTCTTTATATGTAACAGCTAAATTTATTTGGCAGCTTAGAATTTAGATATTATATGTTCTCTCATAGTCAGTTGAATATGCTTGACTGATGCTAGAATCCTTAAATAAAATTATTGGCATGTATTTGTGACAAGAGCACTGGGAAGACCTTTGCAAGGGATGCACTACTCAAAACAATATGTATAAAATCTATAGCTGAGGCTCTTTCTCCCCCTACATACGTATTCTACTGTCATATTTAATAACCTAAAGTTTCAATGAGGGAGGGTATTAAACACTCCAAAGCTTTCTTGTCAATGAACATTAAGGTCCTCTGCTGTGTTAGCTCAATACCTGATGACACAGCTTTCACACTTTCAAAGCAAAGTGTTGAGTTGCCTCAATTTCAATTACAGTTGATAATGATAAATGGCAGCGTACTTGTTTCCAAGTGCTCTATTCTTTCTGAAGAGATAAATCCACAAAGCCTGCCATCCCAGCGTCTGCTTAGTTAACTTTCACTCTTCTCTGTATTTCAAGGCAAGTTCCCACGAATTGGATTTCAATGTGTTTACTTCCACTGCCTCTTGAGCAATGTTTTTTTTTTTTAGTAAAGTTTCTGTTATTCCTTCCAGGTTCAATATTGCACTTTGTACATTCTGTCTCATAATTAGCAAGAGCTACAGTTTTCACAACTGAAATTGTATTGCATTTCTCTACGGCTACTCTCCCACATGTAAGATACCAGCAGGTTTTTTTCCTGTTGTTTTATAAATACTTCTCCCACTGTACGTCTGAGGTTATCTAACATGTTTAAACTAGAATAAGATTTGCCCATCTAGCTGCCCCAACTAAGAAAGTTTTCATGTTTCTCCTGTGCTGTTGTCTTAATCAAATATGAAGAAGTATATTAATCTGACTATTTTAAACAATTTAAAAAATGAAAACCACTTCAGCAGGTGCATAATTTCTGAAGCTTTGTGCAATTTATCTCCTGCAATTTATTCTCTGCACTCTCCTGTGGTTGTCACTGGCTGCCCCAGTGGTGGAATGAGCGTTCACTCCCTCATAGGTATCTGCTTCTGAAAAAAACCCCACAGGCTCTACCCGCTTTAAAAATACCTTCTATTCCACAGCCAAAGAATGTGTCACTTCTCCAAATCTTGGCTTATGCATCTGTTTTTTTCAGGTTATGTAAAATACTGCTCCCTATAGAGATTGCCCAGGGTGGTTCCTGTGCCTTAGTGCACTGGGCCCACTGGACTGTACAAATCATGGGTGTAACAGAGGGAATGCTTTTTTCCTATTTGGGGTCTACCAGTGACCTGCAGGACTGTACAAATGAGGGGTGGAAGACAGATGACTGATTTTTTCCTTTTTTTCTTCTGATGGTGCTCCTTCTTGATTCACTCCATGGTTTTCAGCAAGATGCACAATCTCTTTTTATTTCTTGTTACACAGCATTTCTGTGGGCTGATAAACAGCTGTTGGATATTTTCTGTGCCAAAGAAGATCATAGCAGTGCTGGGTAGAGTGTAATTCTTACAAAATAAATGAGACATTATGTAAATAAAACACTTTTAAAGCCTTCAGGCTGCAAGGTGTTATCCAAATAAGTATCATCCACACCCTCATGTGCTGCTAAAAAAAATCAGGGTGAAGTGTCAGTTTAGATGTGCATTTCAATGAGGGCTAATAGATGACTCATGCCAAAGCATTTGTTTGGGGGGAAGGCAAGAAACACGTGAATTTTTCCACCAAGAGAGTTGTGTTTGGGGGGATTATTTTTCACATGATCCTGATTGCTTGAGTAAAAGGATTTGGAAATTCTCTGCATGTTAGAAAAAGTTAACCAAGCAGCTTAAAGCTTTTTTTTTTTTACATAGAGGTTTTTCCAAAATACAATTAAAATAAGGTGGCAAAGAGTGTAGTTCTTAGAAGATGAAGGATAGGATCCAGTATTTTTCTTTTGGCTCTGCATGTTGCTATGTGTTATTTCTTAAATCCTTCAATTTTCCTTTTTTCTTTTCGGTTCTCACTGAATGGCTTTCTCATTCTCATGTATGGATTTTATTTCTGTGATGCATGAAAACCCTATATATTTCAATAGTAAGCGATCAGGCAGGCAGAACTGCCCATCAGTGTTGAACCAGGGTGGGTGTGTTTTAAGAGTTTAGATACACATCCTAGAAACATAGGTCAAGCATTTAAACCTATATACGTGGGTCTTGGTAGTGTTTATTAGGTGCCAATAACTGTTTTAGACATTGAAAGCACAATGAAGAAACCCCATGCTCTGAAGGACTAGTAAGAGAAGATACAGTCAAGAGGAAGTTCTGAGTGCTGAGCATCAGCTGAGAAACAACTGCAAAAAAAGCTTTTATTTTTTTCCTGACTAATAGAAACATGTTGTTATGATGAGGGATGACTTAAAAAACATTTACAAAAAATGTCTGTCATACAAATAGCCTTTAAAGGGGATTGATAATTCTATCATCTTCAAAGGATCTAAAGCAAAACAGTGCTCGTTTCTATGAGTTACACATGGTGTAACCATAAGGTATAGTAAAAATGAAATTAAGTAAGTGAAAGAGTACAGGGATTGTCCTAAAGAAGGAGATTATACTTAAAGCATTCATGAGCTAGAAGGAAAAGCCAGCCTGTGTTCCACTTGATCACAGGCTGCTACTGATCAAAGAAGAGGACAGGAGAAACCTTCCTCAGTAGAAAAAGACTGTAACAATTAATCAGCAGGGAAAGATTTTGTTACTGATATTTTGGTGGGAATGTGTTGGACAGAGACCTGAAACAGCTCTTCATGGCACTCTGCCCTGATCTTACAGACATCTGCAAGGCTTTGTTTCCAGGAGGGCGCTATCATTGACAGCAGGCAGTAGTGGGACTGGTAGCATTTTTCCCTGAAAGGGTATAAGCCTGCAGAGTCTTTTTGCTAAGGAAGCAAACATCTGCAAAATGTACTTCTTTTCACCCAGATGGAAAGTAGCTTTGCAGAAAAGGACAGAGGGTTCTTGGTGGGCACCAAGTTGAACATGAGCGTGCAACACGCTCTTCCTGAAAAGGGTCCTAGGCTTCATTAAGAGTAGTGCTTGGTAGCAGGCTGAAGGAGGTTAATTGCTCCCTTCTACTCAGCACTGGTGAGGCCAAGCCTGGAGTGTTGGGTCCAGTTCTGGGCTCAGTATACAAGACACATGGACCTACTGGAGCGAGTCCAACAATGAGCTACAAAGTAATTAAGGACTGAAGTATCTGTCCTATAAGGAAAGGCTGAGAGAGCTGGGTCTCTTTAGCCTGGAGAAGATAAAGCTCAATATATATAAATACCTGAATGGAGGGTACAAAAAGGATGGAGTCAGCCTCTTTACAGTGGTGCCCAGTGACAGGACAAGAGGCAATGCATAAAAACTGGAACACTGGAGGTTCCCTCTGAATACTGGGAAAAAATTTATTACTGTGAGGATAACAGAGCACTGGCATAACTTGCCAAGAGTTTGTGGAGTCTCATTCTTGGAGATATTCAAAAGTCATATGGAGATAATGCAACTGGCTCTTGGTGGCCCTGCTTGAAAAGGATATTGGACAAAATGACCTCTAGAGGCTCCTTCCAGCTCCAAACATTGTGTGATTCTATTAAAATGTAAGGTAAAAAGAATTCAAAGTATTGGATTCTTCATTTTATAAAAGTGGGAAGTTGTTTTCCATCCAGCACTGGTAATTACATTTTGATTTTTACCTTCTGCACATACTCACTACTGGACTTCAGCACAGCATATCTGCCCCCTCCCTCCATCTGGACACAAGACCTTCTGTTACAAAACTTCACCCAACACTTGAACAACCCTAGAATGACAAACAACTGACAACTAAATAGCTTTGCCCAAATTCCATCTTACTTCATAACAGCAAGACTGCTATTTATGGGGAATTAAAAATACCCTTTTCCTTAACATCTTCTGTGGGAAAAAAATAGAATTGTCTGACTGAAAAGCCTCCACATTTCCATGGAAAGACAGAGTAAGCTAAGGGAGGCAGGTGTGACTGTCTGAAGGAGTCAATCACTTTGACAAGGGTATTAAATACTGGCAGGTTTATTAAACATTATTAAATTTATTAAATTTTAAAGAAATGTTACTATATTATTAAATGTTATTAAATATGGTGCAGGTTTGAAATACAAATGAGAAGTGGGGCCTCAGGTTGCGGAATGACTGCAGCTTTTGGATACCAGTCTGGGCTCTGGTATGCTGCCTCCCTGGTGCTGGTACCTCAGCTTGAGGTCTCAAGGAAAAACACCGTATTTTTTCAGGTTGCTTGTAGAAGAATAGAAACGTCAAAAGAAACTTTTAATCTCTTCTGATGTTCACGACTCTTGGGAGAAGAAAGCACTTCATTCAGAGTTAGAAAATACGACTGAAACTGAGCAGCTTCACTCTGAAGTTCTCCAGAGCAATTACTATCGGAGCTTGTTAGATAGTGACCTCAATTTCCAGGAGAAGAGACAACAGTGTAGAAGATACAAGCAGTGTTGTATTGCTCTTTCTTGCAAATTTGAATTTTCCTTCTCAACACTTCATTTACATTCCCATGTCTGCTGTTGTCGTGAGTCCTGACTGAGGATCCTGCTGACTATGCCAAACTGTATGTGGTGAGTGATTTACATCACTTGAAGAATCACTGTCAAAGAGATTAGCAAAAGTGGTTTTAATATCATGTTGTAAATGCACAGTTTAGCAAAGTCCGATGGCAAGGTTCACTCTATTACTTAGTACATGGAAGAAAGATACAGATAAAAATTGAGTTATAATCAAGGTAAAAGGATTTACACAAAGAGCAGAGATGCAAAAGGGCAAGGAGATACTTCCATGGAGTCATGAGGTTCAGAGTGGACCCCCTTGCTTTCTAAACTCCTTCTCAGACAGGAGCCTTGGTGTGGCTGGATCCAATCCTAGTCCCAGACTTAGTAAATGGTTGAAGTTTAAATGATTATATATGCAAAGTTTGTAACAATTAATATTGAATAACTACATGGATTAGCGATATTTCAACATCATTAATTCAGCATGCTATCAGTCAGTTACTGAGGATCTGTTGCAAATAAGCAATCTCTGCTCATAGGGTAAGAAACATCTCTTAGCCTCAGATAAGGAATCTCACACCTTGAGAGGTATCCTTGCTCAAGGGGAGAGTCAGGGGTGTGCAGTCTGGTTCCAGTTTAGGGAGAACTCAAATTGGTCTCATCCAAAGATCTGTCATGCGATAGTTGATTAATGGGGGTGATCATGTCCTTATAATGGGAGTTCTGCCCTCCTTTACATAGTAGAGATTTGCCCTCCCATTGTCCCCCTCCACACGGCCCCCAAGCCCCACAGAGAGACACGCAGAGACTACCGGAGAGGAAGCAGAGAGAGTGTTTATTACATGGGCAGAGGTATTTATAACCTTTCAAAGAATCCTAACGGGTCCAATAAGAAGCTAGGGATAACAGCCAATAGGGAAAGGGTTAACTAAGAGCCAATAGAAAAATTTAAACAAACTTCAAGGACACATTCTTTCAGACCTGGCTAGGGAGATAAGGGCTTTCTCAGGGGGTTTTGGGAAGAAGAAACAGTGACTCAGGGAAAAAACACAGAAACTCCATTTTAAACCATAGTAAAAGCTTCAGTTTTTAAGGTATTTTTGCTAGCCTCTTCACTCTTTTCACTGGCCTGTTTCTCACAAGACTTTCTCCATTTCTGATATTGTTTGTTCACTGCCACACTGTCGTTAGTAAAAGGTCTCTCTGCCTTGCAGAGCAATCTTGAGAGGTGTTCCAGCTCAGAGGGAGATTACTGCCGTGCAGTCACACTGTCTAGCAGGGAAAGCTCAAAGGCTGTCATATTTATGGAGTAAATTGGTGACTCACAGTCAAATAGCATACTATAGGAAAGATACGTGTGAGGCTCCTTGTACCAACAATTTATTCCTTGATAAATGAGTCTTGAAAAAGTCTCCTCCAATCCGTGTGTTAGTGGCATGATCAGCACTCCGCGTTCATATGCGTCAGTGCTCAGTGGGTCACTCTGTCTCTCTGCGCATTTCCTAGAAAGATTCTTGGCCCAGCTACAGAACAGGGCTTTACCTCCTTTGGAACTTGTACCAAACTACTGCTGGTCTGGTTAAAGGATCGAGTGCATCCATCACAGCTGGAGCTTCATTAATGCTCAATCACAGTCCTGTCCATCTTTAAGAAAAATTGTCACTACAGACTGGATTTAATTCACTCAGTGAAGACAGAAAAAAAGTCATAAATCCTTCATAACAGCATTCTTCTCGCACTTTTAGCTCTGTTCTAGTACTACAAATCATTGCTGCATGCATCAGCTAAGGGATTTTTTGTATTGGATCTTAGTGAGAAACTTGCAATTCAAATAGATTCATGAACATTTAGAAATGTACACAAATCCCATACACAAATTTAGCTACCTCTCCCTTGACTTTCCAGCTTGGGTTGGTAAACTGGCACCAATAACATGCTTCAAACACCTCAGCAGTACTTGATTGCCTCCTTCCTTCCAGCAAAAGCACTAAACCTCAAGTTTTTAATAACATTAGCTTCAACTAAACATCATAAATTTTTTGCATTGCATTTTATTTACTTAAATTCACTTAAAATTAACCAATCAATGACTTTCAGCAGTAGAATTCTAATGAGCAATACCAACTCCTTCCATGTCAATTATTATTTAACTTATAGGTTATTTTATTTGGTTTTATAAGCTTAGTTAGCTGGCAAGTTCATTTAACAGCATTTCAAATCAAAGCACTTTATTTCAGCTAGACTTAATTACATTCGGGACAACACAGCTAACATTATAGACAGAAAATCCCAGATACAGCAATTAAATCACATTTCTTTGTTAAATCAAATAATTTAATTCCATTCTCAGTCAAAAGGAAATATTTTCCCCTTTTACTCTAGGATGCTTTCATCTGGTATAGTTCTACAAAAAGTGAGTTCATATGTCACTGTTGCTACCTGAAGCAATGTAATGCTTAATATGGTCTGCCTGTAGAGACGATGTGATTTTGTGCACCATTCTCTTTTTAGAAAGGAAAAATATTTCTGACCATGTTGCAAAATCTCAAAAGATACCTTCCCAATCTAATTTAATTATATGATTCTTTATTGCCAGGGGTCAGGTTGTTGAACAGCAAAGCAGGCTCTGTCAATGGTGTGGTTGAACTGCCTTATTTTACCATGAAAAATGTTTTTTATTTTGAAGCATTTGTCCTCAGCATAGTTGCAGTCTGACAGTACTCATGGTTATAGTAAGTACAACCTTCCACTGCTTAAAGCCCCTACTATGTCTGAATCAACAGCTTGGAATTTGTGAGGCTTTACTTTGGTTAAAGCCTTTTTACCAAGAGAGTCAATTAGACCATTTTGGAGGTTCTCCAGCCAACACCATGACCCCTCTCCCAGCACCAAACCAGCCAGGTATTTGTGGGCTGTATGAACACCTAAACATTTATATCCCCCATTACATAGGCACAGCATTTTTGCTTTGAGTGGGGCAAAACATACAGATTTTTAAAAAAGTACTAGAAATTACGCATTCACTTTTCCCGCTTATTTAATGGATCAGGCACCTGTGGGGCTGTTTTACTGCTCTGTGAATAGTTCCTGAAGCTTCAAGAATTTCTATAGCCAACTTCAAAACTCAAAGCAGGGGCAAAGGTCTGTCAACGTAGTTCAAGATAAAGGTTTTGGGACCCCAAAGGGTTCAGCTTTCAAAAGCTGTTGAATTAAGCAGGTATCACAGCAATAGACCTTTCAAAGCCTGCTTACTGCCTTCTCCTACCACATCAGCTGTGTTGAATAATCAGGCAGTTCTCTCCTAATGGGACATTTTTTTCTGGCAAATCTAACCATATTTGCAGGTATCAGAAATCAGAAGGGATGTAGCTGGCTCTGGGAATTGGTAAGAAGGTTTGACAACAAGCTATTCTAACTATCCAGACAATTAAGCGAATGAACAAAAAAAAAAAAAATCACTGTATATTATCATATTCCACAGATATTGGTGCAAAGTATAGTCATATATAAATAAAATATATTTTTATACTTTATTTTAAATAATTTCTGACTTGGGCATTGCCATTCTACCTGACACACTAAAGTGCCCTCTACATAAACTGTTCCACTGAGGCCATGTTTTAATTACAGCAACAGATCTGATACTCACAGAGGAAACCATGCAATGTTTTAAGAGCTGACATGCACCATTCAATTTCACAGAAAATTCACTTATTTATAAAAACAGGCTACAATGACAAAATATTAAACATCTGACACATCTCATCATGCACCACACTGCAGCAAGTGATTTATTAATTACTGTACAGAAAAGTTGTACCTGCTACAGGTCATCTTTATTATTCTTAAGTTTCTACAAATGATGACATACAGAGATTGCAGAACCAACTACTCCCATATTAGTATTATTAAGAATAATGATTCTTATTTTTCTACACATTTTCCAAGCCATTTTGCATTTTCTCATTGAATTCCCTTCAATTTTGCTACTAAAATAGAAACTTTTAAATTGAGAACTCTTTATCACTCCTTTGGTAGTATTCATAGGAAGATTTCAGTTTTTAAAACACAGACTCTTATATAGGAGCGCTAGATTACAGTAGAAAGATTTTTTCCTCACACTATCTTGCTCTTTTGCCTGTGTAGACTTTTTTCTCTTAATCACCTCAGTCTTTTTGATTTTATTTATTTTGAAGCAGTTGTTCTTTCATCTTTAAGACTGCTGTCCTCCAAATGTGACTGGAAAAACTCATCTACTCTTATCAACCTCTACAGGAACTTTAACTCATTTCCATATAATTTTGAGCTTTACTTTTTGTTTCTTTCTCCTTTTGTATATCTCTACATTATTTTCTTTTCTGTCCCCCATGACTTGTTTACTCTGTAGATAAGTCTTTCCAACAGCTTGTCATTGCTATTTTGGTGCACTTTATTTTTGACATTATTGATTCTGTAAGTTTTGGTTCACCTCTGCAGTTGTGCATAATTGAGAATCCATAAGGAGAGCTCTCTCTGATCCACTTTTTGTGGGTTATACCACCCTTGAACAGCCCAGGGTTTGATCTTCAGAAAAAGACCAGAAAATATAGTTTATTCAAGGGAAAAACAAAGGTGGGTGACCTGATTAAGTTGCTCCTTCCTCAATTAGGCTCATCACCTAGGGTCCAAAATACCCTTTCCATATAGAAGTCCTTTGGCTTTACTTTAATCAAATAAGGACTGCTTTTGCCATTTGTTTCAACACTAGAAAGTATTTTATTCCTCAAAAATGCAGGAGTGTTCATCTGTGCCATTCTGTAAGGATGGCCTGCAGTCAATTTCCATCCATTCATTAAGACAAGTGCTGTCACTCACTGGGGAATGCACATTTTCAGCTTGTCATACAAATGAGACAAGGGTGAAAGGAAAATACTGGAAAAAATACAGTAGCATAATAGAAAATAATGATGTGTGACTTGAGGAGATTGAAATGTATAGACTAAAACTGAAAAATCCTTTCAGAGTAGTTGCAATCACCTGAATTTAATTGCTGTATGTGAATACCAGACATCAGCCTTGTGTTAATAATACTGGTTTTCAGTCACCATCAGGAAGGACATTTTTAGCTTATTATTTTCCTCAAACAGACGAATTATACAGATTAATCCTTTAAATTTGTTTTAGGATATTAAGATTAGTATTGCAGTAATGTCTGCATTAGTGTATTATAAGCCAACTATTCCTCTGCTTGAACACTGACAAACCTGGAACAATATATGAATTCAAGGGACCTCAGATCGAGGCAAAAACTCATTTGTTCTCAATTGCACCAGTCCATATGTCACTAAGAAAATAAAAATAATTCATATTTAAATAATTTGTGTTAGGTCTGCATCTAAAAACTCTGTGCCTACAGTTTGTTTTTTCACACTACTCCCAAGACCTACCCTATGAAGATGCCACTGTACAACCCAATGACAATCTTCCCTCATGTGGTGGTATTGCCACTACAGAAGTGTTTCAAGAAAGGAATTTGTATTTATAAGAAAGAGGATTCAGTTATGAACACAGGAAAAACAGTAACTTAAGTATCATAGACCAGTATTTTACAAATTTATATACATGGGTTAAAAACAGACCTAATGATGGCTTTTGGAGCTATTCCTCTAGTGACTAGTGCCGTGGTTGTCACTCACCTTGTTTCTGATAGATGAAGCATATCAAAAACCCCTTATGAGGTTAGAAATAATTTTGATGATGGCCATGAAGACAGCAACTTGTTGGAGAGCCCTCTGCTTAGACACTTTGTTTCCAGAAGAGAGAAAGAAGATGGAAGATGAGCCCTAGGGGGATGACACCCTTGCACTTCGAACAAGTGAGAGATGTGAGACATCTGCTCAAATCACTTTTTGAGAAAGAAGGACTTATTAAGTCCTTCCACAACCTCAAGATTTTAGATCTCCTTGAGAAAAGACAAATTTCACCAAACATTTCAGAAGCATCTTCAACAAAAGACCACACAGCCAACAGATAAATATTTGCAGATCCTGCTGGAACTAAATGAAACTCAGGAAAAAGACATACATCCCTGCTGAGTTTTCCTGATTGACACATAAAAGATGTGAGAAAATGCTATATTTCAGAAATCTAAACTTACAATATTATCCTGTAAGAAAACACACTTCAGCTCACAGTCTAAAAAAAATCTGATATGTTACCAGTAACTACTTATTAACTGAAACATACAGGTAAATATACAGAACCTCTCTCTTTGTTGCCACATAATACAAAGTCTTAATATTTTGGGTGTTTTCTGGTAACTACTATTTCTGAAATTATAGGATAACCAGAATCTCTATTTAACATTGACTCTTCCTAGCTGCAAAGAAAACCTGGAAAATCCATTAAGTGCTTAAATAGTTAGGAGACAATTAGAAATTAGTGCATTTATTGTTTTTAAGTCCTCATTTTTAAGATTTCATTCAAATGGTCAGGCTTCTGATCAATGCATTCTGAATATTTGCCTAAGTTAATCCCAGGGCTTAGACATACCTTCATGTAGCAATGGACAACAATGATTTAAGGTATCATTACTCCTCTCTGCCATATGTTTAGTTCAGTAAGACAGTAGGCAGTAGAAAACATACTTGAGTATTGGTGAGGCCACACCTGGAGTATTGTGTTCAGTTCTGGGCCCCTCAGTTCAGGAAAGATATTGAGGTGCTGGAGCGGGTCCAGAGAAGAGCAACAAGGCTGGTGAAGGGACTGGAACACAAGTGCTATGGGGAGAGGCTGAGGGAGCTGGGGTTGTTCAGTCTGGAGAAGAGGAGGCTTAGAGGTGACCTCCTCACTCTCTATAGCTACCTGAAGGGAGGTTATAGCCAGGTGGGGGTTGGTCTCTTCTCCCAGGCAGTCAGCAATAGGACAAGGGGGCACGGGCTTAAGCTCTGCCAGGGGAAATTTAAGTTGGATATTAGAAAAAAATTCTTTACAGAGAGAGTAATCAGGCATTGGAACGGCCTGCCCAGAGCCGTGGTAGATTCACTGTCCCTGGAGGTTTTTAAGCTGAGATTGGACGTGGCACTGAGTGCCATGATCTAGTAAACTGACTGGAGTTGGACCAAGGGTTGGACTTGGTGATCTCTGAGGTCTTTTCCAACCCAATCAATTCTATGACTCTATGATTCTATACATGATCACTCCTTCAGCAAAGTCAGACATCTCAGAGGACAGCTCAGGCCACCAGGCTTCACAGAAATGATTGACAAGTGCTTGCATGGCCACAGACTGCACCGCAGGCACAGTAAGTGCCAGCAGAGGGACAGGAACAAGCAGCTACAGGGTGGCAGTGGCAGAAAGCCCCTCTCCTCTTTGCTCTGTTGATGTGGTTGTAAACCCAAAGAGAAGCATGAAAGCATGCACAGAAATAAAAGCAGGGTACCCGAATTTGCATGAGGTTTGTTTATCCTAATACTGACCTCCTCATCATTAGTTTGAGTAAGGATACAAAAAACCATATTCAGAAGGCAGCTCGTTTCTGAAAATAATGTGATCCTCCAGCTAATGAGATTCCTATTTAATGCTAGGTACTGTACCGTCATAACTACATGGTAGTAAACAAGTCTGTATCTCTGAATGCTGATAAAGGAAGCAGTGGAAATTCTAGCATCTGAATCTGTGCTGAGCAATGTCACTGCTCCAAGCTGCACTTCAGTGCTGGATAAGAAAGCTACTTCTTCTATCAGAAAGACATCTTTCTCTTCTTATTCCAAACAATCATTGACTGGATGACTCAAAAAAAGTTTATTCGAAAACATATAATATATTCTTAGGTATTTATATTATTTTCAGCCAGCTTGGTAAGACTGATTTCCCAGTGCATCAGGACAAGTGACATTTCACTCCAATAACACTCTATTTAAGAGCTGAAACTAAGACACTGAAAGACATGAAGAGCTCATCGATACAGATAGACTGACATCCATGATAGGATCAAAGAGTTGCATATAGTAGGCATGAGAAACTCTGCCATTATCTGCACATCTTCAGCACTTCTGCCATAAGCAGTCAGTGGCTGATTGTTTTGAAGCGTTTCCCATTAATGCAATTAATGGTAATGATTGTTGATAAGGTTGGACACCTAGCTGTCACCATCTAAAACTCAGACATCTGGTCTAAGGTGTACATTTCTGCTTTATAAATTCAGTAACATGACATCTGAAAACAAGTCATCCCATTTAGCTTCAACTTTTATCTTAGGGATGGCAAGAAACGCCACAGGAGGTGCCTGTGCCTCTCCAGTGCCTCTGAGGAAAGTTTTGTTAAGTGGGCTAGATATTACACGTTCTTTGTCATTCTTCTAATACTATTTAATTCATGATTACAGGTTAGTTTACTTGCTTGGTTTTTGAATGTTCAAGCTTCATGACTTGCTTTGGGTTTGGTTTTGTTTTGTTTATTGGTTTTGTTTGGTGTTTTTGTTTTTGTTTTTTTCCTGAAAGGCCTTTACTTTGGAAATTCACAGCTAAGTTTTGCTGAAATGGAATATAATTATGTCCTTCAATAATAGGAAGCACTTTCTCAAATAGGTAGCAATAAAATGTAATTTTAGAGGCTGATCAAAATACCAGCACTAAAAAAATGGCTGTAGTTAGTTGAACTTCCTTACTGTGAGAACACTACTATCATCTATGTATTACTAGTATTTCGATTTTAAATCAAGGCAAAATAAAACAATAAGGAATGAGAAGACATGAAAGGAATTGTTGACTGTAACAATCAGCTTAACAGTGAGATGAAAAATAATATAAACATTAGGACTGAAAAGTTCAAAATAAGAATTTCAAAGTCTCTTATGTCCTGTCATATGGAACAACAGATCTGCAACACCATCATATTTCAAGAACTGTAACTCAGCCATAAGAAACTACCCAAGTCTGATGTAGGTTTAACATGCAGAGTCATCATTTCATGGCATGACTTGAAATTATGCTAAACCACAGAAGCAATCTGTCATATTCCATCTTGTCATAGATGTTTGTGTTGTGACTTCATAAGCATGATGAATGTTTGAAGAGCAATGAAGGGGAAGACTTACTTTGTAGCTACAGCAATTTAGACTTCACTTAGTACATTCTCAAAAACCCAGGTATTTTCAGTAGATTGCAAGCATGGGCTATAGAAGAAAAACCCCCAGCTCCCTCCTCTCTTTCTCCTTAGCTCTCATAAATGCTTCTTTTCACCCTAGAGAACCTGGGATTTCCTCTTCCACATAAATGCTACAATCTGTTTAGCAAACCTGGCAAAGAGATCAGCAGCTGAATAACAGACTATCATTAATGTATGCCATGCGAAAGAGAGTGTAAGTATAGAAGTAAAAGTGAAGATCTTTGTCTACAATATGAAGAAGGTTGTGAGAAGAGGGCCCTGCAGAACCCAAGTGGAAAACAGCTGCTCTGGCCAGGGCAATTGGCTTGTGCAGTGACCGTCACAGTGACTATTGATCTGCTTGCCCACATCTCAGGGGTGCTCCATCCTATAAACCTGAGCCCAGACAGGCTGTGGCTTGAGTCCTCTTCATGCTGAAATGTCAAATTTTCTCAATTGCAATTTCACTGGACAGATAAACTTGATAGAAAAATAACTTCCTGAAATCTCCTGAAATATCTCTCCAACAGCCCTCCCTATGATGTGTCCTTGCAAACCAATAGTTGCTGTCAGCTACAAAATAAAACTTGAATTTTTCAGAAGTTACAAGCTATTCATTTTACTAAGTCTATTTTTGCCTTTTTTTCATTATGATTCTTCTTGAAAGGTATAAGCCTTGAAAAATTCAACTAATTTGTTTTCAACCAGATACCGTAATTTTTCTATTGAAACACACTGGCTTGTTGTGACTTACCAATGAAATAATGTGTGATACTCCTTCTTCATAATATAAGATTTTAAAATGGACTGTTTATCATAACAGTCTGTCTTCTGCCTAATAGCACCCAGGTGAGCAAAGAGTTCCCCATGTAGACATGAAAAAATGAGGCTTTTCTGCGGTTTTGCTTCTTTGAATGGTCCCAATAGTCTTGCTGTAAAAATTAGAAACTATAGATCTAGTAAGAAGCTCAATTTTAAGTCCAACTTTTTCCACTTGTAAAGAAATTCAAAGAACCTTAGTTCATGGTTTCCTAAATCAACTGGCTACAGAAACTATGGTGTTATCTAAGGTGACCCTGTACTGACATCTGGAAGACAGAAAAGCTGAGAACTCCTGGGAGTGATTTCACAAGAGAGTAGCTGACTAATTTTTTGCCCATTTTCTGTAAGTTTGCACTTGACCTGGCACTAATTGGTATTAGATCTCTTTTTTCCCTCTAAGTTTACATAAAAGTTTTACTCATGACATCTTAAAGCAATTTACAAAGGAAACCAAAATCAGTATCTCTGTTTTAACAGATACAGAAAATTAAGGCATAAGTTACCTGGGCTGTGTCACTGAGCAGCTCAAGGCTGATCCAGGCTTCCTGAGCACTTGTGACCGGGTTAGCCAAAACTGAGAAACAGAATTAGCAGTGTTACAAATTATGATCCATTGGCTGGAAATCCAGATCTCTCTCATAGGGCACTGTATCTGTCCATAGTCTGCACACAGCCCATTGCTGCGCTGGCACTAAGGATGGCTGGGGCTGGGAGAGGCAATACTTCCAGCTGAGGAGGGACAAACAATAAAAAGCAGTAACTCCATGACTTGGGGCTTCTTAGTATTCCTATGCCCCATATGCACTGTGGTTTCAGCACTCAGAGTACTCCTTGCCCCACATGCTCTACTCCCAGCTCTGCCCTGGCATGGATAGCACAGTGCACCTCCAGCTCCCTGGCATTTTTCTTTATTAACCCTGCAAGTTCTGGAGCATATTTTAGGTTGTTGTCAGCCTCTCTTTCCTAGCCAGGCTTTTCTGGCATGATTCAGCTCTGGTCACAAAAATGAAGGTAAGCTGGGTGCCAATTTGTCTTATTTTATTTGTCAATACAGCCAGTGAAGAAAATACAGACAGGGAAATGTAGGCTGCAGGCCACTTTTTCAGGTGGATTTAACTGCTTCAACTTAGCCTTCTGGTGCCATCTGAGATGCCCGTGGGTATCTGCCTTGCCTCCAGCAGTCACTACAGGTTACCTGAGGTCTCCTGTAGATCCTGTGACATATCTGACAGCCCCATGGAGATGTCTAGCTTCCTCAAAGGCATTGTAAATGACATCTGAATCATGCCTTGGGTTTCCTTTGGAGATAACTGAATCATTCTCTAGGCTCCACTAACTGCTGATGAGCTCTAAATTAATCAGCGTGGGAGTTCCAGCACCCCACTCATATTCAAATGTCAGGCAAAACCCAGCTTTCCACTGCCTTGTCTAACGCTCACTGTTCTGTTACCTTTACTAAGCTGCTTACTTGGACCTTGCTTAATTTATTCTACTGTTCCGCCAAGGAACAGTCAAATACAGCTTCTTTATTTTGAAAGAAATATCAAACTCCTTGCAAATATTTCTTCCCAAAGTTAATAGGACCTGTTAGAACCTGTTAGAAGCTATTAGAAGCTGTGCCAATAGCTTGCTAGGGCTTTACTTACGAAGTCTCCACGTTTTCTTCTCAGAAAAAGGCTCTCTCTCCTGGTCTCTTAGTTCAAAAGGTCTAAATGTTCTGCTGAGTTATAAAAGTTTGGTTTTCAATCCTAAAGCTTTTAACTCCCACCTTTTCATTTTCAAATTAAAAGATTAAAATCTTGATAATGTCTGTAGGAGGCTGGATTTTTTCTTTCACAATCAGTAAATATGTGTGGCTCCTTTCCATCCTCTGATTCCTGGGTCAGGATGCTATTACCTACACTAATGCCCCAGTCTTTGTTTGAAACACTGAAGGAACTGTAACATGGGACCCATATCACCATTTCTGCTCATCCTGACATGAAGCTGGCAGAATACTGAACAGAGGAACTGGGACTGTTTCATTGCAGTTGGACAACCAGGGCTGAGGAAGAGCCTCAGAGCTGTTGAAGTTGAGGATCTCTCCCACCTCTACGTTGACTATTCTTTTCCTGACAAATTCTGCAAAGGTTCGCAAGTTTTTTGGGTTTGTATTCAGCTAAGGAGTTTACTCTCTTAATCTGGAAGCAACATGTGACAGCTTCAGCTTGGGTAGAGTTAATTCTTCACAGTGGCTAGTATGGTGCTATGTTTTGGATTTGTGCTGAACACAGACTGACAATATAGAGATGTTTTCTGTTATTGCTGAGCAGGGCTTACACAGGGCCAAGGCCTTTTCAGCTTCTCATACTGCCAGGCTGGTGAGGAAGCTGGGGGTACGTGGCATGTTAGGAGGAAACACAGCCAGGACACATGACCCCAAATGACCAAAGGGATATTCCATACCATATAACATCATGCTCAGTATATAAAACTGGGGGGAAGAAGAAGGAAGGCAGTGCTGAGTCGTTTGGAGTGATGATGTTTGTTCTTCCCAAGTAACTGTTATGTGTGATGGGGCCCTGCTCTCCTGGAGAGGGCTGAACACCTGCCTGCTCATGGGAAGCAGTGAATTAATTCCTTGTTTTATTTTGCTTGTGTGTGCAGCTTTTGCTTTCCCTGTTAAACTGTCTTTTTACCTCAATCCATGAGTTTTCCAGCTTTTACCTTTCTGATTCTCTACCCAATCCCACTGGTGGGGGAGTGAGTGAGCAGTTGCGTGGTGCTTGGCTACTGGCTGTGGTTAAACCATGACAAATGCTTTCTTCTTCCCTGACTGCCTTTATGTTCTGTAGCAGTAGAAGATCTGGAAATAGATACCATGAAAGTAGAGTGTGTTATTGATATAGGTGCTATTTCCCAGGCCCCTTTAGAATTTTTACGCCTAAGCACATCTGCGAATAAAGGACTTATGCCCAGCCCACATTCTCTGATTCTGAATCCTGACATTACATCAGGATTACAGCTTTCATTTAGCGGGGTGGAGGGCGCAGAGTGGAAAAAAAGAGCAAATACACAAAAAGTGGTTTGGTCAGGTTCAAGGAAAAGAGTTCTGACACATAATCCCCATGTAATTAATCAAAGTGAGAGCAAAGTCAGGTCTAACTTCCAGCTAGAGAGAGCACCAAAAGGAGAGGAGACACCATCCTGCTTCTTCTCCTGCATCCAGCTCCTGCATATGGGTAGCATTTCTGAAAACAAAAATGGACCCTTATAATGGGGAAAGCATTCTCCCTGCCCAACCTTTTCAGTTCCAGAGTGAAAGCCCCAGAGTGGAGATATCCAGAAACAATATGGCAGGGATGAAGGGTCCAAAAAAAGTGGTCAAAATTCTTATAATAGCAACAGCAGCAGCTGAGGAAGGAAAACCCTTAGCTGAATGAATGTGACTCGCTTGAGGCTGGTGATGCTCCCCATGCTTAATACCTCATAGGACTCTGTGAGTGATGGGGAAGCTGCCATTGCTCTCGCTTTTGTAGCTTTCTGAACTAAATTTAGGGAAGTAGAAAGTCACTGAATGGTGGGTAGGCATTCCAGTCATCTCTAAAGGCCCAAATCCATTTCCTGCTCAGGCAGGAAGCACGAAGGGGATGGCATGCCAGCATGAAGCATTCACACTTGGCAGAAGGGATGTTACAAGGGCAAACCCAGTCCTTGGGGGTCCACAAGCACTCTCTCAACAAAAAGCCCTGTTTGTGGAAAGAAAAGGACCAGAGTTTGGGTTCAGAACTAAAAGGCACTGCAAAACTGTTCTTGTCTCTCTGTAGAGAGAGAGCATCTCTACTACACCTCTCAGGGAGGAAACAGGAACCTTTATCTCTGTAAGGGGCTACTCTGCTACCCAGAGAACCTACACCACTTGGCATTCTTCTGAGCTGAATTACAAGGTCTGGGGAGGACCAAAGAGATTTTTACTCCAGAGAAGATTTTAAAGTTAACTAGGAATTTGGCAGTGCTTGCCCTCCAGCATAAGCAAATATCCTTTCTCCTCTTGAGTACCAGATGCTCCCTTCTACCAATTTTTCTACTTCCGGGGAGAGACAGAGCACAATAAATCCATCTCTGTACTCTATATGGGTTTGGTGGGTTGACCTGGGCTAAATGCCTGGTGCCCACCAAAGCTGCTCTATCACACCTTCCTCAGTTGGACAAGGAAGGCAAGTAAAACAAATCCTAAAAACACCTTCCCCCCCAGCCTTCTCCTGCTTCCTGGGCTTATCTTTATTTCTGATTCTCTACCTTCTCCCCCATAGTGGTGGTTATGGTCAGTTCATCAGATGTTGTTTCTGCCACTGCTTCCTCCTCAGGAAGAGGAGTTCTTCTTCGCTGACCTTGGTGCCTGCATAGTTGTTTCTCTCAGATATTCTCACTCCTCTCTTGTCGGGATGCAGTTTGTTCTACGCAACAATAATTTTTTTCTGTCCTTTTTTTCCCCCTTAAATATGGTATCACAGAGGCGTTAATACCATCTCTGATTGGCTTGGTCTTGGTCAGTGCTGGGTCCATCATGGAGCCAGCTGGCATTGGCTGTGTTGGACTTGGGGGTAGCTTCTAGCAGCTTCTCACAGAAGCTACTCCTGTAGCCCCACCACTACCAGAACCTTGCCACCCAATCCCAATATAACAGGGAAAGGGTTGTATGGAAGGTTCGGGGCAGAGCAAGACCTGAAGGTTCTGAGGGAATCAGGGCACATGCTCTTGTAACTACATCACTGGTCTACCTCTCCCTGTTTTCTAATGGAGGAGGGAGGAATTTGAAGAAATCCCTCTTGATACAACTTGCAACCAATCATCCTTAAGTTTAAGCTCAAAAATGAGTATTCAGAAAGCTTCCACTATTTCATGTAATTTTTATATGATGAGTGGGTTGTATTTCTGGGAACAATGTAACCTCAGCTGGAGGTCTTTAATTCCAGCATCAACATTTTTTCCTTTAAAATCATTGGATATAGTCCTTGTGGTTTTCGGACCTATAGCCCACAGCATATTTTGTATTCTTCCTTCACCAAAGAGATTGATAAGGTCTGACTCTGTGGCTGGAGATGGGAATTCCGAGTTTAGCAGTGGGTTGAGTTTTCTCTGATATATCCTGTATATGAGCCCTGTCATTGTTCATAATTTTTTCTTAACACAATTTGCAAGAGAAATGACAGTAATCTACATTTCTTCTAAAACTATTATCATTTTGCTATGGCACTAAAATTCATCTGCCCTCAAGAAATGTTTCAATAGGAACCTCCATATATAATACATGTTTTCAATTTATTATTAATGTACTTCAATCTGAATCGCAAATTCAACATGATGTCTGACTTTTTTCATACTCGTTCTGTTCTGTGTCAGCTCTTATAACATGTTCATCACCACAGTATCTGAGCAACAGACCCATAGTGCATTAAGCGGTGGACTTAAAAATCAGTCAGTCACACACTGTTTAGCTTCTCAGCTTTGCCCTAGAGGTAGAAGGCTGGGCCATGTGAAACATTCAGTTTTGATGAGATTTTTATTTAGTTTGGTCTGATGCATGATTTCTTTTAAAATATTCGTATTTGAGCCAGTCAAAACAAAGGCTTTAACCTTCAGAGTATGTGATGGTCATCTCAGTTCCTGTACAATTAGTTTCATGGTCTTGGCTCAGCACAGCATAGACAAGCCTCACCTCTGTGACAGAGAGAGCATCAGTCAGCATTTGACAGAGGTGATCTTGATCCCAGCATGTAAGGACATTTTGTAGATATTCTGGGCACAGGCTCAAAATAAAGACTAAAGTCTGTGGCCTAGTTACAGCAGCCAGGACCAGTTTATCACCGTGTGGGTGTAACCAAAACTGCATATTCTACACCCTCTATGTCACTTCTGATGAACTGTTAATAATGGATCATTTACAGCAGCTGCCCAGGACACACCTGACACCTCAGGCTACAGGCTGGGTGTTAAGGAACCCTGGGAGATAGGGGAGTGTTTCTGTCTTCACACCAGTGACTTAGCTGTGATAACTCCCCTCTGTGGAGGCATCAGCACCTTCACATCCAGCCTGAGGGGTCATGTCTGCTAATGGGCCATTAGAGACTGGCACAACAGGCAGTTGCAATGACCTAGACCACCAAAGATTCCAAAAATATCCCACGACTCACAGAGTTAAGTCACCCATTGTGAAACTCCCCACCCTGGTGAGAGGTACAGGGCATTGCCACCTGAACCTGAGCACATATATAATCTTTGGGGTTTGGGACTTCTGGTACCACTTGTTGGATCTAGAGGAGGGCCAGACCCTCAACAGAACTGCAACTGCCACTCTCAACAAGACTGCGACCATCATCCTCACCAACAGGTTTTCCTTTCCTTTTACTTTGCACTCAGGGGGACCACATGGTGCTCAGCACAGGGTCTAACCAACACTGTTCTGTTCATGCCCCAGGGTGCTGGGTTATACACTGGGTTATACATCTGTTTTTTGTGGGTTAAACCCAATTTTTTCTCTGTACCATTGTATTGATTGTAATCTTTTTAGTAAATTGAAACCCTCACTTGTAATCTCTCTTGAGCTGGGTTCATTTCTCCCACTGGTTTACCTTTAAACCAGCACAGTCTAGCAATTAGCTACAAGTCCTAAGACCTAACCTCATCTGCATGCTGAGCTGTGGCAGTGGTACCTTGTGCTTGGCTGCAGGGCAGGCCTGGTGGAGCAGTGAGTCAGCCATGTGCAGCTCACATGTTAGAGTTTAGCCTTAGGTTAACCAATGCCATGAGATACTGGAGCAAATCTCCAGGTAAGGAACTCTGCAGTAATGACACAGTGTCCCAAATCTGATCCCTCCATACATAGCCCTGGAGAGACACAGGGCTTTGCTAGGACATTGCCTGCACCCCTCTTTCAGAGAGTAGTGCACTATCTCATGGGGACACAGCAACAGCCAGACTGCTTTCTCACCATGCAAAAAGGTTTCTAAAGCTCCTTGGGTCCCTTCCCAGCACTACCCATTTCCTCCCATGGAGAGGAGTTTTAATAACCTGGCTGCCACCTGGTGAGGAAAATGACTACCCCGGGGCATCAGATGCACATGCCGATCACTGAGGTTTCAACGAGCCTCTTGGGAAACTGAGAAAGAGGGGAAAATGAAGCCAGAAGCAAGTCAGATGCCACATACAGTCATTTCCCCTTGCAGAAATCTAAGGAGCTATAGGGAAGTGTGTATTTTAGAAGTGGTTAGCCCTTTTCGGGAGCACAGGGTATTCTGCTGCCGATGTAAACACTCCAATTATCACTGTCATCTTGATATCCAGCTCCTGTATGTTGTTCAAAAGGCACTACTCAGTATATTTTATCAGGCATTCAGTAAAATACTAAAAATCCCACAAGTCAAGTTACAGTTTGCTACAGAAGCACAGACACTATGAGCTATACACCAGCTGGAAGAAGTCCATGAAGTACATCAAAGCATCCTTTTTGAAGTTGTTTGAGAACATGAATGGCAAGCTACTAATGCGATGATACTGCTGAACAACTTTGCATCCAACCATGGCAAATGTGAGATGCTTTACTTGAAAGGAACAATCTAGCCAAAATATCTTTCAAACCTCTGAAAAGGGAAAAAAACCTTTCATGTGAGTAAGCATTTCGGAAGAATGACTCTGAGCCAATAATCATCATTCTGACATTCATAAAACTCACTTTACTAAAGACATCAGTGCATATTACAATACTAATGAAGCTGTAAGAACTGGGGAACAGGCTGAGCCTAACATCTCCCAGCAAGTCAGAAGCAAACATGAGAAGACAACTCAAGCACTCTGATTTGCAGGCTTCCTGTGTATCAGGCCACATCTCTCTTTTTAAAGAGCTGTGCTGCCATCTCTGCAGAATACCCCTGCGTGTTGCAAAGTGTGCTGCAAGCCCCAGAAACCAAAGAGAAGAGAAAACAGCAGTTTGCAGCCTAAGATACTGATTGCTTTCTGTGCAGGTGAGCCCACCGAAGGGTAGCCAGGTTGTATCTGCCTGCAGGGCAGACACCTCCCACAACCAAGTTCCTCTCAGGTCTCTGTAACCTGAACCAAAATCTCGCCTGGGGCAAGGCATCATGAACAGACAGGAAATCAAACTAAGAAGGGAAGAAATAAGGAAAAAAACACCATCAGTAAGATAATAACACATTTGGAACAGAGTGAAGGGGCATAGAGAAAAGCAGATCTTGGGCCACAGATATTTGATAAATATTAGATTAAATTTTAAGAGCCTGTATTCCACTAAGAGGGTTTAATTCGGAAGTGCACTCTGAACAAGGTGAAGAAAGCACAGCAGGAGCTCTTAGCTTCGCTAAAAATGTTTATAAGGAAAGACATGGATCACTGATCACAGCATCAGCCTGATACCCTGAGAGTTTGCCTTATGACTGTCTGCAAGTTACATGCTTTCCATGCCTGTGAATCCCTTGTGCCAGCCAGACAGCCATTCTCCAAAATAGGCCAGTCTGATGAACACTTCTTTTCTCCAAGCTAAATTTCTCTTCATGAAAGCCAGCTGTCACTCAGGTGTTCCTATTAAATTTGTAGTTCAGAGCAATGTGTTTTAAAAATTTACCAACGTTCCATTTGTGTGAAATAGCTCTATGATATTCCAAGGAATTATCTTCGAGTTTATAAATATTTGATTAATGTGGTTGCTGAAACACTACCTTACCAGCTTTTGTCTCTGATACACCCATATGAAGATTTTAAGATCAAAATATAGAGAGGTTGTAAGGCCCTTCTTTAGAGAGGATAATCTGGGGGCAAGGAAGTTCAGAGAAGGCTGAGGGGATGGGGGCTCAAGGACATAGGTGACCCACTTCCATGTGCACAGAGACATCTTATTGCCCTCAAGATGTGATAACTATACCTCCATCCACAAATCTGAGTACATGAAGCCATCATTGCAAAGCTAGGGAAGGACTGCAACCTCCTGGCTTCTGATCTACCCAAAACAAGGAAAGCAGCTGGCAAGTCTAAGGCAGCTGTGCAGGAGACTGTGTGCATTTACTGCTGGTGGTGCTGGAATATTAGATCCCTTTAGGGATTAGGCACCACTAAGTAGTGTTTTGAAGGTTCTGAGTGTTGGATCTAAGTGCTGATGGTGGTGGGGGCAAATCAGGTGAGTACCTGCGTCCTTTCATGCAGTGAGCTAAAGGTAAGACCAGAAAGGGGTATGTAACAACAGCCTGGGGCAGTGAGTTTCATAAACTGTGGGTAAAGATATAAGATTTCCCAAGGAAAAATCTTGTTGGGCAAAACCATACATATAATTATGTCAATGAATAACCGAAAGATGTGCAGCCTCCAGAGTCATTAAATATTTAATGCTGCTATTTTCAGGTTAATTTATGCTTGGTTGTTTGGGGTTTTTTTTTCCTGCTCTCTGATTATTTGTAAGGAGAAGCAACACTTGCCCTTGAAAGGGAGATTCAGTTTGAAGCTGCCAGAATTTTCCTGAACTGATTAAACATTTCCAGCAGATTTTTGTGAATGATCAGAAGGAGCTGAGTCACATTATTGAAGAATTAGAAAAGGAAACCATCTTTAAGCAGCATCTCAGAGAAATACCTTAAGAGATCTTATTCAGCTCAAAGGGCATAATTTTGAGGTCTGGATTTTGATTGCAAATATGTCTTATTAAGACACTTAAAGACATAGTTTAAGCATACCTGAAGTCAATGGGTCTTCCATAGTGCATGCATTCAAGTGTACCTAACCACTCTGCTGAGAAGAGATCATTTCTCAGAATGAAGATTTTAGATAATAGCCCTGACATTCATCTTGTTGGTCTGCAATCATGACCGAGCATTTCTGGCAGAAACACGCACGGTGAAAAGCACTTACACGTTCAGTCTCAGAAACAGTTTGCCTCAAGTCAGAAAGAGTTAAATTATGGACATGCCAAAACTTTAAGAACAAGGATGAAGCAGACAACTTCCAAACTGTCTGTGAAAATCTGACAAAAAACATGGGGTCAGGACTGCTGTGAAGCAAAGAAAAAAACCATAGTGGAAATATGTAGAGGTTAAAAGATTAAAATTACTGCTGCCTTCACTAGAGTAAGTGTTGCCTAGGTGAGGAAGGATGTCAATTACTCTAACTAGAGAACTGAATGTTTTGGGGTTGATCTTCCTGCCCAGATTGCCAGCACTAGGAACAATTACTAAGCAGAGGCTTTCAGTGGACTTGGGATGAAAATCTAAGCAAGAATTCAAGAAGCTGAAGGAGTCCTGAAGTTTATGACAGGAGAAGATGATGAGGATAACACAAGAAGTGATAGCGAGAGACTGTAAAAATTCTGTCAGGTGCTGGAGAAAATGTACTTGCATTATGCCTGTCCCCTGAACAGGCTAATCAACCCATGCTGACTGATTTTATTAGAACTTGTGAGTGCCAGATAAGCCCTTTAACAACAACATGTGCTCTGTAGAAAAATTTTAAGCTCTCCATGAAGAACGGCAACTTTTACAACACTGTGAGGAAAACTGGAGATCAGCATCCTCCCAGGTACTTGAACATACGGATAATGAAGACCTTTGCTAATCATATTAAAAATACTGAGGTACTTCCTAAGAGATCAGTATTACCACGAAACAACCAAAGCACTGCTGTTTCCAAAAGGTAGGACTGACTCCTGCATTTCCAGACAGGTGTGAGTGGGAAGCCTGAGAGGGTCTCAGTGTCACAGACTCCTGTACCTCAAGGAATGAAACAAGGACCAACACAAGACTCTGTAATGTCTGATGAAAACTGTGCCATAGCTCAGACAGAAAGCAACTACAGCTAAGGATGAGGCTTGGCAGAAGGAAACTGCAGCAATTAGCACCCCTATTAAACACTGCCTTGGACGTGTTCTCAGCCCCTTGCCTCAGTGAGAGGCAGACCTCTCAGTAGTGGAATTTCTTTGATTCTTTTCTAGGAAAGGAATGATGCAAGAGTCCTAAATGCCTACAGAAAAAGTGCATTTAAAAGGCTGTGAGAGGGTCATTAAGGATTGAAAAAATTCAGAGCGGAAGCAGAGATATTTTAGATCGACCTCAGATGAACTGTGGCATTATGGAATGTCTAAAGGTTTGTCACATATGACAGAGTACAAGACAAGGCAAGTGAAATAGCCCATGTTGGTGGTACAGAAAAAGCAAAAACTTGCTGCCTGAAGCAAAGGAATCATTGGTTTGTTTAATCTGGTGGAAAAAATACTTTTTGTTTAGATTTTCTTTTTAACTAGCAGAAACTCTTTTCTAGATCTGAACTCATCCTTTCAAATACTTTACATGAGTTATCACTTAATTTTTAATGCATTTATTAGAGTCATACCCATAACCATTTTTGAATCAGCTTTAAACAAATACTTCCACTATTGAATCTTATTTGCACCTCTGACTAACTTGAGTGAAACCCATGTTCATGCAGACTATGTTACAAATTCAATGCACTATTTTAATCATCACAATAAGAACAAGCAAAGTTTAGGATAGTGAATATTTACTGCACAAGCCTTTGATGCAAATTGCAAAGTTGTGGATGCATATGTCCGTAGAATAACAAACTTTTAATTCCCACATAGTAATTTTTCTTACAGAAATGCTAGTCCAGTAAAGGATGTGATTGTTATAATCAATCACAGATGACTGTGAGGAACTGGATTTTTTTTTTTTTTAATTGCCTTAAAATCTTGCTCCTATAGCGAGCTGTGCAAACCTGCTGACAGGAGAATGAAGACAAAGGCTCAGGAGAGGAGGCCATAGCCCTCAAAGTGTTAACTTCATAAACCTGGGGGCAACCCTTTGGGTGTGTGATGCTTATCTCCAATCAGCCAGGCTGTGTTAAAAGGAGCCCTTGATGCACACACCCATCACTAATGCCTCGCTTTTAATAGGGGAGCCTTCAAAGTGGCCCACCCCCAGCCCCGCCCCAGCCTAAATAACTTTGCAAAAAGCAAGCACCTGCAGCCTCTGCAAAAACAGCCCACTCCCACATGAGGAGGCACCAGGAGGGTTTTGCAGCATATATAAATCCATAGAACTTTATGTTTCATGGGTTTCTCTCCCCCACCACTCCCTGTGTGGTGGGTCTGGCTGAGCCAGAATTTGTTTCCCCGTAGGAGCCCTCACAGTGCTGTGCTCTGCATTGGTGTCGATAACACACCCATGTTTTGGCTACCACTGAGCACAGCACTCACTGTTCAGTCANCACGATTTGTGCTGGGTTTTTTTTTGTTTCCACCCTTATTCTCTCCCCTGTCCAGCTGGGAAGGGGAGTGATAGAGCGGCTGGGCGGGCACCTGGCATTCTGGCCAGGTGAACCCCCCACACCCTGACAGACCAAGACACTAATGACAACAACAGCCAAGTTTGCTGGAGACGCTTGAGTGGTGACTATAAAAGTTTTCTTTCTTTCTTTTCTTTCTTTTCTTTCTTTTCTTTCTTTTCTTTCTTTTCTTTCTTTTCTTTCTTTTCTTTCTTTTCTTTCTTTTCTTTCTTTTCTTTCTTTTCTTTCTTTTCTTTCTTTTCTTTCTTTTCTTTCTTTTCTTTCTTTTCTCTCTTTCTCTCTTTCTCTCTTTCTCTCTTTTTCTCTTTCTCTCTCTCTTTCTCTTACACATTTCCTTGGGTGCTCTTTCTCCCTTTCTCTCTCCCTGTCTTCCCTTACATGTTTTCGTGGGCGATACCTTTATGATTTTACATTGCTACATTACAACCAAAATGGTTACATACCTCTTTTCCTTTGCAACCCATTTTTCTAAAATAAACCATATATATCTATATCTTTAAACACTGATCATCTAGTATTGATTTACTCTAACTCGTCCCAAGGGACTTGTTACTAAAACAAAAAATTACTCGTACCTGGCAGGGTGGGTCATAACAATGACCACACAGAGATGAAATATGGATAACTTGCAAACCCCATGGACTCTACATTCACAATAAGCCACATTCAGATCTGTTTCTGTATGTTAAATAGTATTCCCAAATGCTATCAATATGAACTTTTTTGGAGCAGGAGCAACCTTATAAGAAGAAAAATAATTAGGTCCAGAATGTGTGCCCAAGTCTTCTTTCATAGCCTTTAAACACATTAAAAAAAATTATTTCCCCAGATCCATTCCAGGAAATAATTTTCTGTATCTGTTAATATTCTCAAAAGCAGGAAGAAAGGTTAAACTTTCAAGACAAATTTTTAGTCCTGAATTATTAGGTTGTCATTTAGTCCTGTACTGTTTTTAACTTTCAGAGTTGGGCAGATAATCTAGATTTCCTTTCACAGTTATGTTTCTAGGACATGAATCCTTTCAGGGGCAGACTTTGGATGAGTGAATTGCAGTAAAATTTTAAAACTCAGCATGTAGTTTTTTGTCTTGCATCTTTGCTGGTTTTTCCTGCTCTGCACAGAGATTCATACTTCAAAGATGCCTGCCCTTGGCACACTACATATTAACCAGTGGTTTCTGATGTCTGCACATGAGAGCATGCACTAATATTTTTCCATCAATTCTACTTTTTTAATCTTCAGGTTCAATCTTCTATTATAAGTAATAGATATTTACTTCATCTTGCATTAGTACTCCTCATACATTTGCAATTTCAAAAAAATTTTATTGGGTCAGTAATCTTTAGGTTCAATCTTCTATTATAAGTAATAGATATTTACTTCATCTTGCAGTAGCACTCTTCATATATTTGCAATTTCAAACTCACAATGAGTTTTCTGGAAAAGTCGTATTTCTAAACCTATCTTGCTCCTGGTGGGGAATACATGAAATGTGGGCAGAAGCTCAAAGGCTGCTTATAAAGGAATATGCAGCGTTTGCAGCCCATCAGCCTGACTGATTGTATCAAAGCCATTTATACCCTTTTCCTGGTGGCCAAGAGTTACATTTGTGTATGCTGAGAGGCAGAGTGAGACATAAACTGAAGAAGGGTATTCTCCTTGTACTTCCCCTCTTTCTTTGTTGTTCTTTGTGCAATTCAACTTTGCTCTGACCATGAGTATGATGCACCAATCTGGGTCTCTCACATCTGCAGTTGGAGGCCAAAGAAGGAAGGGAACCAGGGGCATCCCACATTAAAGGCAGGGATGCTGTCTTGGTGGACCTTAATTTGATGTATGTTACAACTGGTCTCCAAGTTTCGTAGTTAGTGGACCAGTGCCAACTCTCTACGTTGACCATGAGTCACCAGGATTTCCATTCATCAACCTGTAAATGAACTAACTCTTCATGCAGCCAATTTGCATGACATAATGTTTATAAAATTCTAAGAACAAGCTACACTGATATTCAGGTAAGGTCAACTGGCAAGCAAATCTTCCTCATCTTTTTCATAGGTGGAGGGGTGGGGTTTACCTTTTTCTCTTTTGACCCCAGAATACATAGGCAGTTTGCTGACATTGTTCCATGGGAAAAACCTCATATAGCTGATTAGGCTTTTTGTTCTGCCCTGTCAAGTACCCTCTTATCTTTCATTTCTCCTGTCAGTGTGCAGTGGGCAAAAACACTGTATACTGTCATGGTTCTCATACCACTTTCATCAGAAAATTTCAATTCCTGCATTTGAAACCGTGCTTCCAATCCTACACAGCAGGAATAAACATCTTCCCTAAACAAAAAGATTGGCTATGATATGAATACAAGAACATATGAACCATTCCATATTCGTGTCAATTAGGAGAGTCTGAAACATCTTTACACCAGCTGGGGGTTGGCTGAATATTTTAATGACTACTGGGGGGCTTTTGTGAACATGTTTGTGTGTATCATTTGCAGCAGAAGAGCTCATGTCTCTGCAGCACTCACTGTCTGCTCAGATTCATCCTGTGTACAGGGTCAGTGTGCCAGGCTGGAGTATGTTCACCTGCACAGTTAAACAGGACTGAGTATGGGCACTGTGCTCTTCCTCTACAGAATGGTGATATGTCCCAACCACAGAGTCAAGGCTACCATGTCAGAGGCAGCTTACCCAGAAGTTAAGTGGATTCAGCAAATGTGTATTAAGGACAGCTGAACATGGTCTTGGTGGAAACCACTAATACATATGGAATCTGAACATAACTCTGTTGAAATGGAAGTTCGACTAAGACTTTTTAGTCTTACTACTACTACTACTTTCAGCTTGCCATCAAAATTTGTTAAAATTAGTTGATGTTAAGAGCACCTTACAGTGGCTTTCACTAAGTGATACACAAAGGGGAAAGCCAAAAGGTTAAGAACCCTTAACTCTGAACAGGAACCACACAACACAGATGTTACTATAATCTCTTTATTACTGCCCAGTAATGCATTACATTATCCCTTCTTCACATGCTAGAAGTTAAAAATTAGTTCTGGGGAAATCTGTATCTCTCCAGTGTATAGCAGTCTATGTTCTCCACCAGAGATAGTCATATTTTGATGGTGTAAAATGTTAAGAGAAACTAAAACAGAAATATTTTTCTAGTCTTTAGGTGGGAAAAAAATTAACTCAGTGCAATCAAGATGACAAGTATCAGTCATTTGGGATGACTATTGAAAAGGGTTACTTTTGCTATTACTGTAGTTCAGTTGTTTATAAATAGGATTTCTGATGAAAGATTGAGGTAACTGAAATTAAGGAAGGGCACTAATGGACATCCAGTAAACTACATGATTTTTTCTTCCTTTTTGTTTTTCTGGAATTTCCTTGTCTACATCATTTTTGGACAATCCTTAAGCATTGTTCCAAAGCTATACGCTACTGCTTTGCAAGTATAACTTATCTTCATACTTGTTCCTTTTTCTCCAGGAAAAAAAGAAAAAAAAAAAAAAGGAGAGTGCTGGTAAATAAATTTGTAATCCAGGTCCACAGAGAAGGGCTTCCAAATTGAGTATACTGAGTCTGGCTGAATTAAAGCTGGTGGCAGGTTGTAAAGTGGCCATATGCTGAAGGAAAGGAGTCTGTGTGGACGCTGTCCAAGAGCCACCATGTTGAGAGGGCATGTCCTGCCCACTAATAGCCTTTCCCTGGAGGGAGGGTAACTCTTGCCACAGGCTGGCTTGGGGCACTGAGCACTAATTCCAGCTGCCAGGCAGAGTTGTGGCTTCCCTGTGCTTTCCAGGCAGCTGCGTATGATGCACAACACGTTAGCCGACATCCAAGATAGCTCTGAAAATTCAGTGCTAAGCTCTGAAACATGCAGTCCATCTGCATGTGTTGCTCACTGCAGTCACACACTCACAAGTACTACCTGCTGCATAATCTGATGAGAAAGATAACATTCACTTTTTATTCATGGGGAAATGATGACACAGAGGGTTTAGGGTTTTTTTGCATGCTAGTGCATTATAACTGAGGATCTAGTGGTTTTTGGAGCTGCTGAGCCTCAGTGCTCACAGAGGGCCCCCCTGCAGCCTTCTCACCTGCTGCTCAGTGTGTGACAATATGAGAGGTTATCAGCCACCCTTGTAACCAAAGAAACTAGTTGCTTATTCACAGCAGATGTGTTTGACATGGGTACAAGGAAGGGCTTTTTCCAAGGCTGAAAGTACCATTTACCCAAGTCCCATCTTCTCCCTGCAAAATATCTCATACACAAAGCACCTTTCAGAAGCTCCTAGGACCCCTCCTTGAATGTTTGACAATAAGTCTGTTGTCCATGACAGACTTTGCTGAGATCCACAGTGCCAATAAAAGGACAGATTTCCTCCTTTATTGTTTCCCCTGAATCCTTTTAGGGGGAGAGATGGTCCACTTTTATTATTTTAGTGTTGTAACCTATTTGAAGTTATGTAAAATTAATTCAGAAACACTGGTGGCCTTGTAATCCTGATGAGGCTAAAGACCACATGCAGCTGTGAAACTGTGAGCCAGTACTTGCATTTCAATGTCAGCTGCTGTGCTTTTGATGTCTCCTTGAAACTGCCTCAAAGAGAAAATAGTGTTGTAAGAAAGGGGAAAAAAATTAATTTCCTATGTAGAAACTAAGTTTGATAATTAAGCCTAATTGGAAGTAAAAACATCCAAGTAAAACAAGCCCTGTTATCATCTTAAACACAACAATAAGCAGGTTCTGGGAGTATATGGAAATTGGAAAAACTCATGGTTTGAGATAAAGACTGTTTAATAAGTAAAATAAAAACAAACAAAATAGAAAAACAAAGCCAAGAGAAAGAAGTAATTAAAAAAACCCCAAAATATTGCTCACCGCTAGCTGACTGATGCCCAAACAGACTCCACACAACAGCAGCCCTGGCAAGCTCCCTCCTTCACAAGCTTTTGCTGCTGCGTATTGGACATTCCTGTGGTCAGTTGGGATCAGCTGTCCCAGCTGTGCCCCCTCCCACCTCACCTGCACACTCAGCCTGCTCACTGGTGGGGGAGTCTGAGAAGCAGAAATGGCCTTGACCCTGTGTAAGTGCTCTTCAGTAATAGCTAAAACATGGGTGTGTTATCAACACTGTTTTGTTTGCAAATCCAAAAAATACCCCACATGAGCTGCTATGAAGAAAATTAACACAATTCAAGTCAAAACCAGTATAATCCCTTATGCAAATTGCATAATAACAACTGCGTCTCTAGAGATCTAGAGTCCACTCGGAGCCCATGAGCCATCTAGCAAACCTTGACCAAATTGTTTGGGGCTGGTTGGAGTGACAAACATACTTGGTGTCGCTTTCATGGTGACAATGCACTACACAGAGCATAAGGGAAGGAATAAAACCTCATTAGGACCAGAAATGCAGAGTGGTTTTGTCATTTTCCAGCTGCTGAGGATGCGTGGGGTGCAAGAAGGAGAAGGAAGGAGAGAAGCTGGTGCCCAGGAAAGGGGGATCTCCCCATAACTAGGGCACCCAAGGAACAAATGTTTCTCTGTGCACTCATCCTGGGGGATGCTCTGTGCTTTCCCTTAGTGTGTAGAAGCCCGGTCAAGCCCTAAAAGAAAACAAGTGAGGTAGAGCTTTGTGGCAATGGGGCCGATGTCTCTGGCTGTGAGCAGGAGGGGCCATGCAGTGGGCGGTGATGCTGCACCCCACGAGGCTGCTCCATACTTGTGCCTATGCCCTGGCACAGCTCTCTCCACTGAACTGCCATTCTGCAGCTGCAGCCCCCCTGTGCAGTACAGCTCACTCCAGTCCACACCCTGAACCCCAGCAAATGAGGACCAGCAGGATCTGGCCACTGAGACTGATTTGGTTTATACTGCCTTGAGCCCTCACAGCTGGTCCACATCCGACAGATCCCTTGGATCTTGGTGGAGGCAGGCCAGTGCGTGGACACGGGGGCCATCCAGTGCATATCTGCCTTCCTCTCAGGCCCACCTGGACCTGCACGGTACTCCAAATCCACACGCCTACTCAATGGGCAAAACCAGAACTCCTCTATATCTGAAAATCAAATCACAGCTGAGCTCCCAAAGACATGCTCCTGGAGAGAGATTTGGAGATCCCCTGCCTCCCACTGCCTTGCTTTATACCAAGCACGTGATACTGTTAAACACCGAGATGTGGCATTATTCAAACATTTTTTGTGATGATGCCATTACTCTGTGAAGCCGTGGGGGCAAAGGGGAACGGGGAGAGGGCTGCAACATGTACAGCACAGGCTGCACAGCTCTGCTTCCCAGCCAGCAGCACAATGAGCAAAGCCCACCACACAGGAGAAAAGAGCCTCGTGAAATCCTCATGAGAAAGGGACACACACGCATGCTGCAGCAGCTTGGTGCCTGTCACACAACACTGCTTCCTGGGCAGGCAACACAAGGCTCGCTGAAACTTCCGCCAGGAATTGCACAGCTTAGTGTCAAGGTTTGGATACTGTTACATTTACCCCACCCACTGCCTCTGGGTCCCAACCGAAGTGGCTGGCTGCAGGGATGAAATAGACCCAGAATCCGGAAGGGTGTTGGCAATGCTGCTGACAGTGCAGGTGTAACACCAGTGCTGTGCCCTGCAGAGGACAAGCACACTGCTCAGTGGGCTGAGCTGTGCAGGGCAGGGAATTAAATCCCAGTGCTGGCCATAGATACCTGCACCTCCCAGCATTGTGTGCTGAAACTTCTGTGGGGAGTCAGACAGTTCCAGCCCCTTCCTTTACCTTAGACATGGTAGCAACAGCCCCACTGAGGCAAAGCTGGGACCACGAATCTCCCCAAAGGACCTGTTGTGAACTACAGACCACAAACCTGGAGCACCTCAATTACTAAAGCAATATGCTTGCCTGCCCTGCCAGTTGGTACAACACCTCACCCAAAAACTTGGGTAAGCAGAGTTTGTCTAGTGTTCTTAAATAGACACAGGCAATGTAGGAATGGTTGAATAAAAAAATTACCTGTTACTGCCTAAAGATTCAAATACAGACAAGTAAAACAGGCTTCCCAGTAATAAGGACAGTAGAAGTCTAGAAATTATGTCCCATTTGAAGGGTACTGAGGACTATGAATAAAACTTAATGCAGAGCTTTTGTCTACGACTAGAATATAAAAACTTTTCTTAAAGTAAATTCTTATAGTTACCTTTAAGGGATGTTTAATTCCTGGCATTAATTTAGCTAATGCACCTGTTTTCATTATATTTATCTTTGGATCTGAAGGAAATTCAGTATTACAGTAAACCTTAAAAAAGGGCAGAAAGAATCATGTCAGTATTTGTCATTATTTTTGACAGATTATTTATTCAGCAGTCCAGTCATTCTGCTCAGTACTATTATATTGATTGGGAAATGAATAGTTCAGTGAATATACGGTTGGAAAATCTAATTTCTGAATTTGGTTTCTAAGCAATCAACTCTATCTGGTTTTTTGGCATGTCCCTCTAAAGTGGCCCAGGCACTGGCCATATTCCAGTTGTAAATTGCTCTTCATTGACAGCTGTGCTGCTTTTTAGACAGCATTTTGTTGTTCCAAAATTTAATGTTCCCAACTGTGGTGGCTATACAAAAGTTGCTGTAGAGAACTGCAAGTTCACTCCAAGTTGGGTTGGACCCAACTGCAAAAGGCGGTATCTCCAGCAAGTTTTAGTCAGCTTCAAAGAAGACTCAGTTCTGTACTTCTCTACGTTTGTGATTAAGGTCCAAATTCACTTACCTGTTCCTCTCCCAGCAGCTCTCATGCAGGCTGCAGCTGCACTGTAACAAGGAGACAGGCAAAGGAGGCATGTAGGTAAGTCCTGAATATGGGACAGGCAGAGCTGAAGCTAGAAAAGCTGCAGAAGACAGAGAGCAGTGAAGGCACATGCAAAGAAAACAAGGGAATAATCTACCTTGTGGGTTCTATGGAGTACAGAATGGGGGAAAAAAAGCAAGCGGGTAACATGAGCTCTGCTTAAAGCATCTCAGATAGCCAAATGCTCTTCCAAGAAGTGTTTTTGAAGTATGCCTGGAGCTCACATAACATGATTGTGTCAGCCAGACATATATTTCTTGCAAAAACAAAAAAGAAGCAAGCTCAGGAGTCAGTGTGGGGACATGTCCATCCCATATACAACTGAGCATGAGTAACCTCCCAGGCAGGCTCCGATTGCACACTCCCTTCCTCTTCTGAGAAGAACGCAAGTGCTTCTTGCACTTGTGAGAAACTAAAAAAACCCAAACTATTTCTGAGGCAGTGGATGGGAAATATCCATGAAATAGCCTTGGCACTGTACATCAGGAAGACCAAGCAAAACACCGGAGAGGCACTGGAGCAGGGCCATGTTGCTTCTGCACTGAGCCTCTGCCCCCATGCCAGGAGAGAGACAGATCCGAATACTTCTGTTGACAGGCACTCACAGAGAACAACTGGACCCATACTGAAAGAGGTGTCTAAGATACGGGAAACATCAGTTTCTAAACAAGAACAATCCATCTTCTTTCGCTCTGGAGAAACCCAAGCAGCTTGCTCAGAGTATGCACCAGGCATGCACACGGCAGAGGTGCTACCAAACACTCTGCAGTTTTAAAAGATGTGTAGATGTGTCTCTTAAGGCCATGGTTTAGTGCTGGACTTGGACTTGTTGCGTTAACAGTTGGACTCAAGACTTAAGGGTCTTTTCCAACACAAACAATTCTATGATTCTATGATGTAGGTGATAAATGTCCTGGAAATGCCCATCACATAAGCCAGTTGCTTCCCAAGACCTAGTCTTACTTAAGTAAGTCAAGGTCAGTTTTGCAACTGATGTCAGTGAGGTCATTTGATATTAGGAACTTGTTCAGATAATGTACTGTCCCTGTACTGAGGAATAATTACAGGCACAACTATTAAGTTTGTTCATAAATTCTTCTCTGAGCATAGTCCTCATGATCTCTCTATAACTGCTCCATTATTCACAGATTTAAAGGATAATTATCAAGGGTTAAGTACAAGCTATAAACAGCACTAACAGGATAAATTTTGTTGTTGTGATTTCCAAACAAAACGAAGAAGAGTCTCAGAATTTGAAAAGTTACAGTCAATGTCAAGACACTGACATAGGGAAAGCTGCATCTTTTTATTTCTGTCAGGTCACAGTTTCATGTGGCAGATTTCTCAAGAGTTCAAGAAAACCATGTCTTTCAGTGTTCCCTCTACCCCTCTTTCCAGTGTTCCCTCTACCCCTCTTTCCAGTGTTCCAGTTGGGAGAAGCCTGATATTTTTATGCTAGCAAAATGAAAAAAGTGCCTTTAAACAATGCCATAATTTTAAGACTTTCAAAGCATCAAACTTCTTTGTACCAACAACATTCACAGGCATGAAGAAAATAAGATTTTCATAAAACCTTGGTGCTGCATTTAATCACAAAGCAAGGAAATTCCTGTAAGGAACAGAAAATCCATTCTATATTTAGCATCAGCCTAATAGGATAATGTTGCTATGGTTAACTATTCTTCAGATTGATGGAGTTTTGCATAGTTTCACTGCTAAGGCCAAGCTTCTTTAACAAGACTGATCATGCTGCTTCTGCAAATAAGCTGTCTTAAGGTCAAGGGAAACAACTTCCACTTTCTTTTGGTAGTTCATTATCTTACGCAGTATAATGCTGCTCTGAGGAGGCCGACATAAAACCATCTGCTTTCTGTGTTTTAAAGAAAAGGTGCCCATACCATTCTCTAAAAAAAAGATATGTTACAGCCATGTATTACAGCCTCATTATTTCCCAGGGAATTTCTTTTTCTTCACAGTACAATTCATGTTTTCAGTCTCATAAGAGTTTTAGAATCATAGAAACATTAAGGTTGGAAAAGACCTCTAAGACCATGGAGTTCAACCATTAACTCAGCACTGCCATGTTCACAAATAAACCATATCCCTAACTGCCACATCTACACGTCTTTTAAATACCTTCAGGGATGGTGATTACACCACTTCCCTGGGCAGTTTGTTCCAATTCTAACTTAAAATAGTACTCTCTGATTTGCCCTAGTATCTTATCTCCAAATCCCCTTTGAGGAGAAAACCAAGAGCTTCATGTGATAACAAAATGCAGTGATGCTCTAACCAGATGCAGAATATAAAAGGAACACAACCTAAAAGTTTCAGAATAGCCTAGCTGTGGCCCTGGTTTAAACTGATCTCCAGTCTTCCACCTGCAAATAATAGAGGAGATGTTAAATGAAATGCAAAACATTTTGGTGCCAAATTTTCAAGAAGTGTCCACCTCCAACTTCTTTTTTTTAAACATGCTAGAATATTGCCATCTGCGAATATGAAGCTGTGAAAGTAGGAATCTGAAATCTGTCAGCTGTTCATCAACATGTTCGTAATAAAAAAATGCAAGTGACAGAAGGCTAGGGTTTGGGGAGGGGGTTGCAGAGGGTGGGGGAAACATGCATATTTTGCCAGAAGGCAACGAGAAGCCGCACCTAACCAAACTCGGGATGCTTCTGCAGGCTGTGCCATGGAGCCAGGAGCTCTGCACTACTCATGCCTGGCTGGAGAGAAACCCAGCCTTCCCATAGAGACAGCGTGTGACAGATCCCCATCTCTGGGGCCAGAAATCAGACACCTCTGCAATTTCAACATGTCCCAGGGATATTCAATGAAGTAGGAGGGAAATGCTTGCAATGGCACACCAGCTAGGTACCCAACATTCAACAGTAACAGCTCAGTATTTGCTCCTGAGCCAACTCTCAACTTCAAACCCCACAATTTTTAAAATAACTCGTCTCTTTGGAAATTAAATAAATAACAAGTATTTCTAAGGGGAAAATAATGTATTATAAAAATATTAGTATTTCTGATAACTTTAACCTGATGGAAATTTTTTTTTTTGTAATTTTTTTCTCAGTATTCAAAGGGTCTATTATGAAATTGTTCAAGCCACTACTTGCAATACAGCATATTAATATATTAATTTTCTCTTTCTAGTAGCAATTTTCCATTCCAATTTGCTTTATCTGACATCTTCATGATTTTTTTTCCTGATGATAAAATGCCCTCCAATTATTTAATTCATTCATAACTTTTTTAATTCATATTTCACATTAAATATGCTGGCAAGTTTGCTCATGTCAGATTGATTCCTTCCTGTAGTTTTCAGTAACCCATCTGAATGAGGTTTTCTTAAATTTCCTTCTCTTTTAGCAGCTTTAATTTAATCCAGATCTTTAGTAAGAGAACGTTTAGTATCAGTAATTGTTTCACATATGAAAAAGCCCCCTGATACACAGGATTATATTTATTATCATTAGGTGCATACTTCTTAGTAATTCCGGAACCAGTTTACGTAACACACCTGTAACACTTATAATGCAGTGTCTCAAAATTCACTGGAACAGGAATGTTTTCTCAGTGTTGAATGAGGCCTCATAAGAACTATAACTGCATTCAAAGTCCAAAGGTCCTATAATCTGCTCATCTCCACACTGCGTCACAGATTTTGATCTCTACACAAACCCTGCTGTTGCACTGATTTATCTTACAAAAGGATGCTCATTTTTGACATCTTGATTTTACAATATTAAAAGGCAACAATCCTTCGGTAATTGTCTTAATAGATGCATTGCTTTTAAATTCACTGCTTATTTTCTAGTTATGACTTCTAACCTTAGGTTTTACTTATACAAGGAATAAATAAGCTTTTGGACTCCTAAATCAAGCCCAGAAATGCCCACAAACACCCCTTAGCATGTATTTGATCTCCAGAATACCCACACAGCATCTTCCTGCTTGAACCAAAACTCCTTTCGCCAGCTGCAATTTTGCTTCTGCACAGCTGAAGGCCTCTGGGAGTTTGGATAGAGCTGTTCAGTGTATGCACTTCTCATTGTAAGGGCCCCCTTTATGAAAGACCATTTCATCTGACCAAAAATGAATGAGAATGCGCAGCACATCCTTTATATTGTATCTGAGACATATGAACTGCATTACTCTTCAAGAGTGAGGTTTGTATTCAAAGCCTTCCTCAGTCTAAGAAAGTTAAACCTTGGTGGAGTACCTCTCATAAAAAGGCACTGTTCAGCCCTTCCTGGGCCCAGAAGCAGAGGAAGAACAGGAGGGGGCTAGTCTTTGAGGGCTGGTGGTTAAGCCAACTCTTCCTCTTAGAACAATCAGAGTTGGGTTGTAGTACCAAGACACATGAATATTTACCAGACTCACCATCAGCTTGTCCTCCAAGTGTGTTTTAAAAGCAAGCATTTAAACATGGGCTTAGTTCTCTAAGGGTAAAATCAATAGCTGCAACCAGGATATTCTGGACTCCAAGTCTGTCTTGGTGGAGGTCCATCCAGGCTCCTTATCATCCAGCAAGAGTAGAAGATGTCAGACACCAACTGGCCATCAGTGTTTTCTACAGTCTTGACCAACACAATGCACCACCTTGTTTCCATTCCATTTGGGGCTCATAACCATCCCTGTGTAGCACTGAGGAAAACCAGACACCTCTCTCTGAGTGCTTGGGAAAGACATCACACCTCTATGCTGGCTGTGAGCCTTGTCCTGGCTAACCACTACATCTCTCCTTCACGTGGGTACTGCTCACAGGTCACAGTATAAACAACTTTTAACCTTTGGGCAAAGTCAGCACAGTGAGCTTTCCTATATATCACTACAACACATATTCCAAAATTTGAACACTTCTTGACCCCGTTTCCTGGAATCTTTCTTACATCTCAGTACATTTGCCAACATACTGCATTACAGCCTCTGATCACGTGTACAGTTGTACTAGCTATCCACCCCTCTCAGACACTCTGCTTGTATATTTGGGAATTTCACTGGTTGCCCCAAATACAGTATTAGATTAGAAATTTTAAGCAACCATTTATCACATCTTGCTTAGGTTGACTTCACATCAGAATACGATAAAACTCCCATTAGACTTAAAACTTCTAAAGCAGATGCAAATTCTACATGAGGCGTAGGGGTCTAACAAGAAGATAGATTTTAAATTGTTTCAGAAGCCAGCTCATGCTAGTTTTTGAATTAGTTCCGCATGCACCCCAGGAAGCCAGTTTGAGAACTGGGATGGCCAGTAGCAGGCAGGGGACCGATATAGCTAAAGAAAGCGCATGAGCCACTTCAGAAGATATGTTCCAAGTTCCTCCCCAGGTCTTTTGCCTTTTATTCTCCAATTCAGGTATTACATTTCCACTGGTTTCCACCAGGATTGTGCATGCACCTTGACATGTTCACAGAAGTTCCACGATACAGAGTTTCACAACTGGGACAGGTCCCTACAATTGGGACACCAGGGTGACAAAACAGATTCTGGAGAACTTCCCACTGAATAGGATGGAGAGAACATAATTACCACATCGTAGCACTACAATGTCTCATAAACATAGAATATACTAGATCCATTTACCACAAAAATCACAGAAAGTAACTTATCAAAGAATATATATTTTATGTAAAATATACATTTGTAGGATATAATTTTAATACAACTTTTATACTTATTGATGTTGGGTTTGCAACACTTTGAATTAAAAAAAACCAAAATAGTCTTGCTGCCAGAATTTTATTTCTGATAATACTTATAGTTTGAGGTAACAATGAAAGAAGACTGTGTGCTGTGAACAAAGTCAGTGATGTTTGTTTGCAGTCACATTTTTGTTATCAAAGTGAAAAGTAAACTTAAGACTTGGCATGTACACTAGAATTCATAACAATTTAGGTCATGGCAAACTGAGAACACAAGGACTTAAGCAAACCTACTCTGTTCACATTTGTGACCTTTGCAAAATATGCCATTAGTATGACAGAAGTCAAGACAGATGTAGACTACATCACTATCATTATTAAGTGTGTGTCTTTGTATGATCCACAGCACAACTTACTGCAGGAACCAGGAAGAATAAACACAGGGGTGTGGGTCTTTGCATGGAGCCTTAGCAATTATGACATGAATTCAGCTTTTCTTGATATAGATAAAAACTGATATTCCATGCACACATTTTATTTACAGCTGACTCATCAACAGTGACTAGTCACCCCTTCCTCTGGCAGCAGTAATTATGAGCGATCTTTAATCTTCTTTAACAAGCTCTACTTCGCACGTAAAGTCTCAGTGACCTCCTCAAGGTGTGAGTTGTTTATCACGGCCCATTCAGCAGCAGCAGTCTCTTTCCAGTACAGTCCTTGGTATGGCTAAATTCCATTGTCCCTTTTTCAGCAGTCAAAAATCCATGATAAATTCTGTACAACACTGTAGTTAATATAACAGCAGCACCAGATATTATATTAATTAATTTGCTAAAAGCTGTTTGCAATTATCTCTCTATTGACAATATTTTACCAAAAGTAAATCAATGTACATCTCTAAATGTCAGAAATGTATACTTTGATAAATACATTACTGTACAAGAATTCTGACATGCAGGTCATGCTGTTTGGCTAGGCTATATACAGAAGAACATGTTACATGGTCAACAATAAGTCATATTTCTTTTCCTAACAAAAAATAAAACATGACAATAAGGTATTATTCAACAATTTCAATATCTCTAAAGATTTCAGCCATTATGGTCGTCCCCATGTAGTTATAAAACTCTATGGTTTATGGCAATTTTTCCTCACCAGCCCAGAACCTCAAATTTGCCATTGCATTTGTCCTGTTGCATAAACAGAGGTTAATATTGAATGAAAAAGACACTAGAGGAGATACAGTTTCAAAATTGTAATGAGTGCTGGTTGCTAGGAGGAAGATTGATGCAATAGGTACCCGGTCAGTGCTGTAAAGCTGCTACTAAATCCCACTTGAAAAATCTTCAGAGTGCACACATGAGTTAGTCTAGATGATACTAACTTGCACTTGAAAAATAGATATATTTCTATCTATACACATATGTATAGTCCATTAAAAAAAAAAAAAGAGAAAAGGAGAAAAAATGCTCTTAGTTATACTTGAAAGAGGGGGGCATTTTAACAGTATCTCTATGCTTTATGGAGACAGATGGAGAATACAGGAGACAGGTTGCAAAACAGACAGACAAACAACATATAGGACAAAGCACCTCAAAAAACAATGACTGAAGAAATTTTTGAAGTTCATGAGCCAGAGGTATAAGGCTGGTCAAAAACCTGACTTGTGAACTATTACCCTCTTACGGTAGTACAAAAAAGCCCCCAACAACCATTTCAATTTTACTTGGTACTCAGCCTCTGAAAATGTTGAAGAACCCTGGAGTAGAGACATTACTACAGTACCAAGCAGCACTTGCTAGCTTAAAATTGCAAGTCTGGATGGCGTTTACCTTTCTTGCATGTTTTGTGCCTTCCCCAAGCCATTAAGAAAGAGATCTGGCTTCTGCTTGCGTGTAACCAGTAATGACAACCTCTTTGCAGTTATCTGTGTGCAAACAACCGGAGACATTCAGAACTCTGATACAGCAATCCAGTACCGAAATAAGTTAATCACAAAATAAAGCCGTTTATAAACATTTAGATAGTTAAAAAATAAAAGGTTAAACAAAGAAAAACAATTCCACATGCAGACCAGTTTATCAGTGCTTTCATTTCAGCAGGATGGTAACAATATGGGAACACACATCCAGAGCCCTCTGTGGTCTCCACAATCAGCAACACTGCTTGTCAGGTGATGGAGACAGGATGGTCCATGCAAATGAGCAGACCCTTCAGAGCAGACATCTTCAGAATGGATTAGAGTCACAAGAAATGGAGGTTCAATGGAGTGACTGATAATTAGTTGGAAGCACATTGTTTTAAGTAAATTTCCCTGAAAATAAGCTTATTTATTAAATATACTGGACAACAGCATCCACTAACTGTCTTTTTATTGCCACAGGAAAGTAGGACAATATAGTAGTTAAAAGGAGAAGTGCTACCTTACGTAATCTTTAAAAGCTAAGACAAAAATCTTCAGCTACCCAAGTGGCTTCTCTTACTACTGACAGTTGTATCATGCACGAGTTAGACAGTATTTGTGGAGCCTATCATTAATGCTACATTTATTTCCAATATGTGCTAAACAGTATTTGATTTAATTCTCTGTAGCCGATTGATGCCATCTGGTTTACAAGATGGAAGGAATGGGAGACCGCGAGCGCCTTAGAGGACAAGGTGAGCTGTAGGGTGATGTTACTGGAGACAGTCGCAGAGCATTGCCTGTCAAGCCAGCTATGTTGTTTAAGCTTCGAGATTTTTCATAGCCTTGTATGAGAAAATGCAGAGACATCAGTTGAATTCAGCCAAAAAATTGACAAAGACAAACAGTACAATGTAATGCAATCCAAGGAGCTATCGGGGGTTCGGAGGGAAAATGCCTGCAAAAGAACTCAATGCTGACACACATTACTACCAAAAGATGCTAATAAATAGAATTATTTACAAATTAATGCAGCTGTTTTTCCCCAAAAAATTAAACAGACCACCACAAAAAAGGTCTGACCTGCTCTTTCACATCCCATCTTGCACTCAGTATCACTCTGTGGGCTTGAGCAGCCTTGCACAGAGTGCAAGTTAAAGGATCCCAACAGAGTTACCTGTGAGCCGTCTGGCTAAGCATAATCAAAACCCCATTAAGAGAGACTATAGAAACTGTTGGAATTATAAAATCTCTGCTAAACCAAATCCCTAATAAATGACATTTTTTCTTTAAAATAAATAAACGAGAAACCAGATAAATTGTATACAGTATGCATAAATCACTTTTGCAGAGGACTGAATGATAACTGAGAAAGAAGCTCAATCTTCAGAAATACTAGCCCTTAGACTTTGTGTCTAATTACAAAGCCCAGTAAGATAGAGTTCAACATGTTTGGAAATGCCTCCCAAATGGCAAATTCAAAACATTGTATTTGTGTTTCTTTTCCAAAATGAAATAAATTGTATTAACCCACGTAAGCAAGTAGTAAATAATTAATTATTAAATGAGGCAACCACATAATGCTTCACAATTTGAAGGGAACATTGCACTTGCAGACATGCATTTCTGCTCACATGCACTGTGAGCTCTAGCTACTTACTTTTTGCTAAATAGAGATTGTTTTCACTTTGTAAAGGCTATGCTGTAAACCAATGAAAAAGCATTGCTATTCATTGCATCACTAAACTCATACTTAATTTTCAATACCACCTGAATAACCCCACTTATTAAGAAAAAAAATCTGCTCATCAGTCCGGAGAGAGATACCAGCAAGGAAATACAACAAAGATTAAGCTGGACAGGACCTTGCTCCTCTAGCACATGGATACATGCTTCCCTGCAACCACGAGAAGTCTCACTGATTTCAGTGGCACAGCTTATTTCCGTGAAGACAAGTATGCATCTAAGCATTTGTCAGGTTAAGATGTTCAGATACAAACTGCTTACAGTGCAATACTGAGACTTTTCTAGCAGACACTATAAAATGCAAATGACAATAAAGATAAACATCCCATGGAATGGCACTACACTTTTTTTTCCTTATTGAAATGGTTACTGGCTCAAATTCCAGAACTTAGATAACAGAGTTAACAGACAGCATCTTCCAGAAAAATCATATCTTGGGTTCTCCCCTAACGATAATTAACGTATTCCTTATCTACTGAGAGCTGCATGCTGTAAAACTATACCTAAAGCAAACGTATAACCTCATGTCTGCTAAAACAGTGTGGAATGTTCTCTCCAGATTGCAAGGGCAGACTAGACTCTGATGCTACAGACTTTGGATATATTTCAGAAACAGCCTTAAGTTCCTGAGTTTCTCTCAGCATTTATACAGATTAGAAAGAATCACGTTTGAAAGGGGAATTGAGGGGAAGCACAATGCTAGTGTATATATTTAACCTCCCTGTAAAAATAAAGCTTATTAAGAAAACCCAAAGCAATCAGGTAGCTTTTTTACATAGAAACTAGAAAAGAAATTTTTAAGATTATTTTCCTGCTACTTTTCTAACAATAAAAGGAAAGAACGGATAGAGGAAGATGGTGAAGATCATAAAGAAAATAGGTTCTCCCAAAAATGAAAACCAGATATACAAGATGAATAGAGAGAGATGCATGGTCCAAAATCGGTACTTTTTGGGTGTTTTAGTGGATCAGCTCTGAATCAGTATCATCTTAGAGATGGAGATAAGGTGTTAATGAAAACAAGCTCAGAATAAATGTTCACTGAACACAATCAAGAACCAACCAAGGAACAAAACACACTACAAGGATGTACAGAAAGAAAGACACAAAGAAAGAAGGACAGAAAGAAAAAAGAAAGATAAAAAATAAAATTAAAAAGTAGTAGACTTGATGTGTGAATTAAATTCAAGTATTCAAACCCATCTGGATATTACTTGAAGATGTTTTCTGCTTGCATGCTAACTTCCCTGCTCTATAAAATAAGTGGCTGTACTCTCTGTATAAAAAAAGCCAGTGTCTAAAAGGTTTCAGCCTCAACTAAAATTATAATCAAAGCCAGACAAAGAGCACATTTCTCATGAAAAAACGGTCCATTCTGAACTCAAGTCCTAGTTTTGTGGTAAAAACTATGACACCACTTTCTTTCAAATCTAGATTTACAAATAAAATGTTCCAGTATCAAATGTGGTTTATTGTTATATCAATATGTCTCTAAGAGCTGATGCATAGCTTTTTTTTATTATTTCTGATCTGTTCTAGGTACGGTTACCACTGTAACTTGCTGGGTGAAGTCAAGTACCTGATCTTGCAAGATGCCATGGCAAACTTCCAGGCGTACTTCACTTTCTCAAGGACTGGACTCTTAGCATTAGAGATATTTTAAATAAAGTTAGTTGTTGAGAAGACAGTGTGAAATACATGCTCAGTGGAATGGGCAGTAAATCAGTGCAAAAACATTTAATCTCAATATCATATATAGGAATATGTACAATGCAGGAGCATAGAGACAGTCATACTCTTCACAAATACCATACACATGGAACTCTGGTTGCATATCTGCCTTCACAGGTTTAACTACTGAGCTCATGCTGTTAAGTGTAAAAAGAGCATTTGCAGAACAACCCAAGAGAATTCCTTCAGGTATATGGCTGGCTGGGACACCTATGTTCACCATACATCAAGCAAGTTAAAGAAAAAACAACAAAAAACCTAAAAAAATCTAAGCCAAAAATGTTTGTCCAGTGCCACATGGCTCCTCCAGGTGAACTCTGAGGTGAACAACTACACATCAGCACTCAGGAACGTGAAATCTGTTAGGAAGGATACAATTTCAGAAGAACATAATTTTCCAAGAAACAAAAGTAATTCTTATCTAAGGAAAAGGCAAGACTACCCCTGGCACTGCTGATTTTAGGGCTATGTCCTGATGTCAGGTTTGCAGCCAGCTGTGGCCTGATGGCCTAGCAACACAATCAGTCATGTGGGAGATACAAATAAGAAACAGGAGTTTTGCAAACTCCACCTGGGACTCATCCTACTGAACAGTGACCAATCCGACTTAAAGAGGCTGGATGACTAGAGAGGTGTTTTTAGCACCTTGCAAGGTCAAGCATTGTTTACTGTAGTTTAATTCTGGTTGGGGTAAAAAGTCACCTTTTAGTATCAGTGTTGTACTGCAAAGAAGGAACAATGTTTGGCGTTATAAGCTCAATCTTCTATTTGAAAGAAATCTAAGCAGCATCTCATAATATGCTTTTTTGTGTTCAGAACAAAAATGTTGCTTGCTTCTGACATTTTAAAGTGTATTCAGCTGCAAATTTTACTAAGTTATTAAGAGCAGACCAAAGTTAGTACATGATTAATTTGTCTTTTAGAATGACAAATGATATTGAGTGATGAGGGGTTGAATGAGCAAGGTCTGAATTGCAGGCTTTTCCATTAGAGGTAACAGACAAATGAAGACACAAGTGAAGTGAGGGTCCAACATCAAGCACATTTTTTGAAGACTAAAGGGGATGAGTGTTTCTAAAAGGAAAGCAGGAAAAGAATGACTAGGAGTAAAGAAAAAAAGATACATTGTGAGTACAGTCTTTCCTCTAAGAGCACTGTGCACATCATTTTACTCTAAGATTGTTTTTCACAAGCACATTGCTGAGTAACCTTTTATGATCTAATGAAAGAAGTCCATACCTTTCCTGATCCCTCCATCTGTAGCACACGTGTAATCACCTGTTGTCAGTAGGAAACATGTTCCCCCTCTTCTGTTTTTGTCTCTTGTACTAGAACGTCTGATGGGAGGGAGCCTTTCACCAGGTGAGAGTGGCTGCTCACTTCCTGAACTGTCTTCACCTGATAACACTGGTTAAAGCACCATGCCCATTTACAGACAATAATGAATGAGGAAATGAGACATCACAAAGAGCTTATGCTGAATGCCAGATATTCCCATCACTCAAAAAATAGTTATAAAGTAAATCATTAGAAGAAAACAAGATGCAATTCATCATTACTCAGTACAAAATGGCAAAAGGTTTATGTTTTATTCAAGAACAAATGATCTTTCGACTTTCCTGCTTTTCTTCTAAAACTCATGTAAAGTTACATTAAACTAACGTGAAATAAGAAATAGTCAAATCAAGGCTCAGTTAGTTGCCTATTATGGACTGCAACTTTTCATAGTACAGTCAGCCTTGGATATTTCAAATGCTTATTTACTATTTTTCCTATACTTTTTGCTAATCAAGAGGTTATGTCAGTCATTTTTGCTTAGAATATGTTGTTTAGCAAGTTTTAAAGGCAGTCCCTCACTCAGGAGGGCTAAATTTTCAACATTTGGCAGTATAGACTGTTTAATAATACACTTAGCTTTCATTTCTTAATTTGCAACACTTGCACTGCTTGTCATCATAAGTACCCAACATTAAATGCTGTCTTTGGTCTCTATTTTGTGGAGCACTGAAACTTGTGCCTATCGTGATTTGTCGCTCCCAAAGGACTCTCTTTCAAAATTACCTGCTATTTCAAAATCATAAAACATAATTTCAGCTTTACTTCTGCGTTTAAACCTGAGCATGGTTTTATTGTTTTGGGGTTTTTTTCTGAACTGAGTATGCAAAGGGCAAAATTCAGCCTTGAAGTTTTGCATAGAATTCCTAGTGACTCTAATAGCATTCTGTACCAGATATAAAGCCACAGTGGATCATGTGAGTGGTGGCACTACTGAAGAGAAAGTTAACACTTTAAAATGGCTCCTTTTTGCATATCTGCTTTCTATCTAACTTCAATGACAATAACCCCTTGTAAATAAAGCTGCAGACACAAAAGAAGTGTCTCTCTGTTCTGATCACACTGAGCCTTCTCCATTCAGCACACCTTCAGTAGACCTAATGGTATGAAAAAGCTGTTATCATAAATACTTTAAAGATGTTATCTCAAAGTGGGTATCACTCAAAGCACTGTAAAACTATATTTCACTCTCAGCGTCTCTCCTGTCAAAGGTTTCTGTCTTCTTAAACATACTTAGGATGGTCAAAATCTGTGTTAACTTTGTGAACAGTAAGTTGGAGAGTGAAACCGAGCTTCTTTGAATTTTAGTGCTATTCAGTAACAGAGCAACAGACCAAAGAAGAATATTGTTCAGAGACCAATTTTATAGATCCTTCTTTTTAAAAAATAAATGAATGACACCAGTCATGGGTGTTTTTGCTCTTATTATTCTTTAGCAGTTTTTCAACAAGAGTCCAATGACTGGTATGTGAGCTTTATAAACAGACTGTGCTTGGCTTAAGAATAAATATGCTTAAGAAACAAATAAAAATATTCTTGCTGCTAAAAAAATCGTTTTAATTATCCTGAGGGGTGATATTGACCCTTTAATTGTAACAGATATGGAATATGAAGCAGTGGCTTGGAGGGGCTGAGGCTGTCATTTGATATGCATTTTCACTGAGATAAGCACAAATACTCCTTATTCATCATTTGTAACTAACAAATAAGGTAATAGAAATCACAAAAATCAACAGTAATAGTGATGATGTTGCTAAGGGCTGTCATTTTCTTTTTTCTTGACAAACTTTACAACAGCTATGCTATTATCATTTAATTAGTAGTAAATATCATGCAATGTTAACAGATGAAGGAGGTTGTTTTAGCCAGGGAAGCAGAATGCCAAATGGAAAGAAAACTAGAAAGATAATTTCTTCCTATTTCCTTTGAGTGCTGGGCTTTGGATGTAAAGCACCTGCTCCTTTTAAATGACTGCTTCTTTGTAGGATCTTGCTTAACAGGCCACGATGTGGCACAGGCAAAGCTGACACAAGAGACAGACACTGAGGCAAAACACCATGGAGTCCAACAGGGTGGGACACGGTGGCTGCTCAAATTGTCACAGTCATGCAGAAAAACAAGAAACATCCATACAACGCAACAAACAACAGGCAAAAGAAAAGGTTGATATCATCAGCAGGAAAGCATTCTCAACAGAGCAAGCAAAACTGTATAGACCAGCTACATAGAGGCTTGGGAACATCACTATACCTATTTTGTCCTCTATGAGACTGACACACGCAAACGTTGGAGGGGAGAAGGGTGGGAGCTACGTCTTCTCCTGGCAGAAAGGCTGGCTGCTTTCTGACTCCTACCAAACATACTGGTCTATAAAGTGTTTTCCGAGGACATGCATTTCCAGTGGGGTCCTACCTGATGATCTGTTGTGCTCCATCAGCTGGTTGTCCTTGCCCAGGCAGATGTCACCCTGTGTGCTGTTGCAGGCCATGTTCAAGTCTGTCTTGCAGAAGGTGGGTGAGCTGGCTTGAGGAGCAGGAGGGATGTGTTTCTTCCGCTTCCTCGGCAGTTTCTGCTTTGCCATGGCCAAGGAGTAGTACATCCCAAAATTGTTAACTATCACGGGCACAGGCATGGCTATGGTGAGCACGCCTGCCAATGCACACAGGGCTCCCACCAGCATGCCTGACCAAGTCCGTGGATACATATCCCCATATCCCAGGGTGGTCATGGTGACGACGGCCCACCAGAAGCCAATAGGGATATTTTTGAACTGTGTGTGTTCACTTGCTGACGGGTCATTAGGCTGGGCTCCCACCCGCTCTGCGTAGTAGATCATAGTGGCAAATATCAAAACACCGAGTGCCAGGAATATTATCAGCAGCAGAAATTCATTGGTGCTGGCTCTCAGAGTGTGTCCCAGCACCCTGAGGCCCACAAAGTGCCGGGTGAGCTTGAAGATCCGCAAGATCCTGACGAACCTTACCACCCTGAGGAAACCAAGTACGTCCTTAGCAGCTTTGGAGGAGAGCCCACTCAGGCCCACTTCTAGGTAAAAGGGCAAGATGGCCACAAAGTCAATTATATTCAAGAGGTTTTTGATGAATTCAAGTTTGTTGGGGGAAAAAACAACACGTACTAAAAATTCAAATGTAAACCATACCACGCAGACTCCTTCCACATATGTCAGGGCAGGATCTGTCTCAATCTCATACTGTAGCACAGTTTCTGTCCCATTGATGACCTGCTCAGTTTTGTTTATAATAGTATTGAAAGCCTCATGTGTTTCCAGGCAGAAGGTTGTGATTGAAACTAAGATGAAGAATAAAGAGGCAAAAGCAATGAACTGAAACAGAAAGAGAGAAAACAGACATCAGAACCACACAGTTCTTCATATTAATACTAAAAATATCAGTGGTTATTATAAAAAAATTCATTTATTCATCCCCAAATGACTGAAAAAATTCATATGCATAAAAATTTACATTTAGGCCAGAAGAGAGCAGCAGACAGCTCTCACATGCAGGCCAAGAGTCCGGGAGCAGTTAAAGTCTTGGTGATGGACACCATGACAAGATGCAACTCATTAAGAAAGTGGCAACAAATTCTTTAATCTGTGCTAAATTGTCTGAATTCCAGTCAGTTGTCATGTTACCTTATAAACAGTCCCCACACACACCAACCACAGCAATATTTAAGGATATCCACCTCTCACACAGTGGAAAATGGGGTCGACCCTAATGGTCTTGAGATTATGGTTCAGAACTCACATCTGTCATGAAGGGCCCTTCAGAAGCACCTAGAAGCAGATCCAAACTCTGGGTTTCCTTTGGATTTTCAATTATTCAAAAACACAGGACAATACACTGATAGGAAATGCCTTCTGTGTTACAGATAGAGTTGGTTGCACCGCCTGCTATGTTTGCAGTCATCCATCACTCATTCTCTTAGGCAGTACTAAAAGTAAACCTAGCAGAACCTCATACACTGTGGTGGCAGAGGTCTGCTAGGGTGTTAGGATATACAATCCTGCTAAGAAAGTTTCAAATCCAGGACAATCTGAACAAAAAGAGAAATACAAATTCAGTTCTAATAGAGGCACATGAATTGATAAAACACCGGTACATAACCTGGAGACAGCCATCACAGAAGATTTTTTAGGACTTAAAGAACATATACTGTCTGATATCCAACTCAGTCATCACAGTCAGGGATTGAAGAAAAGAGAACACCCAGGACAGGATCCCAAAAGTTAACAATGAGCCGAACAGCTAGAGGGGGAGATATATTTTCTTATACCCAGTAAAATACACCAAATGAAAAAGTGGTTTGAGGTCAGTTGTTCCTTTGCTACAATGGTTAATTTCTTTTCAGTGTCATTGCATTACCACCGTATTAGCTAGCACTCCAACAGCAATAGTGTGGTACCTGAATAGATGATGTATTTAAATCCTTCCCTGAGCCAGGGCTTATAACAAGTTATCAATATGTTTGTTATTTTGAATTTTCAGCTTAATAGACACTTTATAGCAAATATTATCCTGGAAAAAAGCCTTCTAAAGACCTCAAGATTTTCAAAGGTCTTAGGGGACCAAAGAGACAAAAAGATGTCTAAACAGGTTTTCAAAAATATCTAGTGCCTATATGTTACCACATCATAATCTTGAATCTCGTCAGAAAAAAATATAATTACCAGGCAGACAGAACAACAGTCATAATCAGGAATGCCTCTGTTCTGTCACTTTAGTCCAGGATACAACATTGTGGCAAAACTGATTTTGTGTACTTTGGGTATCAATCATTGAATTCAGTATTAGCACTCAGATTTAGTGTTATGTGCCACAGGAGCTCATTTGGGCTGGCACAATACTGAATGATTGCTTTTTTCTAACACAGAACACTGATTACACAACAAAATGTTGTCTCTACACCTGGTAGAGAGAATTGCTTTTATTCTGAGAAACAAGCTTAAATTTGCAATGCAGGCCTGACAAATTTATTACATTCAGATTCACAAGATACATCTATCAAAAATCCCATATATCTACCTTTATCAGAGATTTGCAGTTTATTTATGGCCTCCTTTCCTCAATCAATGAAAAAAAGTTATTACACTATGCCCTACAATTACAAACACTCTAAATCCACTACCTTTCAAAAAGGACTGACTCAGGGACTGAGCTGAACACTTATCATCCAGTCTGAACTCCTAGCCACAAGCAAAGCAAACAATCTTACACTCTCCAATTTTTACTGAACAGGCTTTTCTGCCTTTGCTGTAACTACAAAACAGCTACATGTTCATAGCTCACAACACACACAAAAAACCCTCAGTCTTGTGTGAGACAACTAGAGTCAGCAAATACGGTGAGATTTATATCATCTAAGTGAATTAATCTCAGCAGATCCTTGCAAAACCTCTCCGTAAGATAGGTAGAGAATTTATCAGACTCTAAGCCACTGGTGGGCTAAGAATGACCCTTGGGTGGCCCCTAGAGCATCCTCCAGAATCCTTCTACACAGTCAAGGATGGAAAAAGAAACAAATCTGTGAAGGCTAAGAATCACTGAAGCTAAATCGGCACTGTGGTTTGCAATTTGGGAAGGAACTTTTGACAGATAAAATACTGGGCAACTTCTTCAACAGCAACATTTTGGTAATTTCAGACAACCATGAATATTTCTTTTTCCTGAAAATAAAACAAAACTACATTCAGCCTAGCCAATGTAAAATTTATCAGCAATTATATAATTTGCCAGCAACTCAGATATTGTAAGGATTCACTGTGCATTCAACAGTGCAGTGAATCTAACTATATGTAAATAATTAGCACTGGTTTCTGGGCTGTATTTCAGGAAGAGAGTCCATTCTGGTTCAGAACCTTTCTAAAAAAATGCCAAATACCAAGGAATTAACCACAGGTAGAAGTGGCTGACAAGCTATTTATTACTGTTCTGCTTAACACTGACACTGTGAAAGGCTCTTGGCACTTGGCACTCAGCACTTGGCAAATCAGATTGAAATTTTCAGCTGTGTACCTACATTCAGTGTTTTAGGATCCCTAAAGGAAAAAGGCAATTCAGTCGTGTTCAAAATCCCCTGAATATCTTACACCATTATCCTAAAGACAGTCATCTTCCAGAGATTAAGACAAAGACAAGAAAAAAATCAATCTGGTGGCAGATTTCTTGATAATCCAGCAATAACCATTCAGAGAAATGTAAAACAAAGAGATACGCACGTTTTGATACATGGTATCACTGATTTGGAGCAAGGACACCCATTCCTTTTATCTCTTATTGTGTTTGGTTTTAAACTGTCAACTCCTTGGATCAGGACAGAGCTTGCATAGCGCACAGCACAATGAAACCTCAGACACAAGACACGTACAATGTTATTGCAATAACCAGAGGGTTCAGAGAACATGCAAGAAGAAAATGCAATGGTCAGTGCAAGAAGGAACATTTTATCAGTCAAAGAAAAAATGCTTAGGAATTTACTATAAATTAACAAAGATTTTTCCTTAGTATTATATTATGTAATACCAGGCAATGTGTTGAAAAGACTCTAGCATGTTTTTCACAAACATCTGTAATGACAGAAATTAAATTAAGTCATGTGCTATCCTCACTTTATGTTTTCCTTATCCTAATTCCAGCTTCTCTGAGGTAATGAGCCTCTAAAAATACATCCATTTTTATTCATGAGGGCAAGCACCATCTTCAGAAAAAGTCAATACAGATCTGAGCTCCCAGATTCTCTGGTGGATGTGACCAAAAAAAGTTCTGTTCGTCAGTCCTGCAATAGTTCCTCAGTCCACAACAATTGGTGTACCAACCTTTTGTTTGTTTGCTTTTTAATTTTATGAAGCGCAAAAAAACCCAAGTTAGCCCAATCATTATTTCAGAAAGGTTACAGCAGGAGACAATTTTCTGTTTGAATCATTAGCAATCTTTCACTATGAGGAGTTCTGAAAACTTAAGTTTTGACTAGTTGCAAGACAAGTTCACCCTTGGTATACAGCAAAACAGCTTATTCGTCTCCTTTATTAAATGAAAGATTCAAGCCCAAGCCTGAAACTTTCCGAAAAAAAGCTGAAGAAAAATTTTCAAATAAGATCCAAATAATCATGATCCTTTTATAATTTCTTAAAAGATTTTTGGGGTTTTTTAACAATTGTTTCGGGTTTGTTTTCAATGGATGAGATAAAGTTATCTTCCTTCATCTAAGTTTTCTCGCCCTCCCACCCTCTGGTCCCGCCGCCTGGAGGTATCACAGTTTTCTAAGTGACAGAATGGTTGTAGACACTCTCCAGGGCCACTGTGTTCAAAATTGAAATTAATACAAATTGAATTTTAAAAAGTCAGTGCATTTCTGCCAGAAAAGAGCAGTTAAAAGTTGTAAAAATGTTCAGAATGTAATACACAGCATGCGGAACATTCCCCATTAAGCAGCTGAAGCTCTTGGTAGGCTGCTGATTCCCTGTGCTCACAGTTTGAAGGCAGCGTGCACCCGATTTTGTTCTCGTGTGCCAGCATCACATTGGCAGAGATTCCATCTCTCAGCTTGTCTAGTTGATGGGATCACCAGTCAAGATCTGTTGCTAAATTCTACCAATGCTCACAGTAAGTGGATTAATCATCTACAACTTGATTTTTAATGAAGCACATAAATCTAAAGTGAGTGTGTGATGTCTGCAGATAATTTGTTGGAAGTAGAAAACTTTGTGATTCCTACTTCGAATTCAGTGTCTCAAGGGGAACTGAGCAGCTCAGAGTTTAAAGCAATTTCAAAATTGGCAATCAATTGCAGAACAGAAAATTGAGCAGTCTGTGGATTAGCAGAACTTCTATGAATTCAAAGTCATGTTCTACCTTGCACATAGCTCCTTAAGTGCCTTTGAAAAACTAAGGTCACTAAAAATCGTGGCTGCAAATGACCCAACAACAGCCTCATGGGCCATATCAGGATTTTACAGTAGGAAAAGGCACCTGATCAGTGGATGCTGTGGCTCACATCTAACCCACATGCCCAAGCGTCCTTTCCAAGCAAACCCAGACCTGGGACTAGTTGTACAACTTGCTGTTGTCCTGTGATGGAGCCAGGGCCTTACTGCAGTCATTCTAAGGCTTAAAAGTTTTAGACACAGCCCAAACAAAACACATGCTTCATCTGTCCAGCCCACACCTTTAAAACTGGCTATTTCCACACATTATTTAGTATTCCAAGATGGACAGGTCATAGTCAATGAAGAGGTTAATGCACAGCAAAGTGTTAGCAGTCACAGTGACCCTTACTTATTGCTTCACATTTAAGTTTTGAATAAAATCTCTCACAATATTTCAGTGTTTCCCCAGAAAAAGGTCTGTATCTGTCCATATGCAACTTGTCCTGGGCTTGGATCTCAATACCTCCTCCTTCAACTCCCCTTACTGTGTAATGTATATTTTCTAATGTGAGCATTCAATAGCAGCTTCTAAGGTTCATTTAGTTTGTTTGAGTTTCATTCCAGGACACAGAAGGCTTGCCCTTGACACACCTGACAACAGAAAAAGAAAACAACTGAATATTTAATAAGCCCTTGGAAATACAATGTTTAATATTCTTTAATGCAGGTACATAATTGCCTTTAAATAAAAAATATTATAATGTTACTTTAAATATCTTCACAGGCACATTATGAGATTTGATACATGCATGCTGCTAGAATTTAAAACAATTTTTAGAAATCAATACTCCTCCCCACCACACTTTTAGACTAAAAATACAACTATAGAGCATCACAGAAGAGACCATAGGGGGGTGTTTCTTAAAGAAACTAGCTTAGACAACTTGCTCACTATTATAACCAAAATCCTGATTTCATTACAAAAGATAAGAGTTTACTGAACAACTTCGCTTTTCCTGACCAAAACAGAAGTGGAGGAGTTTCCAGTCACAAGTTCCTTGCTTTTCCACCAGATCATAAGCAGAATCCTAAAAACAGGTTAACTTTTCTGTAGGATAACAGAGTACTTGTAAGGAAAGCAGGTGTCAGATTTTTTTAATACCACACTCGGTTTGAAAAGGAAAAAAAAAATCCATAGTTTGGAGATTTAAAAATTATTTGCAGTGATGCCTGTTTATATTTTTTAGTTTCGGTTCCATCGTTTCATATTTCAGAATATGATATAAATTATTTGAAAAAATAGCTGATTCAGTTTCTTCCTCATACTAACCATCTGACCACAAAAAGTAAGCTGATCTATGCATTAAACACATCCAGTCTCACTGACAGCAAGAATTTGGTCATAGGTATTCATTACAAAACTGTATTTTACAAATGTTCTACGAATGTACTTTAAGACTCGTTGATCAAAACTATTTCTTAGAATAAACCAAAATGTTTATACCAAAATTATATCTTTCCATCATAACATCATATTTAACAATATATATAATAATCATGACACTGATTTTTTTTTCTCATTAAGAAAAGTCTTTGTTCCTGTAAATATTCCAGATATTTGTCCCATAGTATTCTCCAGAGGTCTTTTTTATTCTTCCAGGAATTCAGACTGCCAGTTGCTGTATGAAATCCCCCTAGTTCTGCAGGGAGATTGAGTGAGACCCAGTCAAATAGGGAACAAAGCCAGAATCACGTACTGTTTCAACTAACTTGCAATGCTGATTTTTTAACCTAGTTTTACAATTGCTTAGTCATATAAAACCAAAGTCTTAAAAAAAAATCCCATAAAAATTCCAATAAATTTGAGGAATTTTGGCATTCAATGAAAATATGACTTGATTATGAATGTTACTCAAGCAGAAAAAGAAACTGCATTTGTAAAGAACATGGCATGTTTCACTCAAAGCAGGAACTAACACTGTAATGAAATCAGAGAATTAAATACCACTACCAGCTTTAAAGAGAGGTGTCTGCATTTAGATTTGACAGATTGTCCTTGTGCCTGATTTTAACATGAAAGATTTTTTTTCCCTCTGTTAAATTCCATCTGGCTATCAGGAGACTGCTAAAATCATAATGTGGTTTCAGAATGAGCTCTTGTGATGAACTTAACTCTGTGTATAGTTCAATGTTCTATGTGGTGGAATTTTACATAAAGTCAAATATCTCACCAAACATATCATCAGTCTCTTCACTGCTCTATTTCTCAAATTTGCTATTCTTCCTTAGCTATAAGCTCCAATTGGAAAATTATCATTTCACAGAAGGAAAAAAAGAAGGAAAAGTCACATATGTTTTTATGGTGGGATGCATTTTCAGTGCATTGTGTCTGGATACACTAAGTAAGAAAACAAATACCATCAGTACTACTAAACAAACTACTGGCATTTAAACTATAAACCCAAGGCAAATACACTATCAGTTTACTTCATCACTCATAAATCATAATCTCTCACATTATCACTCTCTAGAGATTAAGGAATGGATACAGACACAACATTTTAAATATATCTTCAAGGAACAAATAAAAACATGATACATGAAGTATCAGGCACCAAGACCAATTTAATACCTCCAGAAATCTGCAACTCATGCTCTTTCTGGGACATAAGGTGGAATTTCACCATTGAAGTGGGTTTTTTTAATGTCTACATAAAGATTTAACAGCCTAAATTTAACACCCTAATTGGGAAACTCTGGCCATTATAATTTCTCAACCAACATCAAGCCACAGTTAGTAAAGTTTCCCTCCAATATTTTTATTTGCATCCTATCAAAGTCTACTGTTTCCAAATTCCCAGTACCCTGTTGTCCAGAAATGGAATTCTTGACTAGGAGCCCATCAGTTCAGGAACACTCAAGAAGTGTCAAAAAGTCTGAGACCTAGTAATTTACAGTGCTGTCTGAGAAAAGCCTGCCTCCCCATTCTCTTCCACCTTAACTGCTGAGTTACAAAACTGAGTACAGTTCTTCCTCATTTGTACTCTCTCCTGCTAACAGTGTTTGGCATCCAATTTAGCAGTTAGCAGTCTGCTGTTACAAATCTATGCACAGTCAAAACTGAATGAAAAAAAATCTGTATGTCAATATATTTTTATCGATATACTGTTTATGAACAGCCTATAGCTAATATCCTATGTGTAGATTTATAGTGCAGTAGCATTTACAGCTGACAGTGGCTACCTTCTGTACGAAGTAGTAAGAACATAAATGTCCTCTTGCTTGCTCATTCTTTTCCCATTTGTTATAGTTTTACAAAACAGCTGTCTTTCATTACCAGCTGGAGCACAAATAAAAAGGTTATTAATGCTACTTTTTATATATAGAAATCCAAATCCAAAATTAAGTCACTCTAATTAAGCTGTTAGGTAAATCAGCAGTCTAATACCAGTTTGACCCAAATACATAACTGACTCAACAAATCTTAGTCACATCTACATTTTAAAGTAGATCATAAAGAAAACCAGAGTTACAAATCATGCTGCATTTTAATTGCATTTAATTGATTTATATCTTTCCAAAGAATTCAAAACTGATATACAAAGCTACCGTGATTTAGACACTTCTTCTCCTGCTCAGCATGGAAAACTTCTTCTCTTCCACGCAACTGGAAAGATTTAACAACACATTCCAGCGGCAGGACCGCACTTCACACAGCAGGAGTCCCAGGGACAGGACGGATCTGCTGCCCAAGACATCCCCTTGTACTCCATCCCTGACTGACTCCCATCCAAGAGTACTAATTTCCTAAATCATCAGTGTTGATTCCCTCTAGGCGTATTGAAATCATCTGACTTTGTTGTCCCATGCAGCAGCTAAAGAGAACCTGTCATACTGACTCTCAACATACATCCCACTGCATGCTTTTGCCTCTTGAAGACTCAGTAGAACTGCCTGAACAGCAATTATGCTGCCTCCAGAAGCCTCCTTTTCCATCCGCTTGAACTTACGAAGCTTGTTTCACTTGTGATTTCTCTGAGCTGTGACTATTGCAGCAATGTTTTTTGTTTAACAGCCAGCTGTGTGCATTTACTAGACTTGGCATTTATATTCTAGCAATCATTTTTTTTAAATGGCATCAGCAAGGCTCACTTCTGCCTTGCCTTATTGAAAAGGTCTGGACGGCTATGTGGCTTGATAAGCAAACCACTGCCACTCATTCCTTAAACACTGTTTTAAATCAAACAGGCAAAACATTTCTAGCGGCTGCAAAAATGCAATGATGTTCTTCCTGGAGTCAAAGCAAAGGTGAGAAAAAGAGGAATTTGCAGCCTGTATTCTGGGTCTGGTATAAGACATTCAGAGGTTTTGTATTTCCAAAAGATCATATTCCAAAACAAAGCTAAAATTCGCTGAAGGGAAGAAGGCAGATTTTGAAGGACCCATTTCAACCAATCCCAAATTTACATACTGAATCGAATTAGCCTCTTTGTTTGCTTTGTTGCCCTTCCCTAGTCTACCTGCTGTTCACCTCATTACATCAGAGATTAGGCTCTGGGACTTGGCAACATGAAATACTACACAGGCAGTATCTTTCTTTCTGCACTTGATTTATTATGAGAAGGTTTCATTTGACTCAGTAGGTCAAAGCTGGAAAAAAACTTCAGTATAATATTATTTATTATTAATAGACTTTCACAACCATGCAGAGAAATGGAGAAAAGATAGACATTCTTCAGACAAATTAATGAAAATTCTATTATAATGTAGTTTGCCTAGTACATAAATCTCACATCCATTAAAATTACAGAAACATTTTCATCCCTGTCATCTCCATTGCACTTAAGCACTCAGGCTCATTTATGTCTACGTTTTCTCTCACTGAAAACAAGTCCAACGGCCTAATTTAAAACTACACTTGGGTGAATTTAGAAGAAATTTTAAGGTTTGACATCCATTGAGATTTGCCATAGAGCCCATCCTAGCTTTCACCAGAGAAGCTTTATAACCAGTCCATATAACTTCTTTTTGCCATCCCAAAGCTAATCAAAACATATTGGAATTATTTACAAGTTTTTCAGGCCTGTGTTTTTCCTGTACAACACAACAGGACTTGTACTGCAAGTGTTGAAATTAAAATTACCAAACTACTTCTTAAATATTGAAGGGATGGAGCCATTTCCAAGTGTACTAGAGTCCTCAAGCAGCTGATAACCAGGTCTCTTTCTTTCCGACACTATTTAAGGAGCGCTGGTTTAACTTTTCATACCTACACCACAGTCATAAAATAGAGGTGGTATTAACAGGTACCTTTGTTTCATGATTGAAAATTAGTTATGGGAAGGCAAAAACATAATGAATAGGATATCTAGACTGTGGTATTGCCTAACTCTTAGTTGCTTGGTATGGTAGTCTTAATGATAAGCTTACAAGGGAGCAAGTTTTGTGGGGCAATCTAGATTTAATAAAAGTGATCAACACAGAAACTCCATCCTATGGCTTCTTACAGGAACTGTCACAGTTGCAGTCCCACAGACAAAACTCCGCTGCCATTCGCACTAGCAGGTCTTAGCCAACACAGGTTTAACTGACTCATGGCAGAGCACACAGTGCTGAGACATGGCAGTCTCAAACTCCCTGGTTCTGACTTGAAAATCCTATCGAGAGTACAGACTTTTTTCCCCCCAGATGTTCATAGTTTGTTCCTTTCTGCATTTCCAACTTCAATGTGTCCCTGCCCTCGTATTGTCTCTTCCCTGTTCTTCACTTCCTTTCTCAGCCCCAGCTCCGCTCCTCAGGTTTACTGCTGGATCCCACTTTCCTCCTCTCTTCTTCTGAGCAGCCTGTTCTTACCTTATTTGTATATCCATGTCCTGCATCTCTAACCATCCTTTATTTTCATTCGCAACTCTCTTTCCAGAGCTGACATGCCCCTGCTCTTCCAGGGTCCTCGTCCAGCCTCAGCCTTCACTTCACATGTTACCCTGGATATTTGTCCTAGGCTGTTTGCTCAGCCAACCTGTTTATCTCCTAGTCTCATCCCTATATATTCCTACCTCCCTCCACATTTCAGGACCTTTAAACCCTTCTCCTTTGACATAAATCAGAACCACCTTCCTGTTTTCCATCTCCAAAAGCAACTTCATCTTCCTTCTGCCCCAGTTGATACCACTCCATGGTCTTCTCATCCAGGCACTCACTTAAGTATCTTTTCAGCTCCTCTTACAACCCCATCAGGATTTTGCCAGTGTACACTCCCTGTGCAGTTTCTGTGACTTTTATATTTGCATCTAAAGAGCACATGTGCCTGCAAACTCATCTGCTTTTTCCACACAAGTTACTGGTCCGCTGAAAGATATGATTTCTTCTCCCAAACCTGGTCTCATTTTGAGACTGAAGGTTTCCTCCCCCTGCATCAACTACATTCCACGGAAATGGAAGGGAGCACAGGATAAATGCTGACCCAAATTAAAAAAAATCTACTGTCTTATAAAATTAAAACAGTTCCTATTTAGAGAAATATTTATGCCTTTCTATAGCAAAATTACTGGATAATCTATAAAATAAGAACAGTACTTCGGCTTTAACCTTTTCCTAGGCCAGACAGAACAGTGTCCTTGCAATTCCTCCATGATCTCACATGACCCTCTGAAAAATCTTTTAATGTTAAAAAAAAAATCTTTAGATACCTGAATAAATGAACTATGCACCTTAACACTCTGGTACAGCTGACAGAGTGATGCAGTTTGAGAAGAATTTCAGGTCAGAAGCGTGGTTTTATGAGAGAGGGAAGGGTAGGGCTGCTGAAACTCCTGCGCTTGATATACGTGAGTATGCTTCAAGTTCACAACACAATCACATAGATCAAAGCTAAATTTAGAGACAGTGAATTATTCATTGCAACAGCAGTCAGCTAGGCTTATCTGGACTCTGAGGAACTGAGCATCTCAGCCCAGACAACACTAGTTCATACATGCATGGTTTTTTCAGATCTCTTTTGGCTCCACAGTGAAAAAAAAAATTACATTGGTCAACTAGTTGCCCAGAATCTTGTTGAAGGTTTTTCTAAAGATAGGTAAAAAACTATATGTAGCTTACTTCCAGTTTGTAATACATTAAAATTCCATTTACCCTTGTCTCCAGGGATGCAGAAGTGACAGTTCAATTGAACTGAGAAAGTAAATGTACAAAACAGAAAAGCCATCAGCACAACAGTTATTAGGATACTCAGACAACAGTGACATTCAGATTTCATTCCCTGTTTAAAGCAGACACTTGAACTGAGATGAAAGATAGTTCAAGTCCCTCCTCTAGATCCTGGGAGAAGCAAGTTTAAGCATAAGAAAAAGATTACACAAGTTCATGAGAGAGATTATATGACACTGAGGGGCCTGTGATAAGAGAAGGACTGGAGTCAAAGACCCAAAAGGCCCCCACAGCCCTCTGTCCCCATGAATATTTCCAAATCCAATTTACACATTTATTTAATACATAGATTATGTTCTAAGATATTGCCATTGTAAACATTAGCACCAAAGCTGTATATAGCACTGTTTCCTATTATTTAGTTTAAACATTCCCTTTGAGCTTTATCGCCAGTTTGCCCTAGGAACTGACACTAATAGTTATACTCAGGGCTGGTCTAATCAGTAAAAGGACAAATATCAGCTGCTGAAAATTTGTTTATTCAAGAGCTTGTTATTGATGAGCTTGCTAGCAGCATAGGGGAGCCATACAGGACTTGCTTTGTGACCTCAGGAAAACAAAAGAATTAATTCAGACCTGTCAATCCACCATAGCATATATTTCTTCAGAACCAGGTACTGATACGGAAAAGAGCATTCATCCCAATCCAGCAGGCTCCAGAAGAAGTCTCCCTACCATGCCAGGGAAAGCTACTGTCAGTCTACTGCATTTTTGCTTTTTATGACAACTCTTGTCTCTTTCAGATGTATACCAGTTACTCAGAAAATAAATATCTTTATCCTTTTTCCTTGTGATTCTAAATCCCACTTATTTTTTAACTTACATTATTAGCTTACTTATGAAAAATCAATACTAGAATATACACAGTGGCACCATTCAAGATTCTTTTCAATTCCATTCTCCACACAAAGTGGTGTAGAAAGAAATATAAACTTAGTATAGGATGTCCTGGATGTCTAAAATTCACCCACAGCAAAGTAGCCAGCAATAAATACTTATTATCATTTGTGTCAGAGTGAATATGCCATTGAGTTGGCTGGGTTAGTTGTTTTTCTGTGGAACCAGGGTTTTGGGCCATCTGAAGGAAAATAACTCTGCACTGGGTGTAGTCTGGGCTGGTATCTTTACAGATATTTTCACAGCAATGAAAGGTAACATTTGCAGCATGGAGTGGAAACCTTGCATTAAGGGAACACAATTCTCTAGAAAGCATTTTTGTGATGAAACCAGAGTCAGGAAATCAGGCAGAAAAGCTTGCTGATGTTTATGCACAGAGCGGGGACTCTGAGGGAATGAACTGCCACTGCTGCCACTACCAGGCAGACTATGCTCACCAGAGACCATTTGCAAACGTAATTTGCAAAACGGGTGGCATGCAATGCTCCACTGAGGCACATTTTGCAGTTTCCATTTCCAGTTTAAGGTCTACATGGGATATTTACTGCTGGCACATTCTTTTCAAGACTGGTTACATCTGCCTGCATACTTCTCTTAAAGAAGGAGCAGGTTACTTGTACATGGAATGACAAGTGTTGTCACTGCTGAAATATGCATAGGACATACTAGCAGAAGGTGGTCACTGGTGGTGCTTATAAGACAAACCAAAAAAGTTAGCACCATGCCAGTGTTCTTAACAGCCTCCTAAATCCTAAGAAAGAACAGTTACACACAAACACTTATTAGTCATTAAGACTCTCTGTCCCTTAAGATGTTCAGAACTATAACAACTGCATTTAAAACATCAGCTGCGGGGTTTTTCTGAAGGGTGATAGATTAAAAAAAGTGTTCATTAAAATAGTCTAATATAAACTTATCCCTTGCGGTGTTTAGGATTGTTTTGTCCAGCAAGAGTAGGGACACATCAATAGACTGTATGTGACAAACCAGGAAGACTGCAGAAAACAGAAGCATACTTAAATGCATCAAAGGGTTCTTTCTAGTTTGCAGCACATGGCAGAGAGAGTTTTTCTTCCTGCTTCATTTTAGGAATAAAAGGCCGCTTCTTCCTTTAGCAAAGGAGACACTATAATATAAATGTTATCCCAGCCAGTCAGGTATTTCCCCTGCACTCAACACATGAACAGCTGAGAACAAAATAATTTGGGTGCAAGATTTAACGTGTATGCTACATTTATGTTTGCAATATGTGCAACAGTTCAAATACAAGTTGCTTATATATCAGCGTGTTTGACCTGCAGTTTTCCATCAGGCTTCTCTTATACATGTCTCTCAACCCAATTATGAATTTGGCCCCCAGGGAGAGACAGGGTGTCAGGTGAGCAGGATGCAGGACTCACATGGGGTACCAAGGTTGAGAGCAGCATCTCCACCCAACAAATGGCAAAACATTGCAACAAAGGGCATTTTTAGCACTGCAATAAACTAAACTCGTCTGATTTCACAACAGCAGTAGTGATTCCTATCTGTGAACGCAGTCCTCCTCTGCTCTAGAGGAAAACAAGAAATGAGAAGTTACTTGCTAAATTAAAATCAGTAATAAAGAGTTTGACCTGTACAGAATATTTTTCATCCACCCAGCTCAAGTACTTCGGAAAGATCCGTGATACCATCTGTACTGTGTGGGCTTGTATTTTGGAACTCAGGTGCCTACAGTGCTTCCTGATCCTAAGCTAAATTCCATCTCACCATAGCAAGAGGAGGCAGCTCCCAGGCCACAACACTGCTACAGATGTCCCAGTGCCAAAAAAGGACTATTTCTGTACAACAGAGAAGAAAATCATCAAAGATCAGATAAAAATAACCTGTCTCCCACATTTCCTAAGCAGTCTGCTTGCTTCCCAGACCTTCAGACCTCTCATTTCTCTGCCATTACATTAACTTCATCTAGAAATGAAAAATTTCTAAACTGTGAATGACATCCAGTTATAAGTTAAGGTATTTGGATAAGTCATTGAGCTTTGATTTTTTTGTCTTGGTCCTTGACCTTCATTGCTGTGAAGTTGAACTCTCAATGCCAGGGCACACTTTCTGCGTTGGTACCACACATAGTGGATACAAAAGTAGTGCCCAGTAAGAGCCATTAGCAATTCCAGTACATTTGCACGTTACTGCGAACGTTTGGAAGGACAGCATACTGCACGCCATGCGGAATCTTTCACTGCCATGTTCGTATGTGGAGACAAAGCTTGTGTCTTGGGCCATAAAACAGATGCCCCCTAAAACCTACAGACATGAACAACACATTTCTAGTAATATCTTCCCTGGTGCTGAATGTCAGCCTTTATATGTTACCCCATTTATCCGTGATAGTTTTAATGCATGAATAAGGCACTTATATCTTCTAAAACTTTCTGTGGCAATGGATCTTCCAAGAACTGAAAACTGTCAAACTTCTTCCTCCCATAAGTCTCACTATATTTCTGGGTGGGAGGAAATAAAGAGGTGTTATACAACCTCTGGAAATGTTCCAGTTTGAAAAATCGTCGTCTGGTCAACTCCCTTAATTCTAGCATATCATTTGCATGCTGCTACTTTAATTCCTAGAATAATGCAATCCAAGAGGTGAAAAGTCGCTGTTACTCAAACAAAAACTGTTTGTCAAATTTTAACTGAGGATTCCAGTCTCTTCAGGAGAGAATTTAATTTCTGCTTTCCCCTGTCTTATCCCCCACAAAAGAGGTTTCCCACCAAAACAACAGTAGCTGCGGGTCCAGATGCTCACAGGGGAGATGAAAGACCATTAAAGTCTCTAAGGAGTCAATGTGTGCCCAGACTACAGTCTTGGACTGATGTGGAATCCACCTTTCTCTGCCTTCCAAAGGGCTAAACAGACTTCAAACGCCGGAAATTTCATGAAACAAAATTTTTGTTTTCCATTCAACCATAACCATTATTTTATCCCAGTTCCTAGTGAGTAAGCTTTTCTAACTGTAACACCCCAACATACTCATTCTTCTCCTCTCAATCTATTCTTTCTGCATCAAGCACCATCTGAAGTGACAGACAGGCAGACAATGAAAAAGTATTTTCAAATCCTACTGGGAAACACACTTCAAAGAAAAGTATCAAAATCATCAAAAACCACACACAAAATATAATGGCACACAATTAATTAACCTGTCAAGAGAGACGCAGACACTATTGTTCTGATGAGTTTTTTAGATTGTGGGTTGCTTCCTCTTGCCAGGTGCAGCTGCAGTGATAGCGGGGGAGAGCTCACAAAAATACTATACTGCCAATCTAAAACAAAAGCTGGCCTTCAGACAAATGGCCTGGCCAGGCACTCACTGAATACAAGAGCTTCACTCAGAAGAAAATGGACAAAGCCAGGGTGAACTTTTTGTATAGGTTTGCTTTTTTTGGTTTGTGGGTGGGTTTTTTTTTTTTAATTTTCCATTTTGGACAGCTGGCACCAATATTATTTCTATTAAAACAAAAAAACAAACAAACAAAAAAACCAACAACCAACCACAAAAAAAGAGTAGCTGGAGCTCAACCAGAGCCAAATATATTGAGCTTTTCAGGCTCAATCCAATGAAGCACTGAGAACATCCTGCATTGGAAACTGAGGATACTCTAACTAGACAGAGAGATAAGAACACATGACAGGTGTAGTGAGGGCTGTTTGCCCAGACTGCCTGTACAGGACATATGAATGCGGGAATCTGACAAAGGTCTTTAGCTGTATGGAAAATAAAACCAACAGAAATATCAGGTTTTTCTCTCTTGGGATGATACTCTTGGGCTTTCATCTTCATTTTTGTATGGGATTTAAAGCAAAGTTTATGTTACTGTGCCTTGCTGTCTTAGCATTCTGTAATTTTTTTCACTTGATCAACATTTCATATGTTTCTTTGATTATATAATGTCCTAGTGACGATCACACTGCTACCCACACTGCCAGCTATAGCTTTTTTTTTTCTTGGTCCAATCTGTAACAATTTTCTGGAATTCATCAAATTCTCTAAGTTGCATGGGGTTAAATCACTACCAGGATTAAGAGGGTTTGTTGAATATTTGCTATTACACAAGTCTCCTTATTCTGGGTCCTTTCTTGCTCATAAGTTCACCATAGTTTATTCATCAGGTAAATAAGTAGGAAACAGATAATCCTTCAGGAACAGATAATTGCAGTGCCAGGACGGGAGAGTCTCTCAAATAGCAAACAGTTATTCATGTATTATTCTCCTTTTTTTTTTTTTTAATATATTTCAGCTATAAAATTTCAGCTGAATCTCAGTAGGCATCCTGGGGGATAGATACACATTATAGCCTGGGAACATAATCTAAAAGCTAGGTTCTGAAATTATGGATAGCAAGAACTTGGGAATCAGAAATATTGCTTCTCAGCAGACAACCAATATGAAACAGGTTTTGAGAGTACTTTTGTAAAAAACAGGGACAGCTAAGATGAAGTTTTGCTCACAGAGTAGAGACCTACATTTATAAGACAAAGGAATTTTTATTTCCTATGTCACTTTTAGGGTTTTCATTAAACTTCTTGACTACTAGCATGCTATCAAGTGATGTAATGCTTCAGATCTGAAGTATGAAAATCTAAGTTTCACAGCTTCACATTCATTAACAGTTTACTTCAAATGCATGAAAAATTATGTGAGGTATGACCAGAAAAATACTCAAATGTTTATTATTAAATCTCTTTCTGCCTACCACTGACTAATGGTCCAAATACTCAGATGCTGGAAATTGAGGATGAAGGAACCTGTGAAGGTTTTCATGAACTTGTAGATAGACCTGTCCCCACTCTAGAAGAACCAACTGCTATTATATTAACTTATTCACTTTCACAAATCCATGACTACATTGGATAACCAAAACAGGAAAACAGAAAGTCATGACCTATAGTGGTTGAGTTAAAGTATTTTTTATTTTATTTTACTTATCTGATAATAGTACTATGGGAAGATATGACTGTATTTGTTTTCTGAAGTTCTGTGTCATTGAATTATGCACACTGTAAGACCCTGAAGAGGCCACAATGTGGCCTTACCATAACTGATTTGACACATGAAGTTCTTGCACTTTCCAAGGGAAGAATATAGGGTAGGTGGAAAGTTTCCCTTACAAAAGCAAAATGAGCCAAAATTCTGTGTAGATAGAGCCATACACTAAAACACTTTGTGTGGTTTTGGATGCAGTAAAGACAGTGCATTCACATGTCGATTCACATTTATGAATAGATGCACATGGACAACAGAAGTGGTCCATTAGAAAACTGAGCTCATGAAAGATCATAGAAGGCAACAAGGCAAGTCACATGCAAAAGCAAGACAACATTTACCAGTTGAATGTGCATTTACAAGGCGCACCAGGCAGAAAGTAGGCCATTAGGTAAGACTTCATGTGGTACATACGCATCCATCTATATGATAGAGCAACAATAGCCCGCACTAGCCAAGAAATCTTTCCCTCATTTAATCTGAATCCAGACTGCCTGCAATGCTCCAAGTATCAATGACACTATTTCAAAAATATTAGGTGAAATCAGGCTTGTATTCCTTCATTAGCTGATCATCACTCTACAAGAACTGATTACAAATGCAGCTGCACTAGTCTAATAACAAAACAACTTAGTACGACACAATGGAGTTTCACACTGTTAGAATTGAGAACAGAAACAAACCATATTTCATAGAGTGGGAGAAATGAGAGAGTAAGTCAAAAAAAGTAACCTAGCCTGGCAATATCAGACCATCTCAGACAGTGACTGTGCAATTCTTTCAAAGCCAATGTGACGACACAGTGTTTTCAATGGGGCATGTGCTGAAGATTCTTTCTAACACAGGAATAGGCACATTGATTTTGGTGATGTAATGCTGACTTTGTGTGCCTGTGTATGCATAAGCTCTCTCGATGTGCTGCTGTATTGTTCTGCAGCTACTAGGTGTAATAAATTTATAGAGAAGGAATAAAACAAAATCTGAAATCTACTGCTCAGAACAGGGACCTTAAGATCTTTCTTTTATTCAAACTAAATCTGGAAAGGCTCATGTGATTTGAAAGTGCCCAACAAATAGATTCAGTCCAGGCTTGTAAGACATGCAGACATGCAGCAAGATGCGGGTCTATGATTCATTAATTAGTATTCTTGTGCACATTTACCTCAGAAATAAGTTTGAAATGAAGTTCAAAATGGTGACAGGCTATGTGAGAAAGCTCCAGTTCTCACAGGTTCCTGCTAAATATCTCCACTAAGTGAATGGCATGATAAAGGTGTTTATTGAACTAAATATGGATGATACACAAACCAGACAAATTTCAAGTACTCAGTACTCACTGTAACACAGGCCCATGTGGACAGGTTGGTGTAAAAGAAAAGGTTAGTAAAATAAAACTCACCCACCTATCCCCAAGGCACTTTTAAGACTATGACACTGCTTTTTTTAAGATTACACAGTACAAATGAAAAAATAAACACGGTCTTATTCAACCTCTGGTGATAATTTTTATCTTAGATGCAACACAAATCAGTGAAATGCCAGCACAAATGTTTTGAATTAAAGGCATTCCTCTGTAAGAAACTCCATTTTGTTCTTCAGCATGAATTTACTCTAAATCTCAGGCTAGATTTGAGAGCTGCTTATGGTATGCAGGCTAACTAGCTCACGGAGAAGACAGAAGAAATTCCCAGTTTAGGAGTGAAAGGAAGGCTCACATACTTGATACAGAAAAATAAAACAGTTTTTCAATTCAATGTCCTATTAGTTTTTTAATAAGCTACCTGAAAATAGGGCAGTTTGATTTATTTCAAAGGCTTGCTACCACCACACAGTAGAAGAACTTGTTCAGAATTTCCTGTTTCACCCATACATGTAATTTGGACAGTCGGTCTAAATCACAGATAAAAAACACAACAAAGTAAAGATTTTAATTTTCTGAAGTTCTTCATGGCCTGGGTGTGTAAGTATTCTTGTGTGTTTTGAGTAGTCTGTGTAGTTCTAACATATTTTACATTTTCAGCCCGCATTGTACATAACAGAAAACTCCAAGAAAATATAATAACACATTCCATATTTTGACTACTGTAACAGAGATGTACTTACAATCACTGGAAAAAGAAAAATAAACTTTTGAAGCCAGGGATTTATTTTCTCAACTTGGTAGACTGAGAAAGAAGTAAAGAAGGAAGAACCCATCAGGATGTCCAAAAGCAATGCCAGATATTGGAATGAAATGGAAAAATAGGATCCAGTCTACCTGAGGCAACATGTACACAAGTGGGGCTGCAAGGTACCTTTAAATGACCTGTTCTTAGCCCAGCAGTGTAGAAACGCACCACAAATAACTGTAATTCACTTTCACAGAGCTGACCTTCAGTCAGATTGTTATTTACAGTGTTTCCCCAGAGAGAAGCATCCCAATTCCTCAAGCAGACAGCTCAGTTGGGAAAAATGGGGCATGGACAGAACATATGCTTTGATCATTAGTACCTATTCAACATAATTAGTCATTTACACATGTTTTGGCAGTCATTTGTGCCACAATCAAACCCAAGGTTTCCATAAACATCTACCACCTCCCACAGAAACATTAGGATGGGACATGTAGTTTAGACTCAGATCACTAACTATGTACGTAGATGAGATCAGACGCTTGTACTATTGCACAGGCATGTCTGCAGGTGGTGAGTTAATACTGAAAATCTGTGAAGAAGGAGCTTAACACAATTACCATAACTGGAAAACATTAAATAAAACAAGTTTTTTTTTCTGTTGGTGTAACAGCTTTGGGAATTGCTCTTGTACACTTGGTAACAAAGGACAGAGAAAGAGCTGCTGTTTAGAAGACAGGATTTCTCCCGAGCAAATATACATTACCTGAAAATATACCATTGCTACTGGCTGTTCTGTAAATTCCACAGCATGTTAGTTCCTCTATTTAGGACCTTTAAGAGTACATCTAAACAGAGACCATATTTTCCCTACAAACAATTAAAAAAATCATCTTATCTTTAACCTGACCATGGGATAGGCAATTAATTTGTCTGCTCTCCTAATGAAAAGGTAAATAAGCATGCCATAAATATTTAATCTGCAATCTTTTTCTCTTGCCAATATGTGGTTGGTTTCTCATAGCAACAACAGCTGTGCCATTGTCAACAACAGGCCACTTGAGTAACTGCAAGCCTGGACTAATTCCACTGAATATAACAGCCCTACATCTGTCCCTCATCATAGTTGTTCCCCTGGTGCCAGCTTGAAAGGCTCCCTGTGGTACAGCAAAGGTCAGCAGTCTAGTCCCTAGTGGGAGGTCCTAGTCCCTTCCACCTTCCCTGCTCACCTCCATTGGATGCCTCCCCTACAGAGATGCAGGAACAAGCAAACTAAAACATAGATAGCTACACGTACTCCAGAAACCACGGAGCAGGAACAGTTCTGCAACAGTGGGCAACAGAAACCCATGTTGGTTCAGCAATTTCAGAAATCCAGATTCAAAGTGGTGTGACAGGAGTGGCATCTGACCCACCATCAGCTCACTGAGATAATAGCAAATCTTTTTAACTTGTACCCCTTAGTGATTTCTTCCTTTTGGCCATCAGTCAAAGTCCCTGATTTCATTCTGCAGATAATCAGGCTGTTTACTGGTGAACCAATCTGCCCATGACCTTCTCCTTAATATCTAGTTTGCCTTGGTCAAACTCCCAATTAAAGATTCTTCTTTTATCAGTAAACTGTTTATATACCACTTTTTCAGCATAATAACACATCAGTCAAGAGGCCAGCAGTCACTAAATACAGGTTTCATGCTTCACACTAGGTAGTTCTTTGTTTCTCTAGTTGCCTATAAATTTCACAGCAACTATAATAATGCATGAAAGCAGCTAAATGTGAGGAAAATTATAACCATATGAACTGCAATGAACTTTTTATTGCTGTTTATACTGCCAGTGTCTGGAATTCTGGAAATATTACTGAACAAATGACTACTATTTCAAATAATTGCACGTAACACAGTATATTATTCCTTCAATACATGCCTGCAAAATAAACTGTCTACATAAACTATATAGAGCATTCAATAAGATAAGGATTTAATCAGAAATCAATCAGCATATATGCCCTTTGAATTTAATAATAAGGAACTGTCAGTGCAGGCTGAAAATCTCCCAAGTTAGATTTTACCATAGTTACTAGCCTTATAGAATAATATGAAATATGATCCTAAAACTCCCTGTAACCAATTGACTACATGTGTCAACTTGCCTTGAAAGATTAACTAAATTACGTAGAACGGGGGAAACAGAGCTGGTAGGATCGGCAGGATTTAAAACTCTTTGATGTAGGTTTCTTAAGTGCTGAAATAGGGCACTTGAAACCACATATAATACTACGAAAATGTGCTTTGAAATGCATTGAAAATATACAGGGCTACATAGCTGCTATTACAATTAGTGTATCAAAAATGTGCATGTACGCATCATCTTTGAATGGGGAGTGTTATGAAATCCTTGACCAGGCTGGAAGTTATCTCAAAGAAGTGTTTTTAAAGGAGGTTTTCTTACATCTTGTAAGTTCTTGTTATTGTAGGAGTATTAAATCTCATCAAAGTTAGTGGAAAATAAGCTTGTGTTGAAAATGTAATATTTGCCTATTTTTCTAAATTGGCACCTATGTGCCAGTCTAATAATCTCCACTTTTTTTGGAATGGAGTGAGTTCCTAGGTTAATGAGGCCAAATTCAGAGGTATTCAACATACGCGATTTACAGTCCCCAAAATCATCAAAACTATGATCTAAAAGAACCTCCTCATCTGTCCTCAGAGTCTGAAGATACCCAAAATTACAAACTGACTCCTTATAGTGTCTTCATCATTTTCTGGGCATCGGGCAATACACATATTCACCTTATTCAGAGCTACTCCACGTGGGTAATTTTAAGGTCTCTCTTCTCCTTAAGCTGACTGGGGCTCCAGAAAACAGATGTTCTCTCACATTTACAATGAGTCTGCATAGAATTTCTACCTTCTAGCCTCTTTTTGTAATCAACAGAGAGAGTGAGGCAATTTTAGGCTACCATTCATCGGGCCCATGAAGATGTCTCCTTTAGAATTGAACCACAGGCCATGAAAGTCAGCATTTGACTCTGAGGATAATGAAAGGAGACCAGCATGACTGAGCAACTCTGTGCACACCAACATTTGTGCAGATGCTTCCCATCTTCTCATCTAATGCACTTAGGATACTAATACCCTTGAAACAACTTGTAGATGCTTCATACACAGAGAGCAGATTTCTTAAGATAGCAGATTTGAAAATGACAGCAATTGTCTTTAGAACTGTTAAGGGTTCAGTTACCCAAGTTTTGCAGAGAGGAAGAGGGGAAGTACACATGTAAAATTCACATAACATGAGAAAAGTCTGAAATATTGAATATGAGGTTTTACATTGGATAGAAAATTAAAAATGTTTATGGACTTGTAAAATTTCACTCAAAAAAAAAAAGTGAGATTATTATGACTAGACTTTTTTTATGACATTCTTCAGATACCCTTGAAAGTCCATTAAAATCTTTTATTTTCAAGTCAAAATGTCTCGGAGCCTGAAACACAACAGAATAATTTCTGATTGTTACATCTCAGGCCATTAGTAGTTATAACATTATGTTCAAAGAAATTTCTGCTCAATCACACATTAAAGGGAACTATAATATAAGAGCACGTTTTAAAATATTTTTTTCCAATGTATTGTTAAAGCCAGATCAGAAGAAACTTTTAGGAAGATAATAACATTGCAATTTTATCAGGGAACAAAGTGTGTCATCTTAATTTGACCTTGAGATACACTCTGTTTGGTTGACTGACTGGCCATTTCTTTTTATTTAAAAAGCAAGTTTGCAACCTAGAGTCGAAAAAAATCACTTAATAGTAAGTCTAAAAATGAACCTCTGTACTAGAGCACCAAAGCACACTTATGAACAAAACCTCTTATTTTAAGTACCAATGGAGAAGTAGTTTTCTCTACAGAAACAGAGCAAAGGAACATTTAAGGGAAAAACATCCTTAATACAGTGTGATTTAAAGAGTGCTAATAACCCCAGGGACCAGTGATATTTCCCATTACACTAGCAAAATTCTATTTAACAGGGGAAAACCTGAATTTGCTTGCTATTTTTCAAGCTAGACATCATGACTGAGAGAACATGAGTTTTGAATGTTCCCCCAGAGACCCACCAACACGACTGGATTTTCAGTGACCATGTCATCAGAAACTTGAAGGTGTCTTAATGCACACACCCATGAAGCTTTTCAGAAGACTTAGGGGCTGAGAGTGGGATCTTCAGAGGGACAATATGCTGCTGAGACCAAGAGTGACTGCAACATAACAAACTTTTTTTACAAACATTAGCAAACCATCACAGCACATTCTTCGTCATCTTTAAAAATTAAGAAACTGACACTTAATGAGGTCAAATGGGTTTACTCACAGGAGCTCAAACTGATAGTTCCCTTCCTGTTCCATGCTGTGCTCCACGGCTAGGAGTAGGAACCTCCCTAGTCACTTTTCACTTGTCTCTAACTTACTAAAACTGCAACTACATTTTGTGGTTTACCCAAATCCAGTCTAATCTGGCTACTTCCCACTCTGACTACTGACTACAGAACTACTAACAAAACCCTAATCCTCCCTCGTGTTCCTCAGGTAAAATGCCACTCAACTGTAAGAAAAGGAATTACAGACCACAATTTCTTTTATGAGGAAAAAAAAAAAAGCTAATATCACTTTCTTTTCAAAGAGATTCTTCATGTTTTCTCCATCATAACAATGCTTTGACAATACACAGGGCTACATAGCTGTTATTAGAATCACTGTATCTAAAAATAAGCTATGCCGGTATCACAGAAAAACTCGTTTAGAAAAAAAAAACAACAAACCATAAATCACAATAGTCTAGATCTATAAAAAACACCCTTTGGAATGCTTTTATGAATTTGTTTCATAAAATACATACACATAACCGTGACACACAGAGACTAACTAAATCAGTAGTTAATATACCCCTTCAAAGTATCTGATAAATTACTCAACAATAATATTCACAACCAATCTCCTATTTCCTAGATGTGCTATAATTACTACATTTTCCTAAGTTAGATATAATTTACTGTAACGTATTTTGCATTTCTTGTTTCAGTTTACTAGGACTCTCTATACACATAATAATGGCAAAAATTAACAGATGAATAGAGAAGTGTCACTGTTTTAACATATCCACAATAGATAGATGATTATTTTGTTGCTTGGTGAACTCTTCCTATGTAAAAAATAGCAGACAGGTATAAAGTAACATAAACAGATTTACAACCATTGAGTGTAGGCATTAGCTGAAATAACAGCCCTATGGAGTGAAAAATTAATTTTTCAAATTGCTGACCTTTAGAATTGCTGATAACTACATCTATTATACTGCTAGGTTTTCAGCATAAAGAGAAAACTGACTTGTTGCCTGGCAGATGCACCTTTAGACTCTATGTTCTCTTTTTTGTTCTGGAACAAATGAAAGAAAAATAATAATGAAAATTCAAAAGAAGCAAGCAGTGCATTGTGGATAGTTCTTTAAGCTAAGAAATTATTAGTACTTAGGAATTAGAAGCATTTAAATAATGAAATTCAAGTAAAAAATGAAAAATTTTTGCCAACCTTTGAAGGCATTAGTTAATCTCATTCTCTAAGATTTAAATATGGTTTACCTATTATTAAAAAGTATCTGATACTTTCCCTTTTATTTTTACATGTTCAGTCTACACATACAGAGACAGCATTTTCATATGGAATTATCAATGCAGGACAAACCAAGGCAAAACAAAAAAATTAATAAATACTGCTTGCCTTGAAAGAGGAAAATCAAAGCAAAATTCAGTACCTGATTAACTCCTTTCCTTATTGCTTCAAAAATAAGAGTACGAAAGAAAACAAGCACTCTGTTTTCTCATGTGATTCCACCAGTAAGCCTCCTAAGGGGAAAGGATGTCTGACTTAGGAACTAATGCCTCAGGAGTTCTAAGAATTCTTACAGTATTTGGTTGCTTTACTCTCCTTGTCCTTCATCCCTGAACATCACATAATAATGTTAAAAAGCGGCCCAAGTCTTAACATGCAGGTTTAAGTCTGAGTTAAACTGCTATGGCTTTCATTTCTTGTTTTTCACATACCAAATGGGGATTCATTATCAAAATCCTTAATGGTGATAAAATGTGTTTAGAAATAGTATCTGCAATTATCAGGCAGAAAATAACAGTAAGTATGTAAAAATGCTTGCCATAGAGACCTAGGAGCAACTTCAACTTAGGGAAATATTTTTTAGTGCAGTGGTGCAATGATGTTTGGTTTGACTTATAAATGTAAGATATTGAAAAGTTCTTAAGTTCAGGGACACTAATTTTCATTTTAACCGCAAAGTTAAAATCCCATACATTTAAAATTCCATCAAATTTCTTTCTCTTTCCAGGAAGGTTTATCCTTACCTCCCTCCTGTAGACTGTCTCCTCCTGCTTACAAATGTTTAACAGGAATTAACAGACAAAAGAAGACCAGTTGCCTATTTCTCTGCAGATCAAAAAACAAGCAAAATGTGCTTTTTGAGCATGCTAAATGAACTAAGATCAGAAATATTCAGAGCAAATTTCACATGAAGATCTACAATATTTGCAGCATGCTTCTCTATCCTGCTTATTACCTTTCTCAGAGTTTGTGGGGTTAAAGGTGGCATTCCTGACTGACCACCAAAACCAGCAGGGACAAATGGAAAGGAAGGAATCCATCAAACCTTTTATCATATAATGCTAAAACATCGTTCCTTCCCTTGTTTCATCTGCCCCCACTCAGTAAGAAGGCTGAGGAGTCTCTACTTCACTGTTCGAAGCTCAGAAGATGATCAAGACAAAGCTCTCCCTGAACTTTCTCAGTATTTCCCACCTCTGCAAGTCAAAAAGGCAAATTTATTTGTTGCCAGACAGGCTAATTCTCCTCACCTTCAGGCATCTCCTTCTCAAAATATAGGGCGAAGGGAGAGGAGGGCAAGGGGAAGAGAGAAACAGTAACTGTTTTCCTGACATTCAACAAATCCCAATAAATCCGTTTTATAACACGGTTCTCTCCAGAACTGTATTCTCCTTGCAGGTCTCCTCAATGAAACAGGGATGATTGACAGATCAAGGAGTTGCGAAGAGTTAAAAGGTCAGAGAATCCCGTAACAAGGAAAACTGCAGCAAAAGGGGCACTGCCACAGACCAGGCGGGTCTAACTAACAGTACAAGCAATGTCAATGACTATCATTTTGAAAATTCATGCAATGAGCAGCCAGCAATGGGGGTAGTGAAAAGCACATCCCATGAGGTAAGTATGCAGGAGGCGAGGCACATTTCAGCCCATAAAACACCTACATGAACGCTCATGATGTGTCAGCATCTGGCCCTGAGTACATTACTATGGTTGAGTAAGATAATTTAGTAGTAAGGTTTACACTTCAGAGTAGGTTCTTCACCACACAGGCAGAACATGGGCATGATATCATGACGCCAACTGAAGTCCCTTACACAAGAGGCCACGGAACTAGGGAGGTCACCACTCTGGGAACATACACTTCACTAAGGGGCTGAAACTGAAGATGTTAGATGGACAGCATAAATGAACCAAAAAATTAAAAGGAGGCAGGAAAACATTTTTACCATTGACTATGAAAGTTACATACAAGATACAATTTAGAGAGAGTTTCAAATGACAACAGATGGCGATTGCACAATTTCAATCCTACTTGTCTCTTTTGTGGATATATCATTTATCTATTGCTCCATTTGCCATGTAAACAAATAATAAAGGAAGACATTTCAATACCTGGTTTGACTGCATGTTCTTTTTGGTATTGAAATGGCTGCTTTTCATAATTTTATACTCCAGTTGACTCACTATTCATTATGAAAGAATACAACTATGAAATAACAAGTTATACAAACCATATATTTCTGCAATGGTCACTTGAGACACATTCTTGGGGCTAGCTATAAAATCACCTCTCTGTTTAGAAGGCTTTGGCAGAATTATACTGAAAGTTGAATAGTGTCTTCAAAATCGTCTGTTAATCCATCAATATACACACAACAACATAGATTAAAAAGTTATGTCTCCATTCTTTCCCATACCCTCTCTACTGAAAAATCTGTAATGTGTTTGAAGTGCCAATATGTATATTGTATTATACTAAATCATTTCAAATTACCATCTCTATATAGACATGCACACAGGCATATTTCCCACTTCCAAGAAAACTTGTTATATATGTTTGGTATATTTGTAATCCTGAAACAGTATCCCTTTCTATATGAAAAAAGTCTCTCTCTGCTTGTATGGCATTAGGAGAGATCCCGTGGTTAAAAGAAGAGAAAGCAAAGAAAGAAGAAATGCTGCTGGCTGATCTGAATTTATCAAAGAACACTGACTAGGATGGACCCTCAATTTCACCTACTGGGGAATTCCTATTTACCTTCTGTAACCTGCAAAGTCAAAAACAGTTTTCCTTCCTAGCAACCAATATCATAACGTGGAAAAAAAGTCTGATAATTGATTGTGGGGAAGAAAAGAAACAGAAACTCCATGATTTTCTTCACCTCCTTCTGATAATGTGGAAAGAACTGAATCCGGTGGATCTCAGCTGTGCTTCCAGCAGGGAAGGGCGCATTCACCATCCCCTCACCTTGGACATCGGCTCAAAGCCATGGTTTATTTTTAAACATTTTAATAATAGAAGGCTGAAATAACCTTCTGAGGTCTCAACGGGTCGAATCCAGCATGCACATCTGACAGCATGATAACTCACACTGCCTGCACCGCTAGTCACAATCAGAGATACTCTGCAATAAACTTGATTGAAGTCACCAGCCAAGTGCTAGGTGGATTTTGAAGGCAACCCCTCAGGCTGCAGCTTCTCACTTCTCTGCCCAAAGCACCAGCTCAGTGAGTGGACTCTGGAGCAGCTGCAGCCAAAGCATGGTGACTATAATTGCAGACAGAAAAAGCCATTACAAGTGTGAGGAGAAGAGGAAAATCTCAGAAGTCGCAGACACGGGGAGATGCTAAAAGAGAAACACAAAATGGCTTTAAGTTACATTATTTCCTCTCGTAAAGCACAAAGAGAGCAGGTACCACTGATTGCAGAATGAAAAACTGCAAGAAAAAAACCCAGTTTGTGCTCATATCATTGATAATAATTGGGTTTGCACAAGATACACAACCCTACATATTCTGTGAGCATAGGAAGGGTTGCTAAAACAAACTCCGTATTTAAAGGTATAAAGAAGGGCAATTCAGACTTAGGGCTCCTCTGCTGTTTTATAAAGCACTTTCACACCAGTTAACTTACAGCTAGTTCCCTCTGTAAAGAAAATAGCATTACCAAGGAATCACTTTCTCTCCACATACTACATATGATTCCTCAGAAGATGATCCTCTGAATTTGCCTGTGTTTTCCTGAGATGCACTCTTTTTCTGACTTAAATTTTCCAAGCTCACATACTTTTTAAGTCATTCATTTCCAAACCAAATTTATAGCACAGCTGCACAAACCTTTGTGGCAAAACTGCAAAGAGAGCAAAGCTGGAAGGAAAATGATGGGTCCATGACAAAGCAGGACTGCCACAGGCCAGTATCACACACATGGCTTTATCTGATAAAACCCTGGCGGTGGCTGGTTAATGAAATGCCTGAATTTGGATGATGAAATCTCCTATCTTTTCCCAGCCCATGCCTTTGTGGCTAAAGGTGGCAAATAACAGCAATCTCAGGGCAAACAGGAGTTGCTGCATTAGGAACCTGCCCCTCTCTCACTGCATCCAACCTGTATAATCTCCATTGCTTTCCACAGCAAGAGGCATCCCGAAAAACTCATCAGTCACATTTCAGCAATATTTACTAGAATAATAAATATGCCATAGAATGATTAGTACCCCTTGTGCAAAATATTGTGATATATTCCCTGCATGTAAATTGGATGTAGATATATTTGCCCCTACACAAGGCACCAACAGTCAGTGAGAAATAGTAACTGTCAAAAGGAACATGACAGAACACGGTTCATGAACAAACGTAACCAGACTCTTCTTCCCATCAGGATAAACCAGATACAATTGTGATCAGGAGTCACAGAGGTCTTAGTCCTGACTTAATACAGTGAAAGCATCATTATCTTGACAGGCTCTAAGCTGAAGAGATGGAAGGACAAAGTCAAAAATAAGATCACCCTGAAAATCACAGAGGACATCACATGACAATTTAAAAAAGACAGTTATCTGTCCTACTGCTTCATGCATCTTTCCTTAGGTGCAGATGCGGGGAGATAACGAATACTCACACAGCTCTTTTAGGTTTCAGTTCTAGCTGTCAACACTCAACACACTCAAACTGGAGGCCTTCAAATGGGAAGTGAACAGCTAAGGCTGCACCTTTTTCATTCTACTTTATACCACTTCCAGTATCTAAGGTAACAGCTTAGAGGTTGTTGACTCCCCTTAGCTGTACAACCAGAGACGGGACAAAGGAGAGGAAGATTATCTTTTCCTTGCTAATCAAATTCAGTAAGGCCTCAAACTGATTTTCATTGATGAATGAAGAGGGAATATTTAAAAAATCCAGTTCTAACACAGCTTATTCCAGCAATGGAAAGTGACAGCATATGTCCACATATAATCACATGGGAAATAATAATAGTACATCCCAGTGCACTGCATAGCATAAGAAAGCCAATTGCCCAAGGGATATGTCAAGAATGATTTATTGTATACAGGGCTCTCTTTCCACGTGTCACTGCCTGATTTCTTCAATGGAATCACCAAACCCTTAGTGTAAAAATAGCTATAGTTTCTTTCCCTTACCTTTTCTTTTATAATTTAAAAATAACTTAAATTGTCTTTTAAAAGAAATACAGGATTTTCCATGGAAGTCAAAAAATTGGAGGAAGGTGCTTTAAAAATACTTTGCTACTAACTTGTATTCACACACATAAGCAGACAAAATGTTTAGATTCTACTGAAAATACCAATATTTTTATTTGAAAAACACATTGCTAATTCAGAAACTGACTGATGGCTTTTCTTGTCTCTTCCTGTAGATGCTATATCATACAACTTTCTGTCTCATTATTTTCTAGCTTTTGCAATGTGGTTGTTTTGCTTCTGCGTATCCATTATACTATTTCACACCAGTCAGATATACAGATAATGTATCCATAGATAGTAATCACAAAGTTAGTATCTTCTCACAAGACAACTCTCTTCTTACTATCTTCTTTTACTTCTTTGTTTCCCACATCCTCCACTGCAACTTCCTTGGTAAGTTTAAAGGAATCAGTATATACTGATATATTAAGGACTGTAAAAACAGACAACATGATTAGTGGTATCATTTGGCTTTCCCTGTAAAAATTGCTTCTGGAAGGGAGTAGGTAGTCAAGACTTCGACAAAGATTTAGCAATACTATCTGCAATACGAGCTTTATCCAATGGACAGGAGCCAGCTGCTTGTGAAACAATGTTACCTTGTTCAGTTGCCTCAGAGATGAGTGGATATTGTGTTTTCAGATGTGCAGTAGTAGTAACACAGGAATTATCAGAATTCTTCCAAAGGCAAAGGCAGTGCTCCTGAAAGGGTCCTAACCATTCCCATTGTATCTTCCTGTGTTCTACCAGCCGCCAAAGCCCTTAATGACACTATCCTGCTTCTCATTTCTAGACTTACTGAAATTTAGGAAAAAATATAAGTTCTCACCAGATTTCCAGGTGACTTTTGAAGACCAGAGAGCTTTAACTTTGGCCTGGCAAGGTTTGGGAAAAATTAAAAAAAAAGATGCAGTAAGACTACCCATTACACAAAAATGATGAGATGGTACATCTCAACAACAGAACAGTCTGCAAACAAGTCAAAGTGAATCTTAACACACAAAGTGGGTCTGTATGAAATAAGTCTACTGGTAGCATTGAATGGCATAGATGAAAAATGCATTAAACAGCTTTGTTTTCACTGATTTTCTTCTTACTGTCAGAGTAAATGAGGACAGAAATTACAGACTCACAAAATGACAAAATATTGATCACATTGTGACTTAGTCAATATAGATGAATAGAAATGTACAATTCTTAATACCACACAGCATTTTAAACAGGATGAATTTTGTATTCTTGTTGATCATCTGCCTACACTGTGCCAGAGACAAAAGCAAACCATTGCTATTGTTTCCTTGGCAGCATCAAAATTGTCATCAAAGGATTTCTTGGTCAACAGGCAACAGAAAATCTGATGAGACAAGATGCATATGTTAAACACGTGTCCAAGTCAAATGGAAGGAGCAATAGTGTTCCTTTATGAAGGCAGACAGGTAAACACATGAGAAGTTACAGTCCAAGTGCCACACAGTGAGCACACAAGCTCTGTGACATAGCACAGAGCATAGCTTATCCATGTGGGAGCTGGAGAGTTTTGCGATTCCCAGAACAGAATTTAAAGGCTTGTTCAGCAAGGGAGAAGGCGTGATGTACCAGAAAATCTAAAGGCAGAAGAAGCACAGCAAACAGAGGAAGACACAACCATGGCTTTATTCAGAGAGGCAGTGCAGAGACATTGCTCCTTTGATGTGAAACATATTGAAAAGTAGAAGTGGGAATTTCTACAGAAGCACCCACATCCCAAACATTTCTAACATTAATTTAATAGTATATATGATGTACTGTGATTAGGTAGTGACAGATTTATTTAAACAGTAACAAGTATTTCCATTCTCTGTGCTAAACGACTAAAAAGAAACTAAAGATATAAACATTCATTCAGGTTTACTGATGCGCTAGAGTTGTGCAGGGTAGAGGATTTCACATCTTATGTTTTCAGCTTGCCTACAAAAATACTGCATTCATTTTTCATCAGCCAATTTGCATAAAGAACAACAAAAGCATAAAAAGTAATCATGCATTATATTTTCAAAATGTTGTGGCCACAAGACTCTCTCTTGCAAATTTCATAATGTGAGTTATTTTCCACCCATATTAGATAAACAAGACAGGCATGATTATACAAATCGCATTAGACAAACCTCTAGAACAAACCATAGGTTCTGAGCTAATGCCTTTTAATCACAGGCCTGCATCAGCAACTAGGAAAGTCACCCAGATGGAGATAATGACTGGGATATGTATCAAGAGACAGTCTCCAAAAGTCACCTTGCTTCCTGGACCGCAGAAGCTGAGCTGAAGATAGTGAGAAAACCTTCCCTGAGCCCCTTAAAAACACATGAGATGCTGAGGCCAGTAGCAATTCATTTCTGCTGGGTTCCTGATGCTCTGCAGCCCCAGAACAATCAGTCTGGGGTATGCTTTGCCTCCCCTTCATATCCCCAAATAACCTGAAAAAGTTACCTGAAATCCTGAAAATAGATCCATGCACCTCTCCTAAACAGGTGTATGTCACAGAGATTATGCCAAGGGCTAGCACTATAAATGTACCACAGTCACGATGCAATCAGGCACAGGTTTGCTTTATTCATAACAAGAATGTTACCACACCATGCAAATATGAATCTACGATGAAGAGAGAGGTAGTTTGTGCAGCATTCATTATGCTCAATAAGTCATTTCCCCCTCTTCTTGAGCTCTTCTTAAGAAGCTTGGGAAAGACATCTGTTCATCTTGTTATTTGACTGCTGCTAAGCAGACATTACGGACATGTAAATACTCATAAATACTGCAGTTATCTGTTCCTCTAAATACATTTACAAACTGTCACCAATTCAGTATAGAAGGCTTCAGAACCTGCAGTTCAACAACTACTAAGTTCTTCCTCTCTATAACTACCAGGACTCATTCAAATACGAAGATGTATAAACCCAGATCATTGCCTAAATGATTTCTAGGCTTTAAATTCAGTTTCTTTGTTTTTAATGTATATTGTCCTTGCATTTAAAAGGACTTTTAATTTCTCTGATAAATATGAAATATTTCACATAAGGAAAAAAAAAAAAGCCTGTATGAGAGTGACATTTCTTCAGATACAAGCAAATGTACAAATCTTACAGTTTTATAACTCCTTCTATTACACAGGAAGATGGACATTAGCATGTCATATTAGTAAAGTACATGTGGAAGTAAAAAGAGAAAATGGCTAATATTTAAGAAAGTGCTTGAACGTTTGTCTTAGAAAGCAAAGTAAAACCATAGATTATACTATATTACATAATACAGTATATATATTATTATATATGAAATTAAAATATTCCTATCTTCTGCTATTAACTCAATTATGGTAGTACTGAGCCCTCAATTGCAACGAGAGCAGAATTTCACAAACACTGATGTGACAAGTCACTGCCCCAGAGAGTTTCCAGCATAATTTGAGTCCATGAAACCAGTAACAGCTTAATTCCTTCAAAAGTTTAGATGAATATGTCTATTTGATGACAGCATGGAAGAAATTTCTGAAAAAGCGTAGGGAAAATGCTATTTAGTTAATTCACTATAAGAATATAGCTTTGCATATAGTTATTTCTACTTGCATCAACTTGGATAGCCAACAAGCCTTAATTAGTTGCAATTTTCACAGAGCATAATTAGTAGAGACAGTTGAATTATTTTATATTACAGCAATTAATCTGCTAATCCCTATAGCTTTGTGCTTAAAAGGTACATGGTATCTACTACTCACACAGAATGGAAGTAGACTGCATGGATTATTTGAAAATAAAACAGTTGCACAGTAGTTGATTCTTTCCCTCTCTCTAAAATGCATTAAAATTACATATACCAGTATATAAACATAGTCAATTATGTGTTATAAATAAATATATGCATTAGATAGAATTTATACACACACACACTCACACACACTCACTCATTGATAAAGACAATGTTCTTTGCAGTTTTAATGAGCTAACACATTCAAAAACAAGAATGTGGGTTCTCCATGCTCTTTCTGAAGAAAATATACCTAGAACTTCTTTACATGAAGGTTGGCACTGCGGAAACTCACCCTCCTCCCAGCTACTAAACTGTCAGCTTGCTCTGCAGCCAGGTAAAGTAAGGCTTTGCATAGTGCTCTAACACAGCATTTAACCAACAGGTCCTGCCAAACAGGTCCTGTCAACCAGTTTCCTCCTTTTCAACTGTAGACCTCACCAATCAAATGACACTAGAACTGTAAATCTGGAAGAATTACTCTCTCCTTTATTTTTACAGCTTCCAAAAAGAAGACAACTAGCATACGCAGCATTAGGCAGGTATCAAGCATTAAATGTAGATGCCTGTATCCTAGGTATATAAATCTAGGTGCCCTTTACTGCAGGGAAATAAGCATTCTTAAAGGGCACAGCATCTCAACCTAAAGTGAAGATTTTCTTCTGCCATTGCAGAATGGTCCTGGAACATGTAAAGTTTGATACACTCAGTTCTATAGAGAAAAGCTGGGAGAAGTGTGACGTTTTCCTGGAGAAGTCCTCCTCTGAATGTGAAAGGTTCATAAAGACAAGTGCAAGAGAGGCACACGTGAAAGAACAAACTAAATTGGTTCCAGGAAAAAACTCACAGATAAACTCACACCTGCAGAAACACTGGAAAGGGCAAAGCACAATCTGGGTCCAGGGTGGTTTAGCTTCAGCAGCTGCAGAGGTTCTTCTCTGTCTCCTCAGAGGAAAATGCATTCCAGGAACCACCAAGCAATATCCCTACTAGAAGGGACCGAGGATTATATGGATGATAAAGAATTTGGATGCACTAGCATTTCCTTTCATTTTTTAGCAGATGGACCTTCTGGGGCTTACTGTGTTCCAGACAGGACCAGACAAGCGCAAGAAGGATAATTCCACAACTGCCCTCCCACAAAGTAATAAAGACAGGGACTATTTTGCCTTTTCATCCTCCCTCGGGACCACTCCATACAGCCACAACATCTGAGTAATAGGCACTTTGGGTGCTGATATTAACATTAGCTTTCTTATTTTTATGAACTGTGTTGCTAAGAGACGCTCTTGTGCAAATTTTTTCTAAGTTTACAACTTCTGTTCTTTCACTTCTTTGTGAATTCTGTAAGTTCTCACTTGCTGTTGGACCCATGCCACAAAGCTCAGTACTGACCTTGAACTTCTTCCAAGCCAGTGAGCTAAACAGTTTTCATTTGGAAGCCTCTCTGCTTGATGTGAGTTTAAAGAAAAAAAAAAAATCAATAAGACATTTTAACAAAGCACTGGGTTTAAGAATTAATTTACTGAAACTTTTAACTTTATTCATTTAGCGTGACCAGTGCAGGCAGGAACATAGGCAGACATCATGCAATACAATTCAGGGTGAAATATTCAAAATCAATAGGTAAGCATGGTATGGTTTCTGCATTGATTTATTAGTCTGCAAATAAAGGCCTGAAGGTCAGTTATACTTTCCTTACGCCATCATGAAGAGAGGAAGTACACATAGGAGCTCAGAGACCCAATTTAGTTTCTGTTTGGATACACCTCATGGCTATTTCAAAAAGAAACAGAAAAGGCTTGTTAACACATGGAAGTACTCACGGTCCTGTTTTTTTCCACAGCACATGTTTTATACTGGGGTAGCGGAGGAAATTATTTGCTAATTGCTGCAGTATTTTGCCTAGAGAGTAAAAACACCATCACTAAACTCAACTAAGATTAATCGTACTGTGTGTATTTTCTTAGTGATTTTTCTCCCTGGCCAAGGAATAGTTGGACCCATGGAAACCACATGTTCCTAATACCTCCCACCAGGAAGATCAGAGTCACAACAGACATTTTCATGGGTTGCAGAACTATCATTGAACTATTTTCCTGAAATGATTGTATATATTTCTGCCAAATCAATTCCTACATCTTTTCAGGCTGACTGAAACTTGGATTTGCACTAGCACTTCACTCCAAAACAACGATTTTTAAAAAGGCCTGAGACTGGATGAGCCTGAAGAGAGATAAGACACATATGTTAATAAATCTTCAATGAAATAATTCCTAGAAATTCATTTTTAAAGTGTTTTCTTAAGAACAAAAGCAGATGAAATGCAAATTATAAATCCTGCATTCATACATTTTAACAGGTCTTTTCAATTCATTGTTAATGTTTAGATATTTAGATGTGATTGAAAACTGTTGTGGAATTTACACAGTCTATAGGCTTATCTGAGGGTGAACGAAGTATTTGGCATGACAGACAGCCACAGAAGCATTAAAATGGTCATTTGCACATAACTTTTACAGCTCATTAAATAAAATCTACAGAGGAGAGTGAAAGTCACAGCTTCCATGTATAGCCCAAGACTGAGCCTTGGAGCAGAATTCCTGCTAAAAGTAGCACTAACCTGCCAGTCCTTGTTTTCTTATTAGATTTTCTAGCTAGCAGAAATCCCCAATCATGGTGTGTCTTTGCTTTAAGCTCAGATTTTCACAGGCAACATTTCACTTTGAGTCTAACTTTAGCCAAGGGTTACCTTCCTTGAGTGCTAGTCAGTCTTTGGGTATTTATCGCAATGGTTGCAGACAGCATCTCTCCTCCAGCACTTACTGTCCTTACACAGTGTAGACAATTAACATTTGCTTCAGGGACTTCAAGAGAGCCCTCAGTTGTCTCCTGTCACAGTAGACTGCAGTTCAGCTAAATATCAGCCCTCCGAAAAGTTTCATAAAAGTAAAACCTAATTAAAACTTTTTTCCAAAGAAAAAAATACAGTTTTTAGGCCTAATGGTGTTTCAAAGAATTCTTTCCCATCTGCATAAAAGGCTTCTTCACATCATGTGGCCAAACTTGGAGCTAGTAATTTTTCTGAGCTCATGGGTCCAGGATTTTTTTTTGACTTGTCCTAAAACTGTACTGTGGTCAAGAGAGAGATACAAAACAGTTCTCTCCCTTTCCTCCTCTAGAAGGAAAGCCAGGCATGCAAAGCTTGAAGTCCTGGGAGGACCTGGTAAATCCAGGTTCTCTACAGGCAGAAATTGTTTAGTCTCAACATAGCCTGAGGCACCTAACCAGGTAAAATGATTTACATACTGTAAGAAGAATGGTTTACATCTTGCCCACAGCACACAACTCCACCTTCTTTTCCTCTGCAGTAGCAATTTCAGCTTCTGTAAAATCCTAATGTACATATATTTTAAAAGGATTTTGTGTTCCCATCAAGAAAATAAAAAAATAAACTGCTGAAAGGCTCACACTACAAGAAAAGTTACTAAAACCAAACAAAACAAAACAAAACCCAAACAAACAAAAAAAAAAAAGGGAAAAAAAAAAAATAAAATCAAGTATTTTGGTAGGGTTTTTTTCAGTACCCAGAAATGCAGTAGTGCTACTACCTTATGAGCAGCCATGATCTGTAACATGTTCATAATGTTGTACTTTATGTGAACAATGCAGCTACAAGAGAAGAAAAGACAGAAAATAAATAGTGCTAAACAAAGATGAAGGGAACTGCCTGAAAAGATGGTTAGCAGAAGCTGGAATGACTAGCAGGTAGCTAAGGTTCTAGCAGATAACCAGTGTAGAGAACAGGCAGCTGAGCAGCAATAGGAAAAAGCCTAATTGCTGCTGATAGGCTTAATTTTGAATGAACAGGGTCTGCACCTCAGGTGGAAAACATGTCAAGTTCTTCTAGCCAAGGAGTCACGCACACACCTCAGTGACTGACCTTCTAGCCTGGATAGCTCTGCAGTTAGGGGTGCACAGGGGGACAGAATTGTTTGAGTCAAAGAGCCTGCAATACTTCAACAGCTGAGCTCAAATCAGAACAAAAGTAGGAAAGCAGATACTAAAGACAGTGTTTTTTGCATGTAGGGCTAATATATACCCTTGGCTATTTGAATATATATCTGGTTGTGCATAATACAGGGCAAAAAAAGTCACTTTAGGAGAAACCCAAATACTTTCACCAAACATAATTCTTAATTAAGGATGCTTTCAGGAAAGCAATATGGTAGATGAGGAGTGCTAGATGAAGAACAAAGAGTAGAATTACTCTTCTATAATCTATGGAGAGATTTGAGTATCTCAGGAGAGAGATCCGTCTTATTCTATGGAGATTCTTTTCACTGACTGCGGTGAGAGTGCAGACACTAGCTAAATACAGACAATTAATGTTTAGATGGATTAGGCTAGGCAAAGAGAATGGTTTAGTCATTGACCACATCCATCATGAGTAATTCTAAATCTGTACTACCCTGTCAATCACATATTGCTGCCTAGGACTGGCATTTCAACAGTATGAAGAATAACATGTGTCAGTGACCTGCACGCACAACACTGGACAATTTATACCACTGCAAGAACAATTTGTGCATGGCCCCCATGCACAAGCCATGTAAAATGAGAAATTAGGAGTCAAAAATCTACAAGAGAAATTTCCACTTTTCTTAATTATGTTTCTAACCCGTGTGTATGTGCATCATCATCATCATATTACCACCACCACAAAGAGATTTACAAGATGTTTATTCATGAGACACTCCTATGAATATACCTGCCTCTGCCAAATAAACAAGTGTTGAGCTTCAGCGATAGCTCCTGGAAGTTGCAATGAGGGTAGAACATGAGCTATCAGAAGGTCTTAAGGACAAAAGTCAGCATATTTTGTTTTCTGGGATGCACAACTAAAATCAGTAAGTTCTTCAGACTTTCATCTACTGGATTAATCATTGTTTTCCACTCAAGTACAGTTTCTAGGCCTGTTCATGCTTGTCCTAGTGGTTAAGTACAAGTAAACCACATCCTGTCTGGGACTCCACTGGAACCCTATCAGTATGAGCAGAGAACTTTCTCAGGGAAGTTCTGAAAGGTTTCATGGGTTTCAGAGGTACCATAAACATTCAGTCTGTTTTCTAAAATCAATTTTCACCCTGGAGTATCCAGAAGACCTTTAGAAACCAAGTTGCTGGACCTTCAAAAATCCAGACAAATCCTGTTTCCCCATGAAGCTAGAGAAACATGGTGAAATCACTGGATCTACAGCATGGGTAATAACCTAGCATCATGTGTTGTTGAATAAACAATAAAGAGGAAAGATAACTGAAAGTCCGGCTCTTTCAAGTGCAGTATGAACCTGATGCTGTAGTTCCGAATGAGTAGGCAAAAGATGTTTTACAAGCCTGACATAAATTGCTAAGAATAATCCCATTCCCATAAAAAATTCTTTCATTCTATTTCCAATAGCTGTCACCCAGATATCTGCCTCTTATTTTTTTGTACAAATAATAGGGGGAAAAAAACAAACTTTAAGAGAAAGCTGAAAATCTTCCCCTGATAGATTTTTCTGAATTTCTCTAGAGATACATCCAAAAATGTGACTACAGGCAACTGCCTATGAGTTTAGATTATACTTCAGTTAACTTTCCATACATATTCATACTAGATGGTGCACATGGCGTTTCAAATCTTTCTGCCTTAATAATCTCCTAAAGTTTTACATAGCACAACATAAAATCACTGTGGTTTCATCTATACTTCAACATTACCATTTTTAAGGACAGGGTCTCTACAAGGCATTTTAACTTGCATGATTTTCCACTTAAGTCACTGCTTTCAAAAGAAGACTGGTATAAGAAACCACATATTACTAACTAATCAAAATTGTACTAGTCAGAAGAAGATCTTAATGTGAAGACAAAGACTACACACAAATAATACTTATTTTTCTTCCAGGAAATACAGCTTTTCAAATTCCCATTTCGAAAAGCCACTTGAAGTTCACCTTCATTTCCAAATTAAATAGCCATGATTTTCAAGCCACTGCTAAACAGGACAGAAATAAACATTTTTAAAGCTAGCGTTTGAGAATTGATTTTTTTCATGTACAAATTTTTAAGACACTTCCCTCTTTTGCACAGTTAGCTTTAAAGATGCAAAAAAGTAAGTATTATTTCAACTAATTTTTTCATAAATGAAACAAATGTCCACAGTTCTAAGAGCTGAAGGAACAGGTAATAAATATGCAATATTTCACTGTAAGTCATAAAACTGCATAAACTACAATCTTCAGTCTATTACTTATACTGTGCCTCTTTACTTGATCCTGACTTTGTTGGAGTGAGCAACTTAGCTCTGATAAGACAGTTTTTTTGCATCTATGAAGCAATTACTCTTACTTGGCCAGGACACTGAAATAGCTTTTGAAATTGAAATGCAAGAACAAAAGAGCAAAGCATGTAAGATATTAATAAAACAAATAGCTAGGGAAACACATCAGCTACACTAGATCAATTCCTCCTTTAAGCGCTGACAGTGCGGAGATATAGCAAACTACAGATGTGTGAAGGACTGAGATCTGTGGCTCAACAGCGATCTAATACTCAAAATCACATCTTCTTTTCTTGAATTTAAAAAAGCATTGGCACATTCACCCTGATTATCACCATGAAGCTGGGCCAGTTCACTGTACTGATTCATTCCTATTCTACACATTGGAAGGGATATGAACTGTATAACCTAAAAGCCATGCAAAGTTACAGACAGGCATGAGAGAGGCATCATTTTTCAGATAAAGGTAGAATACAGTATCATATAATCATTTAGATTGGAAAAGACCTTTAAGATCATCAAGACCTACCATTTACCCAGTACTGCCAAGTCCACCAGTACACCATGTCCCCAAGTGCCACTTCTATAAATCTTTTAAGTATCTTCAGGGTTGATGACTCAACCCCTTCTCTGGGCAGCCTGTTCCAGTGCTTGACAACCCATTCCTAGAAATTGTTTTCCTAATATCCAACCAAACCTCCCCTGGCACAACTTGAGGCCATTTCCTCTAGTTCTATCACTCGTTACCTGAGAGAAGAAACTGTCTCCTTCCTGGCTAACAACCTCCTTTCAGGTAGAACACACTAAGGTCTCCCCTGAACATCCTTTTCTCCAGACTAAACAACCCCAGCTCCCCCAGCTGCTTCTCACCAGCTTTGTTTCCCTTCTCTGGACATGCTCCAGCACCTCAGTGTCTTTCCTGTAGTGGGGGGCATAAAACTGACTCAAGGTGCAGCCTCACCAGTGCCAAGCACAGGGGGCAAAGGGCAGAAGAAACTCAGTTACTGTTTTTGAAATCTACCCAAGGATATTGAACTCAGAAGGCCTGCACTTTGAAAAGTTTTTCATCCCTCTCTCTTATATAATACCTTGCAATAAAGTCCCTTGAGTTCTTGCAAACTGGAAAAGAAATGTTAGAAGAGTTACCTTTCTGGATCTCAAATAACTTCCTCCTTTCACCTGCTTTACACATCCATATTTCTTAGGACAACAAAATTAGTAACTACAATAATTTGTTAGGGATAAAAGTTTCAAATATACAGTGTTTGTCTAACTCAATAAAAGCTTATAATTTAATTAGAAGAAAGTTAATCCTGGTACTTTCAGTATTTTTTCCTAGATGAAGATCTAATTTGGTTTCAGATTTTTCTTCCCTGCATTTGTTCCCAGAGAGGTTACTCATGGCAAAGACAGTATCTTCCTGATGGCTGATTTTCCACTAGAAACATATACACAATATTTAATTTTCTTTTCACTAAGGCAATGAATCCTTAGAGACACTTTAGCGAGTAACATGCATCTCATTAATTCATTATTTACTTATTTTTAGCTTTTTGTTTCATTTGCACAGACTGACTATTAAATATTTCACCATGGGACAATAAATGTTCTAATCCAGAGTAAATAAAAAACAATGGTATGTTCAGTCTTAATGAGATAGATATTTTAAAACATAAAGTTGTTTTTCAGTATAAAAAATGATGAAGACAGCTGTGTTGAAGAATATTTACTTTTCCCCTTCTACTCTAATGTGAAATTCAACGAGATTCAAATTTTAATGCCAAACACCTTCTTCCAATGATCTAAACCAAAGTACCTCCAAAGAACTTCAGGTCTCTTTTCCCCCAAACAACAGGATCTCTGGAGAACTCCAAAAGCATTTCCAAAATCAAATAGATATGATGGACAGGAAGGACAGACTACCCCTCGAAAACTTGTAAAGTTAGTGAACTCAGGGGTTTCCAAATGAGTTTTTTGATTTCAAGTAATCAGAATTTCCAAATTTTACTTTATTTGAAAATCTATAAGAATTTTGGGGTTTTTTTAGATAATGCCTGAAAAGTACTGCTGTTGCACATTGCTGGTAGAAATTCAAAAACCTTTCAGAGTTGGAATAAACTAAATAGAGACTTTCAAAGTGGTTTCTACTGTATGACATGGAAATGAGATTCATTTCTAGTTTTTGTATAAGTTACTACTTATAAAAGTTATGACAAAAAATGAGCTACTCAATAGTGTGTTTTATGACGTAGACAAAAAATTAAATCGTATGGTAATCAAGTTAATTTAAGTAAGGTAAATTCTCATATTGAAATAAGATGCAGTCGTTTCCATCGAACATATCTGCAGGTCTCTAAAAACTCTGCAGCCTTGAATTAGATGAGCTTTCCTGCGCATCTCTATCATGCTATTTTACAGACATGGAAACAAAGACACTCAAAAATATTAAATTACTTCCCAAAGCTTCTACCAGAGCTGGAAATAAAGACCATGCCTGACATTTCTTTACTTATGAGCCATTTCCTTTTTCTTCTAAAATAATTTTTCAAAAACATAAATACCTGCATTTTCAAAATGTTCTCCCTTATCTCTCCTTCAATGTTAACATACCAGTTCACCACTAGCTTTAGCACTTCTCTGTTTTGGAAGACAGGAGTAAAAACCAACATAACTATTTAATGAAAAGAAACGAGCCTGAAGTGCAGTAACCTCATCAAAACCTGACCATTCAGTGATAAGAGCATTGGAAGTAAATTGGCTCAGTGTGCAGGGGAAAAGAATAGTTTATGAACATAAATTCAGGTCTTTTAACATAGCTTGTCTTTGCAAATTTGACATTAATGTATGTCTTTACTGACTGGTTAGTCAGCAATAGTTAGATCTGGAGGTAATTACCATATGTCAAATCTATCAAATTTCACCTACTACTTATGTCTGAAGTTTAAACAATCAATATGAATTTATTTAGACTATTTTGCTTATCATAAAAAGCCTTTACAGTCATATTGGTAACCAGTTTATTGCCTTCATCTTTATGTAAAGTACTCTGCAAGAAATGTAAATGTCAAAAAGCACTTATTTAAAGCCATTACATTGAACTACCTGATTCTATATGGATAAAGACAGTGCAGTACAGTCTTTTTTTTTAAGAGGTCACATTTAAGAATGGCTTCATTTTGTTTTGCTAGAGATGAGACTTCAGTCTTCAAATCCAGAACACTTCCACGTTTGGCTTGGCACAACTGAAACCAAAGGCAAAGGTTGGTCTGTGTATTAAATGAGTCTGGGTGTTCTCACCGAAAACACAGAAGCAATATTACTACTACTAATAGCAGTAGTAGTAGTCGTCATCATGACTATTGTTGTGTTTGCTGGTTTTTTTCATTAAATCTGTAACAGTGCTGATTAGTACATTTTCACCTCACTTTACATGGTCCAGAGATGGAATAAATTATGTTTTAACCTATATGTGTCTGCATCATGTCTGCATCATTCTAGAGTCATTTTGTTGGACAGGAGGACCATGACATGCGGTGTTAAGACTCCATCCCTACAAATTAGTTTTATGTTTTTTAAAGAAACATGTTTCTTTTCTGTATGGAAATAAAATCTTTTTCATAAACTAGATTTACATATTGGCAGACAGGGTACCGTTCATGTGTAATTTTTCTTTCAGGTACAGCACCATATAAAAATGCTACCCACAGACCAAGACACCAGTAAATTATGTACCATATAGGCATCCGAGAACAGAAGCTTGCTGTGATAAACAGCAGAGACCAGGTCATGGTCAAGGAAGACAGGGCCTGTAAAAGCAAAACAGCAATAATGAATCAAAAAGCCTGCATTTCTACTTGGCCAGAAAGCTCCACACCAAGCAACATTATTTAAAACTCCACTCATACTTAGATCATCAAATCTCTTAACTGCTAAAGGAGATGCTCAAAAGAAATGAAACTGATTGAGCAATTATACGCACTGTAATGAGCAAGCAGAAGGGGGGAGGAGTATTTGCGTGGACTGCTTGAACTTTTGCATGCCCTGACTTTTGAAGTGTGCAAGCCTCATGACTTTCTTCTGCAATCACACAGAGAAGTACCTCTGAGCATCCCTCTAGGCTTTGTGCATCCCTTTGAAGCATAGCAGGCCCTTTTTGTGCATGGCACTATTAAAAGTTATCTCTGAATGATCTTACAGATCTCAGCGCATCCCCAAAACAGAAAACTGAAAATAAGTTATCTGCTGCTATGCATGGGGATTTTCAGAACAACCTGTGGAGCTCCAACAAATTTCATTTTACAGATCAAGATGATGACAAGAGCGTACGCTTTCACTAATCGGAGCTTGTTACGAGTTGCTGGTCAGGTATGTGCTAAGTCTTTCTCTCCAGCTCAGCACCTGTACTGGAAGGCTCTCCTCAAAAAGCATCTGTGAAATATTCTCACAAGAGAGGATTAAAGCTGAAGCAGAGAGTAGATTTTTTTTTTTAGGAATGTGTTCCTCACAGTTGATATTTTAAGCTGTGTAGTATTTTGTGGTAGTTGTTTTGTCATTTTTCCTGCTGCTAACAAAAATACATTTAAAAAAAAAAAAAAAAGATAAGCTTGCCATAGGAAAGAAAAGGTGGTTTCTATACTTTACCTCTGCTATCTGATAATATACCATGAATTTTCACGGTCAAAAGCTCATAGTTAACCTCTGCGTGGATTCAGGAGGCAGGGCAGAAAGTCACTCTTCCCCTCACCTGAAAGGATTTGAGTTTAGCCTACACAACTTGTATCAAAGGTTTTCAAACTTAATATGAGATATCCCTTATCTGCTTAGGCAGCTTTTACAAGCCACTTTGAAGAACGTTTCATATCACTACTTATATGCTTTCCATAGTTGGAAACCCTGACCCTACAGCAACAAAGGAAACTGAAAATAGTATTCGTTACTTTTCCTGTCTAAAAATAGCAACATCTTTCTTACTATCACAAAACTCACATCTCTTTAAAAAAAAATCTAGATTCCTCAAATATTTATATTTGCATCTTTAAAACTACTGTGAATTTTTGTATGTATACATGAAATGTCTTGTATTTCATGCATATAATTTGCTCCTCATGTAAGCATACCTTTTAAAATACAGTTCCTCTTTGCTAGGGAAATTAATCTGCTTGATAAAATTCCCCTTCTGCATACTGCAAATTAGGTTAGTACTTACTTGTAGGGACTTCTCCACGGACACCCCCTTGTCGCGGGGGAGAAGCTTGCGTGCCTTTATGAGGCTGTGAGCTGTGCTGGCGGTGGTCGTGCCTCCAGTAGGGTCTCCCATGCTAGTCAGGTCTCAGCTGAAGGGTCAGACAAAGTGTGTCCATGGGCAGGATGGGCTCACCAGCCTCCTGGCAACCATCCTAGGAGAAGGACAACTCTAACTCCAAACCCGGGCAGAGGGAGCTCGCTTAGCCCTGTAAGGCCATCCATCTAAGAGAAGGATACTCTAACTAAACCTACATCCTGAGGACTTCGCTGCCACCGTCCAAGCTTGCTAGGCCCTGGCAGATGAACCTTAGGACTAAAGGGTGGGGCCAGTTCCGCGCACGCTGCGCCTCACCTAAAGAATCCACTGCGCAGGCTTGAAGGACTCACCCACACTTGTAGGGAATGATTTTGACAAAAATACGAGCAACTGAAAAAAATGGATTTGCAATGAAAAAATAAGAGACGACCTAACTACAGCCTACAGCTATGTGTTTCTTCGGTTCTAACTGTGTTCAGAGAAGCTCAAATGATTCTCTGTGCTCTGAAAAACTAGTCTTTGCTGGTAAGTGAAACAAAGGCATTAGAAAACACTGCAATAAGAAAATACTGGAGGAGGAAAAATGAGGTATTGTTGACCAGAAGAAGGGGAAGAGCTACTTACAGAACATGTCTGAGTCAGTCTTCAGTTCTTCTATATTCTGTCTGTCTATTCTGTAATTTTTTCCTAACTGAAAAAATATGTACTGCTAGTTTTAAGAGAGGGATGGAGAAGCTGTGAGAATGAGAACTCATATCTAATTGACTTACTGGAACTGAACTGCACAGAAAGACAGAAGACAGCAACTCTTCTTTCCAAGTCAAAAAAGTCTGATCTCATGACTTTTCCAGCTTATATAGTACATATCATGGCTGAGATAAAGTAAATGAGAGCAAGTATGCTAGTACTTACTTTTTTTCTTTCTTTCTCTGCAAATTCCCAAATCTGGAAGGTTCCCACAGATGCAATGCAAGAACTGGTAAATTGTCTCTATTTTGGATTTTCTTTCTTTGTTTGCTACCTTTCCACTTCTACTCAGGCAAAGATAAATCAGCATATTCTCTAAGCATTATTATTATTAATATCTATCAGATATTCTCTAAGCATTAGAGAATATCATATTTATTGATGTTAAAACCCATAATTCAATATTCTGTCTTTAGAGAGAAGACAGAATTCCACCATATAGGAACATCCATGGAAACAGTATACATGGAGTTTGAGACAATATAGAAATTTAAAGCCAGTTTCCAAGGTACTTTCTACAAAAGTTCACACAAGTTTGAACATATAGAGAAATACTCTACTTTTTCTCTCAGAATTAAGTACAAATTCTCTCCACAAACTGCCCATTAAAGAGTATAAATATGATAAATTATCACAACACTATTTTCAACATGCTATGCACAGATGAAGGGATAAAATGTCTGTTTCAGCTTTAATTACAGTGTGTTCATTTCCACAAAACACTTTTCCATTTTTCCCCCTGCTAATTTTATCTCAGCAGCAAACGCATGACTAAAAATTTCTTAAAATCAGACCAAATGTGTCACATTACAGAAGAATTTAAGAAATGCTATCAGTCATTTCCCAGGTGAAAATCAAGAGGGAAAAGAATAAGAACAAAACAAACTCAACACAGAAGAAGAAGCTGCCCCACTGTAACAGCCAAAACAGAACACTACAGGTTCATTTTAGATACTATAAAACTACTGAAAATACAAATTTTTCCTAACTGCAGATGTGGCAATATCACTTGGAAGGAAGGTACTCCCATATCTGGCACACAGGACAGCTAACTATTAGCAGAAGGGCTCACACATCTATTTCAGATGTCTCTTTTACCTTTTTATCCTAAATCCCCTCCAAACAGCAAGTGAAAAAGGCTTTGAACAGGCTAGAAATACTCTGGACACTTTATGAAGATCTTAAAAATGATGATTTACAAAAATCATCATGCGTGTGTTTTGGTTGAAGGTTCTCCATTAATCCAGTACCAACTCTTGGCTATTCTCTCGTGTCAAGATTAGAGGGCTACGTCACTTGAAACAAACTGAATGAGCAAAGACAATACTGAATTTGAGGCTGAGCATGAACTTAAGCCCCAAGGTAGCATGACTAAAGAGACTTCAGAGCATAGGAATTCCAGTATAGACACAATAGCCATAGACTATTTAAATGTATCGGAGCAAATAAGATCATGTGGATCATTTAGTGTCAAAGTCAAGTCCCCAACAGAAAAATACAGGTAGTCTTGACCCCTGAAGCTGATTCCTTCGGTTTGGAAAGCACTAAAAAAGGTTTGCAGAAAATACAGCAAAAGAAAACATAGCTGACTTGTAGTCTTCTGCCTCCTAGCAAAGGCAAAAGATGGGAAAAAAGTAGATTTTTCAAGGTGGATTAAGAAGAACTAGAAGAAAAGGCTTGGCAGCAAAACATAAACAATGCTTGGGGAAAAATCTGTAGCTGTTTGCAGACTGGAAGTGCTCTGTGTTGATAGTGGGTCCTACCTGATTGTGTGCACCGTAACAAATCATTCGTTGAGTTCTGCTCCAGAGGCCCAACTTCACAGACCATGCACTGGTGTCAGTGTAGTTCCAAACTCCTTAACACAGAATCTGCTATCTTGGGTAAGTGAGATCAAGCTGGAATGAAAGCAAGTGAACTGGAATGAAAAACATTTTTAATTCCGATGTGTTGTGTAGCTGATAAAGAAAGCCTAAAACACATTAAAAATTAAAGTGACTGTTCCCTGCACCCATCATCCAGGACGTGTAGCCACAAACTGTTCAAATAAAGGTTCTCCTACTGTTTCATAAAATTAAATAGAGGTGTTTTTTTCCTAAAGTACCATGTGGCACAGTAGCTAATAAACATCACAAAATGGCACAAAACCTCTTACTGGCTAATTTATTGCTCCTGAGGAAAACCTACACAAAACAAACCTTTTTTTTATATGCATAGTTATTTTATATTTATATTTAGATTTTGATTAAATGCACTAATCAGAGTTTAAATGGCCTGTGATAAAGAGCACGATGTATAATGTTGTGTAACTGTCAACATGGACAGATAAACCCACCAAGTACATAAAATTTAGCCCTTGCTTGTCTCCTGCCCTATTTAAGCACTGTGTTGCAGCACTGTTGAGGCAGGCATTACTCTTCTGTGATGACTCTGATTTACAGGACATGAGAAAAACTGAGGTTGCAATATTTTTTTTTAATCACAGTGAATAAACAGCTTTGACTGAAAATTTTGAACATTACAGCAACCTAATGCCTGTGAAAACAATCAAAATCCTTTCAGTGTAGGAGCTGTCTCAGCCAGCAATCATTACAGTATTACTGTACACTGCCCCATATGAAATATTACCCTGCTGGGTTTGGACTACTGCTAGCGTAGCTGTAACATAAAAATAAGGAGCTAAATGTGCAGAAAAGCATCTGAACAGCAAAGATATTAGAATCATAGAATCATTTAGATTGGAAAAAACCACTAGGATTATCAAGTCCAAACCACTACTGCCAAGTTCACCTCTAAACCAAGTCCCTAAGTGCCACATATACATGTCTTTTAAATGCCTTCAGGGATGCTGGTTCAACCACTTCCCTGGGCAACTGCTTCCAATGCTTGACAACCCTTCTGGTGAAGAAAGTTTTCCTAATATCCAATCTATACCTCTCCTAGCACAACTTCAGGTCATTTTCTCTTGTCCTATTATGCACTACTTGGGAGCAGAGGCTGAATCCCACTTGGCTACAACCTCCTTACAGGCAGTTGTAGAGAGCAATAAGGTTCCCCGTAAGCGTCCTTTTCTCCAGGCTAAACAAAATCAGCTACTGGAGCCACTCCTTATCAGACTGGTGCTCCAGACCCTTCATCAGCTTTGCAGCCCTTCTCTGAACATACTCCAGCACCTCAACATCTTTCTTGTAGTGAGGGGCCAAAAACTGGACAGAGGATTCAATGTGTGGTCTCACCAGTGCCGAGTACCGGGGGGCAAATATTTCCCTGGTCCTACTGGCCACACTATTTCTGATACAAGCCTTCTTGGCCACCTGGGCACACTGCTGGCTCATGCTCAGCTGCCATCAACCAGCATCCCCAGGTCCTTTCCCACCAGGCTGATTTCCAGCCTCTCTGCCCAAAGCCTGTTGTGCTGCATGGGGCTACTGTGGCTCAAGCGTAAAACCCAACATTTCTGCTCAAGCCTCATACCACTGGTCTCAGCCTATTTATTCAGCCTCTCCAGATCACTCTGCAGAGCCTTCCTACCCTCCAGCAGAGCGACACTCCCACACAACCTAGTGTCATCTGAGAACAAATTCTTGATTGCCTCATCTAGATCATCAATGAAGACATTAAACAGGTGAAAACCACTGGTGACCAGCCACCAGCTGGATGAAACTCCATTCACCATCAGTCTCTTGGTAGGGCTGTCCAGTCAGTCTTTTATCCAGAGAACAGTGCACCCATCCAAGCCACGAGCAGCACCTTTCTCCAGGAGAATGTTGTGTAGAAATGGTGTCAAAGGCTTTACTAAAGTCCAGGTAGGCAACATTCACAACCTTTCCCTCATGCATTCAGTGGATCACTTTGTCATAGAAGGAGATCAGATTGGTCAAGCAGGACCTGCCTGGGATCAGGCTGGGCCTGATCTCCTGGCTGTCCTTCAGAAACCATGCGATGGCATTCAAGATGATCTGCTCCATGACCTTCCCCTGGCACTGAGATCAGGCTAACAAATCTGTCATTCCTCGGATCATCCTTCCAGCCCTTCTTGTAGATGGGCACCACAGTTGCTAACTTGTTCTGATTGTACAACGATTTGTAACTACCATTAGGATTTTTTAAAATATATTTAGCTGGAATTTTCTCATACATGCTTTCTTAATAACTGGACAAAAATATTCTGTTTTCAAACCATGCTATATTGCAAACCAGAAAACAGTTCTGTCATCCAGTTTCAGATTGGTTATTACTTTTTTTCCTTCTATTCTGGCCACAGAATGCTTTCATTACTTATTTCTATGTCTGTCGGTTGCAGAATTTTAGAGCTATATTGTTGGAAAAGCAATAACCAGGTCGTTCAAGTTTTCTCCCAAATATAGCACTGACGTTCACAGTGAAAGTGCTATAAAGGCCACTATGGTCAGTGGCAATGCTTGAAACAATTTACATCATCAACTTAGTTCTTCACTGCTGAATGTTTATTTGGGAGCACAGCACCAGACACAAGGCATGCAAAATTGCTCAGGCGAGGTGCACCACTTTTGTCTGAAAGCCAATCACTACAATAAACACAAAAGGAAGAAGTTGAGTCTAAAACCAGACAATCTTTCCAGCCCTGCTGAAGATCACCCCAGCCCAGTGGTTGATATTCAGCTGAGCTCTTCTGCTTTGTATTCGGACAGTGCCCATTTCTGACAGATGGCAGTTTACATAATGATGACAAATGTGAGTGAGCAGCTGTCATCAGTGCTCATCATTTATGCACCATGCCGTATCAGCAGTCAAACACTCCCCTTTTGAAGGGGGG
>VWZG01008220.1:6789-16849 GCA_013396735.1 Grallaria varia
GGTGAGCGAGGAGAACGGGAACCTGTACGTGAGTGAGAGGCTGGACCGGGAGGAGCTGTGCGGCGAGTCGGTGTCCTGCTCCGTTAGCTTCGAGGCGATGGTGCACAACCCCCTCAACGTTTTCCACGTGGATGTGTCCATTGAGGACGTGAACGACAACTCGCCGACCTTCAGCAAGGCTGCTCTGGTCCTCGAGATCGGTGAATTGATCCCTCCCGGGACTCGTTTTCCCCTGGAGATGGCTCGAGATGCGGACGTGGGAAGCAACTCGCAGCTGACTTACCAGCTCACCAGCAACCCATCCTTCTCTCTGACCTTAAAAGAGAACCCCGATGGAAGCCAGCAGCCAGAATTAGTGCTAGAAAAAGCTTTGGACAGGGAGAAGCAGAGCTCCTTTGAGCTGGTGCTGACGGCAATAGATGGCGGTGACCTCGTCAGGTCCGGGACTGTCCAGGTTCTGGTGAACGTGACGGACGCCAACGACAACCCACCAGTGTTCAGCAAAAGGGTCTACGAGGCGCGAGTGGCTGAGAATCTGCCGACGGGGTCGCTGGTGCTGCAGGTGCGGGCTTCGGATGCAGACGCGGGGTCTAATGGGCGGGTGTCCTATTCCTTCAGTAACGTCCCAGACGAGATCCGTGAATTTTTCTCTGTCGACAGCGAGAGCGGCGAGGTCAGGACAGCTAATTCCCTCGATTTCGAGGAGAGGAGTAAATACAGCTTCGGTCTGGAGGCGAGAGACGGCGGAGGTTTAGTATCACACTGCAAGGTGCAAGTAGACGTCACCGACGACAATGACAACGCTCCCGAAATCACGATTCTGTCTCTGTCAAGTCCCGTGCCCGAGGACGCGCCCGTCGGCACCGTGGTGGCCCTGCTGAAAGTGCGGGACAAGGACTCCGGAGAGAACGGTCAGGTGACATGCGAATTGTCGGGCGAGGCGCCGCTGTCCATCGTGGCGTCGTCGGGAGGCTCGTATAAGGTGGTGACGGCGAGCGCGCTGGACCGCGAGCAGGCGGCCGAACACCGTGTGACGGTGGTGGCCAGGGACCGGGGCAGCCCGGCGTTGTGGAGCCGAGCGGAGCTGGTGCTGGAGGTGTCGGACGTGAACGACAACGCACCGGTGTTCGAGGAGGCGGCGTACAGCGCGTACGTGCGGGAGAACAACGCGGCGGGCGCGCTGGTGGTGCGCGTGAGCGCGCGGGACGCGGACGCGGGAGCCAACGGGCTTGTGACCTACTGGGTGGCGGGCGGCAGCGCGGGGGCGGCGGGCGCGGCGCCCCTCGTGTCGGTGGAGGCGCGGAGCGGCGCGGTGTACGCGCAGCGCTCCTTCGACTACGAGCAGTGCCGCGAGTTCGCGCTGACGCTGCGGGCGCAGGACGGCGGGGCGCCGGCGCGCAGCTCCACGGCCACGCTGCGCGTCTTCGTGCTCGACGAGAACGACAACGCGCCGCGGGTGCTCTGGCCGGCGCCGGCCGCGGGCGCGGGCCCGGCAGCAGCCGCAGAGCCGCCGGCTTTCGAGGTGGTGCCGCGCTCGGCCGAGGCCGGCTACCTGGTGGCCAAGGTGGTGGCGGTGGACGCGGACGCGGGGCGCAACGCGTGGCTGTCGTACGAGCTGGTGCAGGCGTCGGAGCCGGCGCTGTTCCGCGTGGGGCTGCACAGCGGCGAGGTGCGCACGGCGCGGGCCGTGTCCGACAGGGACGCGGCCAAGCAGCGGCTCGTGGCCCTGGTGAAGGACCACGGGCAGCCGGCGCTGTCGGCCACGGCCACGCTGCACGTGGTGCTGGCCGAGAGCTTGCAGGAGGCGCTGCCGGAGCTGAGCGAGCGGCCGCCGGGCGCCGACGCGGCGGCCGAGCTGCACTTCTACCTGGTGCTGGCGCTGGCGCTGCTGTCGGCGCTCTTGGTGCTCAGCGTGGCGCTGGCCGTGCTGGCGCGGCTGCGCCGGGCCGGGCCGCCCGCCGTGCTGCGCTGCCTGGGCGCACAGCGCTTCTCCGTGGCCGGCGCCGCCTTCCCGGCCGACTTCTGCGAGGGCACCTTGCCCTACTCCTACAACCTGTGCGTGGCGCCGCCGCACCGCGCCCTGTCCGACGCGGCTTGGCCGCCGCCGCCGCTGCCCATCGTGGCCGCCGAGGAGCTTCTGGCCGTGGAGCCGTGCGACAAGCGGAGCCCGAACAGTAGCGCCCTGGAGGGAGAGCAGCCCACTGACCCGGACACGCCACAGGTCTGTAAGCCGTGAATATTTCGTCAGCGCATACTGTTGGTAGTGGGCTCTTGGGCTTCTTTTCCTTTTCGGGACAGTTATTTTAGCAGTCTCTGTTTTCAAGAATTCTTGTAAGACTCGTGTCCCGTGGCTCTTAGTTGCAGGTATTGTGAAGGGCCACTTTCTTGTCTCATCAGCTGTCAGACAAGTAGACTCAGGTGGAAGGTGAGCTTCTGCTGCACAGAATCGTTCAGGAGTGGTGAATCTTTGCTTTCCTACATTTTCCACTCAGAGCCTTCAGGAAGAGATAGTACCTTTTCTTTCTTCGCATGTTTAAGTTGTTCTGACGAATTTTGTCTTCGAATTTTGTCTGAAACGTTGTGAATTGGTAATGATGAAGGCATAGCCTTATTAATTTATTCGGTGATCCAGATTAGATGGTTCAGGTTTTGGCTTTCTGATCTCTCAGTTCTGAATCGATGTATTTTCGCCTGGGTTCTCTTTCGGTGTTGCAGTCCAAAAGGAAACGTACATGTAGATCACTGAATAGAAAAGTGACAGGTCGTCCCTTCATAACGAATCCTCCTTTCATCTTCCCTGTCCCCTCGCGTCTTTTGAGGGAAGGCAGCTGCATAAATGCCAGGTTCCCGTGGACACAAAACTTTAGATTGTCCCACGTCACTGCCTCCCTTATTAGCTGTCAGACACGTGGAAAGGCTTTTCATTTTTCAAATTGTGCTGTTCTGAAGGGTAAAAAGGTGTTGTAGCTTTTCTTTTCGTTCACCGTAAGTTCAGGTTTCAGTTAAAAAGTCTTGTCTACCACACTAGGGTTGTCAGACATGTTAGGATCTACTTAAGTTGAAAGCGGATTTTTACTCCATAAAATGAGATTGGTAATTCTACATGATGGGCTGGAAAAAAGGAGTGGATCTTTCTCCTTCCTGATCCAGCTTTCCCTAAACAATGTACCAGGATTGGCTTGCTGGTAAATAGTACCCTGGGTTTTAATATAGTTTCGGAGTTCTATTCCGAAGGGAAATTGCGGGTGCCTCCCTAACGTGTGCGCTAACTTCTTTTGCTGGAAGACGATTGCAAAAATTTTAACAGTAGTCCCGCTGGACTGGAACTATTAATCGTCGCGACGAATGGTCGATCCCGGAGAGCTGCCCGTGAACAAAACAGGACGGGCAGCGCCCGGCGGCGCTCGGTGCCTGCAGTGCCGGGACGAGGCTGCGGGCGCCGCTGTTGACCGAGAGGAGCGAGAGGAAGGTCGGAGCGCTGCAGCCCCGCCCGCTGCCGGCCGGCTCGATCGCTCGCTGACTTTCTGGCTCAGCGAATGATCTGTTGCAGATCTTCCCCGTGGTGCAGTGCTGTGCTAGAGCAGGGCGCAGCGTCCGGCGGCAGCGGCTGGAAGTGGCGAGTCGCAGCCGGAGCGGGAGACAGAGCGGCGGATCGGCAGCGGAGGTCTGCCGGGGCTTTTGCGGCGCCGCGGCGGAGATGTGCGCGGCGGGGAGGCGCTGGGGCCGGCGGCAGCGAGTCCTGCTGTGGGGTGTCCTGCTGGCGGCGTGGGAGGCGGCGTGGGGGCAGCTGCGCTACTCGGTGCCCGAGGAGATGCCCAAGGGCTCGTTCGTGGGCGATGCGGCCAGGGACCTGGGGCTGCAGCTGCCGGAGCTCCGAGACCGCGGAATTCGGGTTGTCTCCCAAGGTAGGACGCAGTATTTCTCTCTGCACGGGAAGACGGGACATTTAGTGACGGCCGAGAAGATCGACAGGGAAAATCTGTGCGGGAGTGCGCAGCAATGCGTGCTGCGCTGTGAGCTGATAGTGGAGGGGGAAATGAAAGTTTACGGAATCCAAGTGGAAATCACGGACATTAATGACAACGCGCCGAGCTTCAAGGAAATTGAGCTCGAAGAGAGAATGAGCGAGACGACAGCCCCGGGGGCGCGTTTTCCCCTTGTCGAGGCTCACGATCCGGATTCGGGAGAGAATTCCCAACTGAGCTACGAACTGAGCGGCGACGAGCACTTCTCGTTGGCCATGCAGGAGGGCCCCGGCGGGGATCAGCGTCCCGAGCTGGTGCTGGAGAAGGCACTGGATCGGGAGGAGGCGGCGTTTCACGAACTGGTGCTGAGGGCGAGCGACGCCGGAGATCCGTCCCGGACGGGCACGGCGCGGATCCGCGTGACTGTGGTGGATGCGAACGACAACGCGCCCGTGTTCAGCCAGGCGGAGTACACTGTGCATGTGCCTGAGAACGTGCCCGTGGGCTCCACCATCGTCACCGTCACGGCCTCCGATCCCGACGACGGACTATACGGGCATGTGAAATACTCGTTCAAGAAAGTCGCAGTGAAAGCCTCGCAGATTTTCCATCTGGACTCTGAGACGGGAGCGATCACCCTAGTACGGAGCCTTGACTTTGAGGAAGGCCATTCGTACGATCTGGAGGTGCAGGCACGGGACGGAGGAGGCCTTTTCGACTCGACAAAAGCCACGGTCACCGTTACTGACATCAACGATAACGAGCCAGAGATTTCCGTGCGTTCAGCACTGAGTGAGATTTCTGAGGACGCTTCATTAGAGACGGTGGTTGCCCTGCTGAACGTGCGGGACCAGGACTCGGGGGTCAATGGCGAGGTGCACTGCTCGTTGGATGGAGGTGTTCCGTTCCGGCTGGAGAAGTCCTTTGAGGACTACTACCGTGTGGTGACAGCGAGAGAACTGGACAGGGAGAAGGTGTCAGAGTACAACCTGACCGTGCGGGCGGTCGACGGAGGGTCGCCGTCGCTGCAGAGCAGCGCCGTGCTGGCACTGCGGGTGCTGGACGTGAACGACAACGCGCCCGTGTTCGCGCAGGAGCGCTACAGCGCGCGGCTGTGGGAGAACAACGCGGCGGGCGCGCTGGTGCTGAGGGTGCGGGCGACGGACGCGGACTGGGGGCAGAACGCGCGCGTTCGCTACCGGCTGTGGGAGGGGCGGGTGCGGGGCGCGCCGCTGTCGTCGTACGTGTCGGTGCAGGCGGACACGGGCGCGCTGTACGCGCTGCGCTCCTTCGACTACGAGGAGCTGCGCGAGCTGGCGCTGTGGGTGCGGGCGGAGGACGGCGGCGAGCCGGCGCTCAGCAGCAACGTGTCGGTGCGGCTGCTGATCGGCGACGAGAACGACAACGCGCCGCAGGTGCTGTACCCGGCTCCGGCGGCGGGCGGCGGCGGCTGGGCGGGCGTGGAGCTGGCGCCGCGCTCGGCCGAGCCCGGCGCGCTCGTGGCCAAGGTGGTGGCGGTGGACGCGGACGCGGGGCAGAACGCGTGGCTGTCCTACGAGCTGGCCAAGGCCACGGAGCCGGGGCTCTTCCGCGTCGGGCTGCACAGCGGCGAGGTGCGCACGGCGCGCTTGCCGCTCGCCCGCGACGCGGCGCGACACAGCCTCGTGGTGCTGGTGAAGGACCACGGCCGGCCGGCGCTGTCGGCCACGGCCACGCTCACCGTGCTGCTGGCCGACAGCGTGGCCGAGCTGCTGGCCGAGCTGGGCAGCGCGCACGACAAGGCGGCGCCGCCCGAGCCGCCCGCCGCCCTCACGCGATGGCTGCTGCTCGCCGTGGCCGCCGTCTCCTGCCTCTTCCTCGCCTTCCTGCTGCTGCTGCTGGCGCTGCGCCTCAGGCGCTGGCGCCGCTCGCGGCAGCAGCAGCTGCTGGCGGACCCCAGCGCTGCCTTGCGCGGCGTGCCGCCCACGCACTTCGTGGGCATCGACGGCGTGCGCGCCTTCCTGCACTCCTACTCGCACGACGTGTCTCTCACGGCCGACTCGCGCAAGAGCCACCTCCGCTTCTCGGCCCAAAGCTGCTGCGACACCCTCCCGGCCCGCCCGCCGCCCGACGAGCCCGCGCCGCTGCTCGGCCAGGAAGATGCTGCCGGCGCCCAACCCACGAACCTCGCCGCTCCCTTGGTGAGTTCCTCAGCCTCGACTCTTTCCGCAAAGCTTCCCTCGGCTGCTCCTCTGCCCTTTCTCCCCGTGATCTGCGTCTTGTGTAGAGAAGTGTTCTTGCAAAGAAGGGAAAACACAATTAAGCGACCTGATTAGATCGTTTCTTGCTGCGAGTAGGGGGAGGGAGGATCAATTCTCAGCCTTAGAGTTGCTTTGGGAGGTAGAAGGGATGCTGCTCTTGGCCGAGGTTCGTTCTTACCGGTATTTGTGGATTTTATGACGCATCATTTCTTTTGTCCTTTTGTCCCCTGGCCAATGTAATCCCTGTCAGCATTAGGTATTCACAGTGGACGTGTTGCATTATCAGCAAATGGAATTTACGTTGTTCGCTGGGTCAGGTGTCTCCCCGGTAGCTTGTGTCCATGAGCAGGTTGAGATTCTCCTGAAACCAATACTTAGTTGTTTCATGCGTTACATTGCTGGACATTGATTCTACTTTTTGTCAGCCTTTCTGTGTCTTCAGGATAATGCAGAGACCAAGAAAATATTTTTTTAACTCGTCCATGTCTTTATGTTTGTGCTCCTGGTGCAGGAATAGGCCGGGCAATAACCAGTCCCTTGGTGGTGTCTGCGGGTTTGCAATGAAGCTGAAAGTAAATCATTAGTATTGTGGCTGTTTGGGAAATGTGTAGTCTAAAGGGATGCTGGAGGAAATGGCAGTTGTCTGAAGTTCGTAATCAGATGGTGGCAACAACGTGATTTTATATTTCTCAAGGACTTTTGGCTAGGCGACTCATTAAGCAATCTCATTTGGGAGAATGGGGAGGTTTTTCCTGCCTATGTGCCGGTTGTCGTGATGATTTTAACTAATAGCTTAATTACAGATTTACTACAAGTGCCACAATGAGACCTTTGTGAAGTGTTAATAGTCTATTCAGTCCTTACTTGAGACCGTAATTAGGTGCCTCCCTTACGTGCCATCACGGCTAGGCTTAGCGAACGAAAGCCATAAGGTAGAAGAATACGTTGTGATCCCTTCTTTCCTGCAGGTGTCATCTTATTGTCTTGCTCGTTGTTATGATCTGAAAGCGGGCTGCTCTCTCAGATGATATGTGAAAGATCAGATCTGTTTTAATTGTGTGAGTGTTCCGCACACTCTTTTCATTTTTCCAGCCGTAAAGAGAAAGACTTTCAGAGAGGTGTTTCCTGAAGATATCCTGGGCAGAAATGCTCTTACATGTCACATGCACGTGGTGTGAAATCAAATATTATCCACGCTAAAGAGCAACTATTTCTGGATTTGGTCTAGCTGTCAATGGTGAAGATCCATGAGAATTATGTGAGCTGTGAAGGATTTGAGGAGGGTCTTGGAGGTGCTGTGTGCAAGGAAGCAGTGGTGGTGACAAGGCGTATGTTTTGTCGACTTCCAGTGGTTGTTGATGACCTTCTGAAAATGTCTCTAAAGATGTCCTGTTTTTGACATCACACTGTTCAGAATTCGACTGAAGTAGGTTGTGGCTTCATTAGTCTGCTTTCCTGTTGCCAGATATTTCCTGTGAATGGCAGTTATTGAACATTCATGTACAGATGAATTTAAAGTTTGAGACACTTTCAAGTGTCCCACGTGCTGAAGTAGGATGGTGCTGGTTTTGAGCTGATACTGTTGATGGGTGGTCCCTTATCAGAGCTGCATATGGCTCATGCGTTTGAAGAGTACTTTATTTGTCTCAGTAGCATATATTTCTTACGGGTGTCTGTGTTGTGGTTGTTGTCAAAAGGAGAATTTGTGTATCCTGCTTTTCTTTCGGTGGTGTCTGACTGCAAATGTAGCTTTCCTGTAGAATAACGTTTGGGCGGTGCTGAACATTCTGTCTGTTCAGAGAGAGGGCAGATAAAAAAGTTTACTGTAGTTTACTGTAGTGAGCAGTACAAAAAATTTAAATATGGAGATTCAGATTGTGCTAGTAGTTATATGAGGACGACATTCATGTTTCTGTTCATTTCCCCCTATTTACTGTACAAAGAAATTACAATGAAGAGCTATTCCTTTGTTGTGATCTCGTGTGTGTGAGTGTCGTGGACATTTTTCCACCTTGATAATCTTCTTGTGCACCGATTACCATTGAGATGATACAGAATGTTCAGCTATTTCACCCTGCACAGAAATGGAACTCGGCTTTCTGATAACTGTACGTGGCCTGATCACATAGATGTTAAAGATGTTTTGTCTGGACAACTGGGGTGTTGATTAGACATTCTTGCAAATTATGAGGGTTAGGGAACTGCAAGTTGTGCCGTGTTATTTTTAAGAAATGATTTTATCAGGTAGTTATTGCAAGTGCCATTAAGCGAGTTTTTGTGAGGTGTCCACCTTGTATGCATTACCGGAACTACATGCCTAATGTACATAATCATGTGGAAGAGTGTGTGTTGACTCCTCCCGTTTCTGAAGGTGTGGATTTCTTGCCTTACTCCTTTTCATATAAATATTTCATGAAAATGTTACATGAATAAATTCCTTTGCTTTTCACCTACACAGTCTAAGAAGTTCAATATTATACATGGCTAGCAGGAAACTTTATGAGGAACTTTTCTTTTGGTTGAGTCTCTTCCAATTGTCTGAAGGTGTCTTTCCTTTTCGATATTCCATCTTTGGACTCCAGTGGCCAAGATGTGGGTTCACCCGTATGGTTTCCTGTTTCATGATGTTTTCTGTGAATGATAGTTGTCAGGCCTCGATGGAAACTTTGCGTTAAGAGTAGTAGAGTCGCACAACTTCCAAAGAACACCCGTGCTAGAGTAGGAGGATGTTCCTTGGAGTGATACTTTGATGACTGCATCACTAATTGATCTGCCAATGTTTTAGAGCCTTAACAACATTCCATAGTTGCTCAAATGCGTGCTTTGAGCAGAAAAATCTTTGTGCATTCATCCGTGTTGTGGTCCTTGGGGTTTGGGGAAGCTGTGTGGTGTCTATCTGCAAGATTTGCTTTCTTGTTGTGTGATGGCAGAGGGAAGACATCCGCCTATTCAGAGACAGGAGCGGTGTGGGACATCACTGTGGAATAGTGTGAAATGCATAAAAGAAATGTGTAAAGCTCAATTTGTCCTACTAGTTAGGTGAGGCCAAAAGAAGGCAGAACTAGGTGGCTGAGAGACTGGATGTGAACCAAGAGAACAGGTGTGTTGAAGTGTTTTGTTTGGGCAGTGGTGAGATTTCAGATGTGGTCTCAAGGCCTGAGTGATTTTTTGCCTGTTATCGTCCTATCTCTTTCCTGAAATTTAAGGGCAGTCATCCAGTAATACTGAACCATGTCAAATGGGTAAAGCAGTTTATAATTCCTATGTTAAATATCTTTTATTTGGTCCTATGAAACACTCAGCAATGCCTTTACATTTTTCATTGTCAACTTCGCATGTATATAGATGGAAAAGAAAGCACTTACATGAATCATAAACAAAATAATGTGTTATTCTGCTATCTTAGCATATCTCCCGGCATAGTTTATCATAGCATGAACATTCCTTTAGGCTGATCTCTCTCTGAGACTATTTTGTCCCATATAAGAAAATACGAACTCAGGATACCCGATGGAGTGATAAAAGGCTCTAAAAGTGTCCCTAGCTATAATTTAGTGCTCTTATGGTTGTACCATTATTTTCTTAAGAGCAGATGAGTTCCTTTCCTTATTGGTCAGCCAGGAGTATTTGCTTTTGACTATTCAGAATCACTCCCGGACATGACCTAAAAGCGCCCAAGAGCGCAGCGTCCCTCAGTTACAAATGCCTTAGGAAGCACATTAAGGAAGAACTTCTCCGCTTGGAAAGGAGAAGAGACCGCAAAGCCGGGCCCCTGACGCGGGGCTGAGGCGGCTGCATTGTCGCGGCGGCGCCTCCGGGTGCCGCTGTTGGCCGCCGCCGAGCGGCGCAGGAGCC
>VWZG01008220.1:36345-72006 GCA_013396735.1 Grallaria varia
TTTTTTTTAGCTCTGCTTACATCACTGCTCAGACTCAGCACTTCTGATTTCTAGCAGGTGGGAATGGCTGCAGCAGCTGCAGGAGCAAGTGTTCCTCTGCATTGTGCAGGCTGTGCTTAGGCTGGGGACAAGGATGTCCCCTTAACCACAGGGTCCTGGCAAGGTGCCTCTAGCGGTGGGGGCAGTAAATGATTTAAGAGTGGGGGTGGAAGAAGGTGACACTGGGCAGGCAGGAAGCCTGAGCCCTAACTATGACTCCCTCCTACTCCCCAGTGCTATACTGGGGAGGCACTGGCAGTAAGAAATCAGCTGGGCTGGCACTGGGCCCTGGGTTCTCAGTCTTTGTGGTGACAAGTGACTGTGTCAAGCCTGCGAAGGCTTTACACCTCTTCGCTCTGCAGGACACAGCCAGCCCCCCAAACTGATGCAGTGGGGAAGGGGCTGGTGCTGTCTGTAGCAGGTGGTGTGTTTTGCAATGAGAGATTCTACCCTGCAGGACCTCCAGTGATCCCTATTTTATCTGGGTGAGCTCTGGCCCCTGGAAGGGGGAACATCTTGTCCATCCTAGTCATTCCTCCTGCCCTGTCACTGTCCCTATCCCAGGCTTTGACAGACTCAAGCAACAGCAGGATCCCCTGTGTGAAGCCCTTGCTCCAGCCTCTTGGTGACCGAGCCATCTCAGGACACTGGGTGGACTCTCCCAGACCATGTGGGCTTCACAGGGGGATTCTGCTGGGGCACCACAGCAGCACCAAACCCGCTACCAGGGGCAAAATACCCTGTATTGCCAGCAGCAATGTCTGTCACCCAGCTGTGCTGTCCGGGGCCCTGCCGGGGATGGAGACAGGGCACATTCCAGAGTCAAGGTTACTGTGACACCTTCTTGCTGGTGGCATCATTGGGTGCACTCTGGGAAAGAGTATGTCCAGCCAGGTATTGGTCTCTGTATACTCTGTATTTCTCTATTGGTCTCTCTCTATCGCTGTGGAATCCCACCCGTCCGGCGTTCGCTGCATTGGCTCTTTAAGAATACCTTCTCCTCTCCTCCGGAGCAGGCAGTAGGTGGGACTCGGCCTGTGTTCTCACCAGTCTTTGCTGTGTCTGTTCCTGACTGGCAGCAGGGTGGTCCCGCCTCACGGCTCTTGAAATAGGCAGGGAGGTGCTGCAGAGGGAGGGAAGGGCTGTCAACAGCGGCAGCTCCGCAGTGTCTGTTCTCGGCAGAAGGAGGGTGTCCCTGTCACCGTCCACTGTGCTGGGCATTGGTCCCCCCAGCGTCTCTCACCTGTTCCCTCAGGTCCCTTTGGTGCCCAGGTGGTGGGGACAGGCAGGGTCCTGGGCAGGATCCCTCCCTGCCACACCATCGCAGACCCCAGACCCACAGGGTCTGTGTGCACCCACGGGAGGTCAGGGTGGCCTTCAGTGCCCCAGGGACAGAAAGGTGGAGAGGCACTTTTTACAAGAGCATGTAGTGACAGGACATGAGGGAATGGTTTCAAACGGACAGAGAGTAGGTTTTGATTAGACATTAGGAATAAATTCTTTACTGTGAGTGTGGGGAGACCTTGGCACAGGTTGCTCAGAGGAGCTGTGGCTGCCCCATCCTTGGAAGCATTTAATGCCAGGTTAGATGGAGCTCTGAGCAACCTGGTCTAGTGGAAGGTGTCCAGTCCCATGGCAGGGGGTTGTAACGAGACGGTCTTTACAGTCGCTTCCAACCCAGGCTATTCTATGATTCTATGACTGCACAAGGCTTCTGCAGGGATGTGAACTGAGTTAACACTCTGCAGTTTGCCATCATCCTCTGGGACAGAGAGAGCAGGCAGTTACTGTTTGCTCCCCTCTGGGAAGGCCAAGACCCCTGCTTTTGTCCTCAGAGTGCTTGGCTGCAAAGCTGTCTGCTGCAGAATATCAGTATGTGTGTCTGCCAGGTGGGAGGCTTGGGCCTCCTTCCCGGTCTGACATCCTGACCTGGTGTTGTGACCCGGTGGTGTTCTAGTGACATTGTTGTCTGGCTCTGTGTGTTTGCAGTGATTTGGGTACTGTGATGATTAACTCCTTTCTTGTCCCAGGGTGAGGAAGTGGTTCCAGTCAGGTGTGCATTGGGAGCAATTGTATTCTGGCTTTGAAAGACTCATCTGTCTTTGCTTTCCCACCTTCAGCCTCCCACTCCCACAAGTGGGCTGGCAGGAGTGGGCATCCCTGTCTCAGTCCGAGGTCTCCTGGCTACTGGTGGTACTGGTGGCAGTGATGCCTCACTCAGAGAGGCAATGATGGGGCGCAGGCAGCAGCCAGAGCACTAGCTGGGGGGGAGAAGTGGGGTGGGAGAAGAGCCCCTGGCACCTCGGGGCTCTAACAAGCACCTTTTCATCAGGCATGAAAAGTCCTTTGGCCTGCGTTCCTGACAGCTGCCCTTTGTCTGTGGGCACGATGTGAAGCCACCATTGTGGAAGGGGGAGCACACAGGGAGGGTTTGTACCTTAGCTTCCAGGCTGCCAGGACGTGCAGTTTCCCTGTGAACGCAAAGCGAGCTGTCGGAGCAAGTGAGTCAGGCTGGCAGAGGGGAGGCCGGGGGTGGCAGCCCTGCTGTTGCCGGCTCCGGCCCCTGCTTCCCTTACCTTCGGAGCCGCTGCTGGCCGAGAGGGGACGGAGCTCTCGGCCAATTGGGCGCTGCTCTGAAGCGAGGGGGGGAAATCTGCCTCTCCCCCACCCCCCCTCCCTCCCACCTCCNAGGCTTCTGCAGGGATGTGAACTGAGCTAACACTCTGCAGTTTGCCATCATCCTCTGGGACAGAGAGAGCAGGCAGTTACTGTTTGCTCCCCTCTGGGAAGGCCAAGACCCCTGCTTTTGTCCTCAGAGTGCTTGGCTGCAAAGCTGTCTGCTGCAGAATATCAGTATGTGTGTCTGCCAGGTGGGAGGCTTGGGCCTCCTTCCCGGTCTGACATCCTGACCTGGTGTTGTGACCCGGTGGTGTTTTAGTGACATTGTTGTCTGGCTCTGTGTGTTTGCAGTGATTTGGGTACTGTGATGATTAACTCCTTTCTTGTCCCAGGGTGAGGAAGTGGTTCCAGTCAGGTGTGCATTGGGAGCAATTGTATTCTGGCTTTGAAAGACTCATCTGTCTTTGCTTTCCCACCTTCAGCCTCCCACTCCCACAAGTGGGCTGGCAGGAGTGGGCATCCCTGTCTCAGTCCGAGGTCTCCTGGCTACTGGTGGTACTGGTGGCAGTGATGCCTCACTCAGAGAGGCAATGATGGGGCGCAGGCAGCAGCCAGAGCACTAGCTGGGGGGGAGAAGTGGGGTGGGAGAAGAGCCCCTGGCACCTCGGGGCTCTAACAAGCACCTTTTCATCAGGCATGAAAAGTCCTTTGGCCTGCGTTCCTGACAGCTGCCCTTTGTCTGTGGGCACGATGTGAAGCCACCATTGTGGAAGGGGGAGCACACAGGGAGGGTTTGTACCTTAGCTTCCAGGCTGCCAGGACGTGCAGTTTCCCTGTGAACGCAAAGCGAGCTGTCGGAGCAAGTGAGTCAGGCTGGCAGAGGGGAGGCCGGGGGTGGCAGCCCTGCTGTTGCCGGCTCCGGCCCCTGCTTCCCTTACCTTCGGAGCCGCTGCTGGCCGAGGGGACGGAGCTCTCGGCCAATTGGGCGCTGCTCTGAAGCGAGGGGGGGAAATCTGCCTCTCCCCCACCCCCCCTCCCTCCCACCTCCGCGCTGGGGCTGTGATTCAGTTCCCCTCCCCCAGCCCACCCCCTCTGCTCGGAGGCTGACAGCCGGAGCCGCAGCCTGCCGGAGCCCCGGAGCTGTTTTCCAAGCGGTGGAAGAGAGACCCAGGGATTTTATCGCAGTTCCTCAGTGCCTGCTGCGTCCCGGGCCGGATGCGCACGGACATGGAGAGTGTCAGCCTCCAGCGACCCGCCTGGAAATGGCAAGTACTGAGTTTGTTTTTGCTCTGCGGCTGGGGCCGGGTCTCCGGGCAGATCCACTACTCGGTGGTTGAGGAGTCAGAGGTGGGAACTGTGGTAGGGAACGTGGCCCGGGACCTGGGCTTGAAGGTGGAGGAGCTGCCGGGTCGCAGGCTGCGCCTGGGCTCCGAGGAGAGCTTGCGCCACTTCGCCGTGCGCCTGGACAGCGGCACGCTGGTGGTGAGCCAGCGGCTGGACCGGGAGCGTCTGTGCGGAGCAGCTGCCAGCTGCGTGCTGTCGGTGCAGGTGGTGGCGGAGAACCCCCTGCAGCTCTTCCGCCTGGAAGTGGAGATCCTGGATCTGAATGACAACTCCCCGAGCTTCCCCACCGCTCACCGCACCCTGCGCATCGCCGAGTCTGCCACGGTGGCCGCGCGCTTCCCCCTGGAGAGCGCTCAGGACCCTGATGTGGGCAGTAATGCTGTGAGCTCCTACAGGCTGAGCCCGAACTCCCACTTCTCCCTGGACGTCAAGCAGCAGCCGGATGGCAAACTCTTCCCAGAGCTGGTGCTGGAGCGTGCCCTGGACCGGGAGGAGCAGCCAGAAGTGCAGCTGGTGCTGACGGCCGTGGACGGGGGAAGCCCAGCCCGCTCGGGCACGGCGCAGATAACCGTCCTGGTCCTGGATGTCAATGACAACGCGCCCACCTGTGACCGCACCACGTACAAGGTGCAAGTCCCGGAAAACACACCCGTGGGGGCCGTGCTCCTCCGGGTCAACGCATCCGACCCCGACGAGGGCCCCAACGGGGAGACTCAGTATTCCTTCGGGGTTCACACCTCTGACTCGGTGCGGAGGCTCTTCTCTCTGGACCCCCGCAGTGGTGAGGTTCGGGTGAGTGGGGCCCTGGACTTTGAGGAATCCTCTTTCTATGAGATCTATGTGCGAGCCCATGACGGAGGGGTCCCAGAGATGGAGGGCAATTGTGTACTGCAGGTGCAAGTGGAGGATGCCAATGACAACCCCCCAGAGGTGCTGCTCACCTCCCTGCTGAATCCAGTGCCAGAAGACACCCCACCGGAGACCGTTGTGGGGCTCTTCAATGTCCGGGACCGAGACTCAGGGGCCAACGGGGATGTGAGCCTGGAAATCTCCCCTGATGTGCCTTTTGCCATCAGGTCCCTTCAGAACCACTTTTCCCTGGTCACCCGGGAGAGCTTGGACCGAGAGTCCACCCCACAGTACAGAGTGGAGCTGATTGCCCAGGACAGTGGGTCTCCTGCCCTCACCACAACCCTCACGCTGCTCCTTAATATATCTGATGTGAATGACAACCCCCCACACTTCTCGCAGCCCTCCTACGATGCCTTTCTAGCAGAGAACAACCCGCCTGGCTCCCTGGTGTGCACTGTCTCTGCCTCAGACCCTGACGACGGGGTTAATTCCCGTCTTGTTTACTCCATAGAGAGTGGCCAAGTGCAGGGTAGCCCCATCTCTTCCTTCATCCACATCAACCCTGACAATGGCAACCTCTACGCTCAGGGCACCTTTGACTTTGAGCTGCTGCAGGTTCTGCCGGTCTCTGTGGCCGTGCGGGACTCGGGGTCCCCCCCACTCCATGCCAATGTTACTGTCTACATCTTTGTGCTGGACCAGAATGACCACCCCCCCACCATCCTGCACCCTGCCAGTGACACCGATGTCTCAGCACCCCAGAGGGTCCCGCTGTCCGCCCCACCGGGCTCCCTGGTCACCAAGGTGACAGCAGTGGATGCTGACTCTGGGTACAATGCCTGGCTCTCCTACCGACTGCTGCCACAGTCCACCGACGCCTCGTTGTTCCACATGTCTCTGCACACCGGGGAGGTGCGGACGGCCCGTGCGCTCCAGGACACCGACATGGCAGTGCAGAAGCTCATTGTCCAGGTGACGGACAATGGTGACCCACCACTCTCCACCACTGCCACCATCACTTTGGCCCTGGAGGAGGCAGTCCTGGAGGAGACCTACAAGCCTCTGGATTTCCTGGCTGGTGCCAAGGAGAAGCCGGACCTGACCCTCTACCTGATCATTGCGCTGGCAGCGGTCAGCACGGTGGCGCTGGGCACCGTCACCATCCTGGCCGCCAGGTGCCTCCGGCGCAGGGGCCGTGCCGCCGTCTCACCCTACTGCTGCTGCTGGCTCAGCGAGTCGCCCTCCCGGGACTTCTTCCATCACTCCAGCCCCAAGCTCCAGCTGAGCTCCGACGGCACCCTTAAGTACATGGAGGTCACCTTGCGACCCACCGAGTCCCAGTCCCAGTGCTACAGCACCTGCTTCTCCCCGGGCTCCGAGCAGAGCGACTTCACCTTCCTACGGCCCTGCCCACCGTCTGCGACGTTACCCCGGGAGCCCGGGGTTTTCCTCTCGGCCACCGGTACGCTGCGGGACCGCGGCCAGGTGAGCGCCCTCGGGGCGGGGGTCGGCGGTGCCGGGCGGCCCCGACGGCGCGTTCGCTCCCCGCGGGGGCGCGGCGGGCGCGGAACGGCCCGCGGGCCGTGATTGGCGCCGGTGTTGCTGTCCAGGGAAAGCGGCGCGGCGATTGGAGGGGCGGCGCGGCGCTCGCAGCCAATGGCGAGCCGGCTGATGCCGCTCTCCCCCCGCCCCGTCGAGCCGCGTCCGCCCCAAACAATGAATGGGAGCGGCGAGCGCTGAGCGCGGCCCCCGGCGCGGAGGGCATCGCTCCCCGGCCGGCCACCCGGCAAGGATGCCGAGGGCAGGGCAGGCGGGCCGCTCCCTGGGGCTGCCGCGTGTCTTCTCCTTCTGTTTGTTCTTGCACAGCTCCTCTGCTCAGATCCGGTACAGCATCCCGGAGGAGCTCACCCGGGGTGCCTTTGTGGGCAATATCGCGAAGGACCTGGGCACCGATGTGACGAAATTGGCGGCAGCTAATCTGCAGGTACTGTCCGATTCGGATTCCCAGTACTTCTCCGTCAATGTGAACACTGGTGTTATAATGGTCAGCGAGCGGATAGACCGGGAGCAGCTCTGTGGGCAGAACCCACGCTGCTTCCTCCACTTGAAACTTGCCATCGAGAACCCAGTGGAGTTTTACCGCATTGAGGTGGAGATCCTGGATATCAATGACAACCCCCCGGAGTTCCCCAGTGATGAGGTTTCCTTGCGCATCTACGAGCTGGCGTCTCTGGGTGCCCGCTTCCCCATCCAGCCCGCCCAAGACCCTGACGTGGGCACCAACACCTTGCAGACCTATCACCTGAGTGCCAATGACAACTTCAACCTCAACGTGAAGGCACGCACGGATGGTGGGAAGTTCCCTGAGCTGGTGCTGGAGCGGGCCCTGGACCGGGAATTCAGAGCTTTCCATCACTTGGTCCTGACTGCTGAAGACGGGGGCTCTCCCCCACAGTCCAGCAAGATACGCATCACCATTCAGGTCCTGGATGCCAATGACAACCACCCTGTCTTTGATAGACCATCATATGGAGCTCGCTTGGTGGAGAACTCGCCACTGGGTACCCTGGTGGTGAAGTTAAATGCCACTGATGTGGACGAGGGACCCAACGGAGACATCCGCTACTCCCTCAGCAGCCACAACTCAGCTGCCTTACGCCAGATCTTCGCCATCGATGAGCAAACTGGGGAGATTCGTGTCCAGGGCAACCTGGACTTTGAGGAGGCAACGGTGTATGAGATCGAAGTGGAGGCCAAGGACATGGGGTCACCCACGATGGAGGAGCACTGCAGCGTGGTGGTGGAAATCACCGATGTGAATGACAACGCACCCGAGGTCATTCTTACCTCCTTCTCCAGTTCCCTGAGCGAGGATGCACTGCCGGGCACAGTGGTGGCTGTGATACACGTCAGAGACCGGGACTCTGGTGAGCAGGGCAAGGTCCTGTGCCACGTGTCTCCAGATCTTCCCTTCCAGCTGCGTAAGGACTACGAGCACCAGTACTCGCTGCTAACCAGCACCCGTTTGGACCGGGAGCATGTTGCCTACTACAATGTCACTGTCTCTGCCTCGGACCTGGGCAATCCCCCACTCTCCCGCCACACCATCTTGCCAATCACCCTGACAGATGTCAATGACAACGCACCCCAGTTCGAGCAAGCGTCCTATGAAGTGCTGGTGGCAGAAAACAATCCAGTGGGCAGCGTGCTGGTTATAGTCTCTGCTGCCGACCCTGACTCGGAGCAGAATTCCCGCCTCTCCTACTCCATCCTGCGAGCTGGTGGGACAGATCCAGGCCTGGATCCTACTCGTTACCTCTCCATACATCCCACGAGTGGGCAGGTCACTGCCAAATTCCCTTTTGACTATGAGCAAACCACCTATCTCCAGTTCCACGTGGAGGTCTCTGATGGTGGCTCCCCAGCCCTGAGGAACAGGACGCTGGTTCATGTCTTTATAGTGGACCAGAACGACAATGCCCCACGGGTGCATTTCCCCAGGGCTGGGGAGGACTCTGCTACTCAGTTCCGAATTTCCCCCTCCATCGTCCCTCCTTCTCTCATCACCAAGGTGGTGGCAATAGATGCGGACTCGGGGCGCAACGCCTGGCTGTCCTACCACCTCGTGGAAGCCACCGACCTGGGGCTTTTCAGCGTGGCCCTGCGTACTGGGGAGGTCCGGATCATGCGGGCTCTGCAGGAGACGGACGCCTCTGCGCACGAACTGCTGGTGGTGGTCCGGGACGCCGGGGAGCCCCCACTCTCCACGGCCGTCACACTGGTGGTGCTGGTGGAGGAGAAGGGTCCAGAGGCCCTGCAGGGCTCCGAGGCTCGGGCCGCTGACGGTGGGGGATTGCCCACTATTACGCTTTACCTGATTGTATCCCTAGTGCTCATCTCCACCGTGTCGCTGGTGGGACTGGCAGCGCTGGGCGTGCGGTGCCTGCGGCGGGGCCCCGCACCTGCCGACCAGGGCTGCTGCGTGGAGAGCGTGAACACGCTCCAGCCCCCTCCCAGCCACATTTTTGGGCACTTGCACTACGAGCCTAAGCAAGGGGACACGGTGATGGGCGTGCAGGTGACAGCAACAGCTCCCCCCGCCCCACGTTACCGCTCCTGCTTTTCGCCAGTCTCGGATATCAGCGAGTTCATGTTTGTGAAACCCTCCGCGGATCCCCCCGCGTACAGCGAGGTGAGCTCGGGAGTGCGCTCTGCAGCCTGACCGCAGCTTCGGTGTGTGCGGGGCTCGGTAGCGAACCGGGCTGCGGCAGCCCAGGCCGGCTTTGGGGAGGGGGTGCCGCCGGTGCCCGCCGTCAGCAGCGGGGCAGGGCGGTGCGGGGCTGGGCGGTGCGGGGTTCCCCCTGCCGGGAGTCCCCGGCGCCCTCCCGGCGGGGCGGGGGCGGAGGAGCGGCGGAGAGGGAAGGGGGGGGGTGCTACGGCGTGCGTATTTTGGGGAAGGCGGTGAGAAGNTCACTCGGTCCTGCCCCTCCGCTCGCCGACTTTGTGTGTCTGTGCGTACCGAGAAGCGGTTCAGCCGGCCGGGCTGCGCTCGCCCTCCCCCGCCCCCTCCATCCTTCCCTGCCCGGCTCCGGCGGCTCCGGCGGCGGCTTCCTCCCTGCAGAACCCGCTGGGACCCCGCCGGGCCGCGGGGNGCAGCTCCCGCTGCTGCTCGCAGCTCTCTCCCGCTTGCCGGCTCCCGGCTGCGCCCCGCTGCGGAGCCGCCGCCGCTCCGCTCCGCGTCGCTCCGTTCGCACAGCCCGGCCCGGGATGCTCGCGGGACGGAGTTTGCCATGGCAGCTCCCGCTGCTGCTCGCAGCTCTCTCCCGCTTGCCGGCTCCCGGCTGCGCCCAGCTCCACTACTCCGTGCCCGAGGATCGAGAGCCGGGCTTCTCTGTGGGCGACCTGGCCAAGGACCTGGGGGTGGAGGTGCGGAGCCTGGCCGCCCGCAACCTGCGCCTGGTGAGCGAGGCTGGGCAGCGGCACTTCCAGGTGGACCTGGCGGCAGGTGTGCTGCTCCTCGACAGCAGGCTGGACCGGGAGGCGCTGTGTGGGCAGAGCCCCACGTGCTCCCTGCACCTCCAGCTCGTCATGGAGAACCCCCTCCAGCTCCACCGTGTTGAGGTGGACGTCCTCGACGTGAACGACAACGCGCCCCAGTTCCCCAAGCCGGAGGTGGTGCTGGAGATCACTGAGGTAGCCAACCCTGGGACTCGGCTACCCTTGGAGGTCGCAGAAGACCCGGATATGGGCTCCAACTCCATCTCCACCTATGAGCTCAGCCCCAGCAAGCATTTTGCCCTGAGCATCAATGTGAGGGGAGATGGTGTTAAAATGCCTGAGATTGTACTTGAAAAAGCACTGGATAGAGAGAAAGTGCCTGTTCATCATCTCACACTGACAGCCCTGGATGGAGGGAATCCAGTGAAATCTGGCACTGCCAAGGTTACCATCCATGTCCTGGATGCAAATGACAACCCTCCTGTCTGTGACCCACCCGTATCCAAGGTACATCTGGAGGAGAATGTACCGGTGGGCACTCTGGTCACCAAGCTGAATGTCACCGACCTGGATGAAGGTCCCAACGGGGATGTGGAATATTCTTTCAAAACCAGCAACAATGCACCTGGTAAATTCACCAAGCTGTTCTCCTTAGATCCCCAGACAGGGGAGATCAGAACCAAAGCCCCACTGGATTATGAGGAATCCAGTGCTTATGAGATTGCAGTTCGAGCCAGGGACAAGGGGTCCCCAGCCATGGAAGGCCACTGTCACCTGCGAGTGGAATTAATTGATATCAATGATAACAGCCCAGAGATCGTGCTGACCTCTGTCTCCAGCCCCGTGCAGGAGGACGCAACCCCAGGCACTGTGATTGCCCTCATTGGTGTGAAGGACAGCGACTCCGGTGACAACGGGCAGGTCCGTCTGCAGATAGCGAAAGAGCTCCCTTTTAAACTGGTGTCATCTTTTAAAGAGCATTTCTCACTGGTCACAAATGGTCCCCTTGACCGGGAGAAGGCCAGTGGATACAACATCACGGTGAGGGCTGTGGATTCAGGGTCCCCCCAGAGGGCCACGCAAAAAACCTTTTACCTCCATATTGCTGACGTGAATGATAACGCACCGAATTTCTCCAGCCCTTTTGATACAGCTCACGTTCAGGAAAACTCCCTTCCCGGAACTTCAGTCTTTTCAGTGTCAGCATCTGATCCTGATGAGGGTAGTAACGCCAAGCTGTCTTACTCCATCCTGGATAATGGGCTGCAGGATGTACCCATCTCAACCTACTTCCGAATAGACCAGGACAACGGCACCATCTACACCGTGCGGGCTCTGGATTACGAGCAGGACAAGGTGTTCCAGGTGCCTGTGGAGGTGAAGGATGCTGGCTCTCCTGCGCTGAGTAGCACTGCTGTGGTCCATGTGTTTGTCCTGGATGAGAACGACAATGCTCCCAACATTGTCTACCCGTCCGTCCCCAAGGGCTCGGCCTTTCACCAGGCCATCCCGGCCTTGGCAGAACCTGGCTATTTGGTCACCAAAATTGTAGCAGTTGATGCTGATAGTGGCCATAACGCCTGGCTGTCCTACCAGCTGCAGGAGACTGCTGAGTCTTTGCCTTTCCAAGTGGAGCGCCGCTCCGGGGAGATAAGGCTTGCACAGGCTCTCAGGGAGTCAGAAGATTCCCACAGGCTGGTGGTTGAAGTGAGGGACAATGGCACACCGTCCCTCTCGGCCTCTGTGGTGATAGTCATTTCTCCGGAGGAAAACAGCATGCAGGACTTCTCCAAGTCCTTGGACCTCCCCCAGTCTTCTCCCAAGGATACCAACTTAACGCTTTACCTCATCATCTCCTTGGTGTCCATTTCCCTTGTGTCCTGCGTGATGTTTGCCCTGGTGGCTGCCCGGTGTCTCAAAGCTGGCAGTGCCAGCTGGACCTTTGCGGGTTGCTGCCGAGGGACTGGCCGCAAGCCCGCCTCCCATTTCCGAGGGCAGATGAAGCCGGATGGCTTCATCAAGTACCTGGACGTGGGAGGAGCAGGTTTGACCTCCCAGGCACAGAGTTACACCTCTTGTTTCTCGCCCATGTCCGACCAGAGCGATTTCCTCTTTGTAAAGCCTTTCAGCCATTCTAGCACTGCGGAGACCGTGGCTGCCTATGAGCAGGTGACCAGCACCTTAGCGAGTCCCTGCGATGGGGTAAGAGATGGGTGTTTCATGCTGTCCTCTCTGCTAAATGCAACAATATGTAATATCCAGGCCAGCTGGCTGTTCTCTGTCCGTCCTTCCTCCTGAAAAAGTGGCCTCAGGGAATGTGTGTCACTGTCACCTCCTGGGAGGTGGCAGGTGAAAGTTTTGGCTGGGCTTGGTGTAGCTGGGGAAGGGACTGAGCAGCACTATAGAATCAAGGACGGCGTGTTTGTAGCAGTGGAGAGTTTTCCCGTGGCTCCGTTCGTACTTGTTTCTGTTTAAAGAGATTCTTAGCATGGCCAGGAAGGTGTCTTGGCGGGGGGGGGGTTAACTCCTTGATTCCATTTAACCCCTTTATTCTGCGTGGCATACGAACCGTGACACGGGAGATGTTATCTGGCAGCAAAGGCTGTTGGTGTTTCTTTTGCTCACTTTTAGAGGTGCATTGTAGAAATTTCTCATTTCTTAACCTCCAAGTGTTATTAATTACTGACTGTGCCCCGGCAGGGGATCATTTTTCAGCTTGGTCATTTTGAGCAAGGGGCTGAATTCACTATTCAGCACTGAACTACTGAAATGTCAGTAGTGACATTATTCACAAAGATCCTGGTGACCTTATGTGCCCTTGGGCTTGCAGGGGCTGAGGCAGCGGCAAGCTTTGAAAACTTGAGCCACTTGTACTCAGATGTCTAAATATAGATGTAGGTGACTGTGTTTAGCTGTAGCTTTTATAACTTCAGGATATAAAAAGTAACACAATTTTGTGTCACAAATGCCTGCCCTAAATCTGAAAATGGTAATTACAACAGGAATTCAAGATATAGATTGGGAAGGGCTTATTCAGTGCAGGATTGTGTGTCAGCGTGTGCAAAAATGCATATCTGAAATCTGGAGGGCAAGTATTTAAACAGCTTCATTTGCATGTGGCTTAGGGACCAGTGGGGCATCTGTTTCAGGGGAGTAATTTATTCTAATATCTTGTTTCATGAGCATCATCAAAGCTGCAGAGAAATTAGTAAAAGCACATCTACTAAATAAAAATCTAGGTCAGCTCTACCCTGTCTTCACTTTTCCTTAGTAATTGCATGTACAAGCAGAATAATCCTGTAAAATTGATGTTCCACTGTATGGACTATGAACAGCTCATTCCTAAAATAGCTGAGAGAAGTTTTGTCCTTTCCAGGTAGTAAGTCATCACTCTGGAGTTCATTAAGACGATTATGATTTTCGGAAGTGTGTGTGTGTTCCAGACAGAAAACAGTTCTGCTATTTAGCGTTTTCCACAAAGGCGTAATTCAAACAGGAATAAGCAAGCCTGCTCCATGTCCTTCCTTATTTACAAAATGTTCATTGTCTGATGGTAAAATAACATGGGCAGAAAGTGATACGAGGGTTTATTAATGAGGTTACAAAGTGTGCTGCTGTGTCTGAAGGTTATTGTGTCTCCTAAACAAATAATGCCTTTTCCTCTTGCTGTCGGAAGTTCATTCTTTTCTCTGTGGACAGAAAAATATTGTCATGCTCCAAGGCCACAGCATCTAGGAAAAGTCATTCAAATACAATGTATGAAAACAAGATCTCAGGCAGGCCTTTTAAAGGACAGAAGAAGGAGAGGTCAGGAAGGTCTGTTACCACTTTACCTTAGAGCATTAAAAGCATCTTTTTTGGTATCAATTAACTCTGCCACCCCCACACCCCCCGCTTCCTCCTCCAAGCTCATTACTCTGGTACCACTGCTCCTGCTGAATTGATGCTCTTATCAGTTTATTTCATGCTTCATTTCTTTCACAGCCTGGTTTCCTGAGCTGCTTTGGAAGATTATTCTCTGAACAGTTTTTGTCATGCTTTTTAGTATTCATGCTGGTTCAGAAATACTCAAGGAAGAGGGAGGGGGAGCCTTCTCTTTGTTCTAATTGATTTGCTTCACTTGGAAAGCACATGCTGATATTCCAGACTGAAATAATCCAGGATCAGTTCGCTTTCCTTTTCAAAGGAAAGAATGGAAGTATTAAAACTCTTCTTTTTCTCTGCAGCAAGCTCAACCTAACACGGACTGGCGCTTCTCACAGACCCAGAGACCTGGAACAAGTGGGTAAGTGCCTCTTTTCTCCATTTTTGTGTGGGGTGAAGGTTTCGTTCCTTTGTGTGCCACTTTCAGTGCTGGGAAGTCCATGACTGGCAGCTCTGAGAATGGGTGCTCCCTGTCATTGCCAGGGTCAGGAATAGGGCTGCTCCTGTGTCAGCTGTGTTTGGTGGGGGTGTGACTCCTGCTGTTGGCAAGTGTGTGTCTGGGTTTGGTGTCTAAACCTCAAGGAGGACAGCCAGGAACCAGAGGGTGAAGTTGTGAGATGGTTAAAGGGCTGGAAAATATGTTTCACAGGAAGCTCTCTTCCCTAAAGCGGATTTTAAGTGTGTAAACTGGATTCTGAGTCCAAAATCTTAATTCCTCTCCCTGCATAGAGATCAGTGGAAATCACTCCCTTTGCCAGTCATGGAGCCTTGAGCTCTGTGCTGCTGAAGTGCGTGCACAGGATCAGAGAAGGGGTCAGGTTGGAAGGGGTCACAGTGGGTCCCCTGGCCCAGCCTCCCTGCTCAGGCAGGGTCATCCCAGAGCTCCTGGCACAGGATTGCACCCAGGCAGTTCTGGAATGTCTCCAGTGAAGGAGGTTCCACCACCTCCTTTTGAGGTGTGTGTGAGTTCAGAAAGGATGAGGAGCCCCAGCAGCAGAGCAGAGACCTGGTTCCCAAGTGAGTACCCCTCTCTCGCCTCTGGCCCAACAAGGTTTGCTTGTCTTGGTCTGCAGTGAGAGACCACGACAGCAAAATGTTGTTCTTTGCCTGTCCCATCTTCCCTTCTGGTTCATAAGCAGGGCCAGGGATCCCCTTCAGAGGGTGATCTCCCTTCTGTACCACGAGGGTAACAAAGAACCTGAGCTGGGAGTCTGCCTTCCTCCCTGAATACCCCAGCCAGAGGTTATTGTGTATGAGGAGATTGGCTCCAGAATAATTTATGTGTGAAAAGATTGTGTCTTTTGGGGCGTACCCAAGGGTTATACCCTTGGAGCAATCAGGAGGAAATGTGGATTATGTGCTTCCTTGTCTGACTGAGTCTGGAAGTGTGTCCCTGTGCTTTGTCATTCCTGGTGGCCACTTGGGCAGCTCCTGTGGAGGTTCAAATGGTGGCAGGGGAGTGTTGGGTCCTGGATTTTGTTGTCAGGGATTGCAGTTAAACATCTGCAGCAGCTGGTCGTGTCTTAGGCTTTCCCTGGGTCTGGCTTGATAATTTGGCTTATCAGAAAATTAAGAGATTTCTGTAGCCAACTTGTTGAAGTGATTAAACTTTGCTATTAGGCTCTTCTAGCTGATGAATCTAAAATAGAGTGGGGGTTTGATGTAATTAGATAAAGTGTTCACGATAGAAACCAGTCATGGACTTTAAAACAAAGCTGTGGCTGGAAGAGTTTCCTCAGAGGTCTGTTGAATCACTGACAACATTTTAATCAAGGAAAATCTTTCTAACCATTTCCGCTCCAGTTCAAATGACAATTAACAAAGCCCTGTTAATGCAGAAGTGCACGACGGCTGCTGTGATGGTTTTGTTATGAGAAGCCAGTAAATGAGCCCCATCAGAGCAAGCTCTGCTGCTCCCTCTTCCAGCATCAGCTGGAGCCTTCCAGGCACGGTGCTGATGCAGTTCAGACCTCCTTAACTCAGTGACAGGGACCTTTTCTCAGTTCATGGGACAGTGACACTCACCCCAGCTCTCAGCCTCTGCCTGGAGCTCCATCCCCTTCCCAGTGTCTTAAGTGGGAGCAGCAGCAGCAGATGGCATGGGAAGAGAGAGGGCAGGAGGAGAAGGAGAGGCGGCCTCAGACTGTTTGGGGGGGGCTGATCTATCCCGACATGTTAGTTCTGGTGCATGAGCCACGATGTTACCCCTCAGCCCTGGCTGCCTCTGATAGTCCCTGAAAGAGCAGCTCACAGAATCACAGAATGGTTTGGGTTGGAAGGGCCTTAGAGACCACCTCATTCCAGCCCCCTTCCATGGGCAGGGACACCTTCCACTAGCCCAGGTTGCTCAGAGCCCTGTGTCAGTGCCTGTTGTGGCCGGGGATCCCATAGCACAGGCTGCGCCCTGGGTTAGGAAGGAGACTTTGCTCATGCACAGGCTGCTGCTGAAAGAGCTGAAAAAACGCAGTGGATTTTAATTCCCACTGCTTTTCCCACTTGCCTGTGTCCACATTTGCAGTGAAACAGCTCTTGCTAATGTTTTTCCCCTCTGTTCCTTTCATCCTGTTTTAAGTTAAGTCAAGGGGATGTTTTTATTCTAAACCTGTGGGACGGTATTAAAAGATGGAAATAGAAAGTGCTGTCAGATGTTCAATGCCCAGCCCTGACGTGTCTCTAGTGATCAAAGAGGCAAGTCCTGGGGAGCAGCCCACTCCTCATTGTGCTCTTCCCAGGGTTTTAATGCCTGGAGTGTGGATTCCCCAGGCACTGGTTGGTAGTGCAGGTATGAAAGAGGGGACAAGGGCAGCTCCCTGAGCCTGGCCTGCTCTTCTTAAATCCTGTACAACTGTTTCTCCTGCTGGCAGGTGAACCTCTAAAGCACCACGAGCTCTCTGAACTGCAGGGCTCTGCTTGGAGCTCGGGGAGCAGAGCCCACCTCTTAACCGAAAAGAGAAAAATGACATATGCTCTTAACTCCATTTGACCCAAATTAAATAGCACTAAAACCAGGGCAGCTTAGGCCGGTGGTTTGGATGGATCCCGGAGGGAGTCCAGCACTGACCCTGAGCCAGAAAGCAAGCTCAAACCCATGATGTGGTTTCTCCCTTGCTGTCTCCATGGGAGCTGGAGAAGAAGCAATCCTGTCTCATCAAAACAAATCCCGCATGTCTCTGAGCACCTGGAACCAGTCAGAGCAGCGAAAGCTCAACAAGGCAGGGACTGGCTCTTGATCTCACATGTTGTTGCTACGGGACAACAAAGGGAATTTGCTCTTTGTTCTGAAAACCGGGAGAGCTCTGGTGCACATGCTCAGGAAATAGGGGCTCAGACAGTCTGCTCTGAAGATGTGGTAGGGAAGCAAACCTTGAGCAAACCAATTCTGAATTAATCTTGTTTGGGGAAACAAGGAGGATAGATTAATTTAATGATGTTTGTGGTTTGTTCTCTAAATTTGCCAAAGCACCTATGCTGTCGCTGGGCAAATGTAAATGAATCCAGATTGACTCCGAGCAGCAGATGCCATTCCCAGACAAATCAGATGAGTGGCTGAAGGGGAGATTACAGCCACGAATTGTCCAAAGTGGAGTAAATGCACAGTCCAGCAGCGTGGCAGGGATATCCCTGTGGGATCACCAGTGTGGGGTTTCCCTGTGAGGAGAGGGGATTGTGTATGGGGGGAGAGCACAGAGTCTGGTACGGGGGACTCCTCTTGTTTTGGGTTGCTTTTTGTTGTGCCTTGCACGTTCATGGTACTTGCCTGACTCCGGCTGCTCTTTCTTTTGATCTCTATGTGATGATTTGTTCAGGAAGACACCTGGCTGAAGTCAGGATTTCCTTCCTGGAGGAGTGTGGGGGGGCTCTGTGTTGCTCCCAGGTGGCCGTGGGAGGGTGACACAGCCAGGACTGTGGAGAACCAGTATGTCCTGGGCATCTCCTGCGAGGGGTGAGGACAATTCTGAGCCGTGTGGACTGTCTGGAAGGAGAACCCAGGCAGAAGATGCCCCAGAGACTGGCAGGGGACTCACCAGGAGATGAGAAGCTGTGTGAATATGCCTAGTAACCCAGTGGAGGGAGGAGCAAAGCATGTAAGGAAGATGCAGAGTGCCATTTTACCCCCCCTTTCCATTTATTTTCTCCAATCCCTTTGTTAATGCTTCCCAAAGCTGTTGCTGGCCAGGCTGCCTCTCCCAGGCCAGACACAGCCAATAATGATGTTCACTTCACTTGCTCATTAAGCAGTTGCTTTGTCTGACCCTGTCCATCATCCCCTCTCAGCAGAAGGGGTTTGGGGCTGATAGTGGAGATGCTGCAGAAGTGCCCACAGGAGAGCCAGGGAGGAAAAGATGAATTTTTTCTATTCTTTATTTTGTTTTCATGCAAGGACTCCAAGAGTTGGGCTTGCAGGACTAACCACAGCCTGCCTGTGTGTGCTGGGGTGTCCCAAGAACAGCCCTTTAAGCTCTCAGGAGCATTCCAGGGGCTCAAAGCATGGAGGTACTGCCAAGGAGGGGCTTGTGGCGTGTTTTTTGGGGTGCTCAGGAGGTCCTGCATGACGGTGCACCAGGACACTCAGCCAATATGTGTGTGTCTGGGTGGGCCAGAGGATGAGACAGAGGGAGACACAGACATCCACGGGCTCACACAGCATGGGGATGGATACCCAGCAGTGAGACAACTGGCCACAGCTGCAGGTTTTACTTGTGTCCTTCCTAAAAAGAAATACTTGCTGACCCAGGAGCCGCAGAGATGCCTGTGGGTGTTGTAATTTACATTACAAGTTTGTGTCGTGGTACAGGGGCACCAGTGGGGCTGTGCAGGTAAACACTGACCCATTTCCCTTCTGCTCCTTCGTGGAAAACATGTGGAAATATGCCAGGGCACATGCTGGCCAGCCGCAGCTTCTCACTGACGGACAAGAGGAGCAGGAGAGAGAACTGCAACTGTGGGAAGTTGTGGAAATAATTATAACCCTCAGGTTTCCATCCCAAATGGACCCAAGGGTTGAAGCCAGCAGTGGTATTTGCTTTGCCTGGTGTGGTTCCACATGTTTTGCTGGTGAATTAGAAAGGTGTAACAGGCTTTGGGCTAAAATTCCTGGTTCTTCTGACTGCCTTGTGTTTGTCTGCCCGTTCAGGATTGAATATTTGGTGATTCCTCCACAGCTCCTGCAGCATGCAGAGTGTGGAGCTGCTCTAAACTGCAACCCCAAGGCTTTGAGAAGGTGTGAGTGGAGCCCTGCAGCCTGAAAAATCACAGCAGCCTGTGGAAATCCCTTTGAGGTCATTTGGAGGAACAGCCATAATCTAAGTGACAGCGCTCTCCTAAGACTGAGTGCTGCTGCACTTTAACGGGGCTGTGGATCTCGGAGTGCAGGAGTCGTGCCAGCTCTGAAGGGAAGGTTTTCCACCCCTGCCAAAGCCTCTGGGGCTGCAGAGCTCAAATCACCAGCTTGCATCAGGTCCTGGGGAGCCTGGGATAGAAGTTGCCTTTTTGGGTAGTATTTGAAGATGTTGTTCGTGCCCCAGCCTGTTTGTGTGACCTCCTGAGCAAAGACCTCAGAGGGAACGACAGAAGGCCAGAAGCAAGGCCAGGTGGTTGTACCTGTCAGGTTTGGTGTTGCCCCAACGGGTCTTGAAACAGGAAGGGTTGGAGACCACCCAGAGAGTCATGGTTTTGGTTTTGAGGTGCTAGAGCATGTCCAGAGAAGGGAATGGAGCTGGGGAAGGGTCTGGAGCAGCAGGAGAGGCTGGAGGGGCTCAGCCTGGAGAAAAGGAGGCTCAGGAGGGACCTTCTTGCTCTCTCCAACTCCCTGACAGGATTGGGGAGCTGGAGAAGGGGGGGTGTGTGTTGATCTCTTCTCTCAGGTAACAAGAAACAAGCAACAAGACAAGAGGCAATGGCCTCAAGTTGTGCCAGGGGGGGTGTAGGTTGGATATCAGGGAAAGTTTCTTCCCTGAAAGGGTGGTCAGAAACTGGCACAGCTGCCCAGGGCAGTGGTGAGTCACCATCCTTGGAGGGATTTAAAAGCTGTGTCTATGTGGCACCTGGGGACAAGGTTTAGTGGTGGCCTTGGCAGCTCTGGTTGACAGCTGGACTCGATGATCTCAGAGGGATTTTCCAACATAAACAATTGTGTGATTTTGTGATTGGCGTTTCCTATTAAACACTGCAGGGAAAAAGCTGCTTTGAAGGTCTGTGAGGCTGCTCAGGTAGCCTGGCCTTGGGCTGAGCAGGACTTTGGGGTTCTGGGACAGGCAGGAGCTGATTTGATGCTGGGAGCAGGGCTTTTTGGATAACTGCTCTCCTTCCCCCTCTTCCTACAAAGCTGAGCTGATCCTGGGACTGGAAGCTGAAGGTTTGGTAGTGATGTGTCCTGGTCCCACCCCACCTTCCCTTCCACATTCAAGAGACCACAGAGCTGGTCCCCTGTGCGACCTGTGAGCATTCCTGCTTGCAGGGTCCACCCTTTTGTCTATTAACAGCCCGAATCTCAGCAGATTCAGTATTTGAGCTTCTTTCTATGTCATGTAGTAGCCCTTTTTAGCTGAGTGTTTCCTTCCCTTTGTTTCTTTCCCTTATTGACCATCCTGGGCCAATAATCCCTTTATCTGCATTTGTCATGGCCCTTGAAGTCTGAGCCATTTGGATCCTGCCAAGTGGGACAAAAGCTGTGAAGTCTTTTATGGAGAAAGGGAAATATCTGAGCAATGGGATGTGTTCCTCATTATGGAGAGCCCCCAGAATATCAGGAGTTTCATCATTAGAGTTTTATGTATAGAAATGCTATTTTAGGTATTTTGACAGGTGCTACATGTATTAGTTTAATTTTTCTCCCTCCATCTGCTTCCTGCGCAGCTGAGCACATGCCATGGCCGGCTGCAGAGGCACAACAACCTTTCCAAAGAATTTCTCAAAATATCCTTCCTGGTGGGTTTGGGACACTGGTGGCAGCTGGATGGGGAAGTAATCACTGGTCTCAGCTCCGTCTCCTTTAGGAGGCCTGGAAGAGTCCCCAGGAGGGGGGACACTGCACTGGTCCGGCTTTTAGAGACATGGTGGCCTTTTGTTCTGCCTCCATCCACCAGAGCATCATCCCAGAAACATTCCAGCAGCTCTGCTGCCTGGAAGTAAAGACTCTCTGCTGCTTTGGGATGTTGGAAATGTTCCCCCCACTCACACTTCCCCGCCAACATTTTCGATCCCTTCTTTGCACAGTCATGATCTTAAAGCTGGGCCCCATCCAGGCTCCCTCCAGCCCCTGGAATTGCATTACGGAATGGAATGGGAATGTGTAGAGCCAGAGGAGCGTGGGGGAAGGGCTGGCAGCATCCTCAGTCAAGGAAGGGAAAAGGGCAGGAAATTGTGGCAGCTTTGGAGCTGATTCCATTTTTTCAGAGGCTGGTGGGCTGGCGTGGGAAGTAGGACAGAGGGGGTTGTGTCCCCAACCACGGGGACGTGTCCCCAACCAGGGGCTGTGTCCCTCGAGCACATGGGAGGGAGGCTCAGCACCAGCAGGGACGGATCTGGTCCCTCTCACTTGTCATTTTGCCAGCCTGGGAACGCTCAGGCTGAGGTTTTCCTGCTGCTGCTGCCTCCGGCTGGAGCTGTGTGTGGGAGGCAGCGGGAGGGATGGGGAGAGCTTGGAGGCAGCTGGAAGAGAGGGAAGAGCAGGGCAGGGGGGCTTAGACAGGGAGGCAGCCGGAGGGGAGCAGGTACTGCCTGGGAATGGGGCTGGAGGAATGGGCTGGGCTGGGAGCTGGAGGACGAGGGGAGGGCAGGATGTCTGGGCGAGGTGATGGGAGAGTGGGAACAGCGGCTGGAGCTGGGGTACAAATGGGACTGAAAGGGGGAGAGACCCTGAGGAGGAATAAAGCCCAGTCACATACCCCTCCCTGGAGTGGGGAAGCCTGGGAGCAGCTTCCCGTAGGGCTGGGGGGCCACTGCCATAGGAGCCAGGAAGCCCCAAAGAAGAGAAGAAGAAGGAGGGTGCTGAAGGTGTCCCGGGGAAATGCCCAGCCCAGGCACTGCCCCACAGCCCTGCCAGACATCTCAGAGTGCCAGGGTCTGGTCTGCAGGGCACTGAGCTGCCCTCTCCATCCCCTGGGGCTCGGACAGCACTGCTCTGGCATGAAGAAACTTTTCCAGTTTGTTGTGGTGCTGCCAGGGCTCATGTTTCCAGCTGCAGAGCAAGGAAAACAATTTTTCAGGAATCCATCGGGTGGTTGAGCGAATAAATGTTTGCAAGGCCTTTGGCTGCCATTGTGACGAGCTCCATAGCAACCCCGCAAGGAAATGAATAATTCTGTGCTCGAAGTGGAATAATTCCGTGCTGGAAGCGGAAGATGAAAAGGGAGCTGATGGCTGAGGGTGCTGCAAAATAGATGATCAGCAAAGCACCAGGTGGGTGCCTGGGGGAGCCCTCAGTAACGGGGCAGCACTGGGTTGCAGGATGGATGCAGCAGGGCTGTGTCAGGGCTTCCAGACCAGCCTTTTGTCTCGGTATTCCCGGATTTCCATGTTGCCAGGTTTATTGAACGCATCTGCAGGTCGTGCCCGGGCTGTACGTGCCTCTGCTGACACAGCACCTGTCCTGTGCTCCGTGTCCACCATGCCCTGAGCCCCTTAAGATGCTGCACCTCGGGGTTTGTCTCAAAGATGGATTTGATCCCTTCTCTCCAGTTCTGGCTATGCTGGAAGTGTTCCTGAAAATTAAAGCCAGCTCTTTTCTGAGCTTTGAAGTGTGGAGTAGAACAGAGAAAAAAAAAANCTATGGGGGATGGGCTTTTAGAAAAAAAACCCTATTGAGTCAATGGCATTTGTATTAAAAACAACGAGTCCTCGGAGTCATTTCCATAGGAACCAGCCCTCCCATTCCGGGCAGGCTCCCTGAAGCAGCATCCAAGGCTGCAGCCGAGTGGGGAGAAGTGTGACAAGGGCGGGTTCCGGGGTCTGCCCTCCCCAGGAAGGGGGAGCAGGGCAGGGCAGGCTGCCTTCTGTTGAATCAGTGATTCACAGCTGTGACTCACAACCCCATCCTATAGTCGTGGAAAACAGCCAGGTCTGGCCATCAGCTGTGTGCCTTTTCCACTGCGAGGAGTTATTTTTGGGTGTTTTTAGATTACAGCCCTTTTATTTTTTTTTCCTGTGCCTCTGAATTCTGGATGATTGCACTGCAAGTAATTGAGGCACTTGAATTTCCTGCTTAGAGAAATGAGCTCAGTACTATTTTTTTGCAACTCTAAGGCATTTCTAAAATAGCTTTGCTGCTTGGCCTCATGGGGAGCAGGCACACAGCTTTGGGGCTCTTTGTGCAAAAATTGGGAACACTGGGTGCAGGAAGGTTGCAGAGAAGGACCTGAGGGCTGTCAGGTTGAACGTAAATCCCTAGTGCCGCCTTGCTGTGGTGGAGACTGACTGGTTTTACTGGTAAGGCTTAGCTAGCAGGTCAAGAGAAGAGATGGTTGCCCTCGATTTGGCACTCACGGGTTCACACTGGAGCACTGTGCCCAGTTTTGGGCTTCCCACTGCAACAGGGCCATGTGGGCCAAATGATCTGAGCGCTGGAGCCCAAGAAGGGTGGGAGAGGCTGAGAGAGCTCCTTGCACTTGGAAGTGTGAGAGCTGGGAGCACTAGATGATCTTTAAGGTCCCTTCCAACCCAGAGCATTGTAGGATTCTATGATTCATGTCCCTCTTCAGGCTGATTTTGTGATCCCATAGGACAGTAAGGGGATGTAGGGCTTTATCTGTCCCCCTTACAGTGGGGTGTAGACATAACACAGGGACTGGTGAAGCTCATCACAGAAGTTCACAAAGGGTCTGAAATGCTGCCCGTCCTCTGGAGATGACCTGTGCTTGACTGGTGATGCACAGTCACCCCTCCCTGGGGCACACAACCCTAAACCAAGAGCTCAAGACAGCCTGAGTGAAACCCACCCGTTTCTCGGTACCGCCGCTCCCCTCGTGCCGTGCGCCGGCGGGGTTGGACTGTGTCACTCAGCCCCTCCCAGGCTGCAGGGACTAACCACCACCCTTCATCCCTGCCTTTCCAACCCTGCCCTGCCCAAGTCTGGTGCTCAGTGGTGCCAGCTCTCCTGTCTGTGCCTGCAGTCAGCCCTGGGGCCAAGGGGTATCATGGTGGGTGTCTGAGGACCACCAGGCGAGGGAGCTTAGAGAGGTCTGGGGTCCCCATGCGGGTGAATGCCCTGAGCACAGGGAGAGCCTTTCCTTCCATGCATTCCCACTGTCACAGAGCACAGAGCATGGCTTTGGCAGCAGGCAGGAAAAACTTCTGTACAGGGAAGTCTGTTGCCTGAAGGAGGGGTGGGAGAGAAGAGTCTTTTGGGAGGTGGAAAATGTGATGCCACATCAAAGAGGGAGTTGAACCTGGGCCTCCAATTGCAAAGCAGAGTTCAAACCACCAGAATGTTACATTTAAAAAAAAAAAAAATCCCAAAATGTAATTGGCACTTTCTTGTGCCTTCTCTTCCCCTGTCTCTGGGTGCCACCATCATGCTGGGGCAGCTCCCAGAGCCAGGACCAGAGTCTGGGAGGATCAGGGGCATTTCTGGACAGCTTTCCTGCAGCCCTGAAAAACCTGGGAACTTCAGCTTCCAGCTGGGGGGTGCGGCAGGAGCTGCTGGGGTTAACTGGTGGCTGAATGAGTTGTGGTTTGCAATGGAGTTTAGGTTCCTAAGTCCTTTATTGGATCTATCCTGGGGCTCTATTCCCAGCCCTGCTTGTGCCATTAACAGGTCACTGCAGCCCCAGGGCTGTCCCCACCTTGTCCTCTCTGCCCTCACGGCGCTGGTACGACCCCGAGTGCAGGGCAGGGGGACCCACGGCCGAGGAGACTCTGCACCAGCACCACGAGGGTGCTGGAATCAATTTGGGAGGTGAGCACGCCTCGTTTCTGGCCTTCTTGAAACTGTGCCACCACACCCGGCATGCAGGAGGGATATAAATAGTGCTGAGGATGCCCTGGGATGCAGCAGGCAGCAGGTATTTCAGGAGTGATGCTGCTGGCAGGGTCGTGCCGGGGCAGCTTCTGCTACATTAGTGGTTGTTTGCATCCTCTAAAGATTAACCGGTGTGAACGCAGCGGCTGGGGATGGATCAGGCAGGGGATACAGAAGGGGTGGTCGTGTGGTCCTGGCACAGGTCCTGCATGTCTTTGGACAAGTTGCTTAAGAGCAGATTTTCTGCAGAGTACGTGGGAGAGCCCCCCTACATGTCCTTACATTTTCATATTACGTTTCACAGGGGGCTTGAAGATATGTTATAGAATCTCAGAATGCTTCAGGTTGGAAGGGACCTTAAAGATCATCTCTTCCCTCCCAGGCTGCAGGGACAAACCACCACCCTTCATCCCTGCCTTTCCAACCCTGCCCTGCCCAAGTCTGGTGCTCAGTGGTGCCAGCTCTCCTGTCTGTGCCTGCAGTCAGCCCTGGGGCCAAGGGGTATCATGGTGGGTGTCTGAGGACCACCAGGCGAGGGAGCTTAGTGAGGTCTGGGGTCCCCATGCAGGTGAATGCCCTGAGCACAGGGCGAGCCTTTCCTTCCATGCATGGGCAGGGACACCTTCCACCATCAGGTTTCTCCAAGCCCTGTCCAACCTGGCCTTGGATACTTCCAGGGATGGGGCAGCCACAGCTTCTCTGGGCAACCTGGGCCAGGGCCTGCCCACCCTCCCAGGGAAGAATTTGATGCAGCTGGGCCAGTGACTGCCCACTCTGTGAGGTCACTGTGGCTCCAAGGATGTGCCTGTGGGTCCACCCCAGTTCCAGAATGTCCGTATTGAGCCCGTTCTGTGCATGGGGGCTGCAGTGGGCGCAGGCAGCAGAGCCACTCAGGCAGTGGGATGCTCAGCATGGCAGTGGGGAGCCCATCTGCTGCCCAGCACATGGCACTGAGCTGGCACCAGCAGTGCCCGTGCTGGCATTTGCAGCGTGAGGGGTGCTGAGCGCTCAGGCATGGAGCTGCCAGTGGGAGACCCCAGAGCTGGGGGTGTCTGAGCAGGAATTCAGGGTCTGAGCAGGGCTTTGGGGTTTGAGAAGGGTGTCAGGGTTTGAACAGGGCACTGGGGTCTGAGCAGAGTGTTGGGTTCTGAGCAGGAATTCAGGGTCTGAGCAGGGCTTTGGGGTTTGAGAAGGGTGTCAGGGTTTGAACAGGGCATTGGGGTCTGAGCAGAGTATTGGGTTCTGAGCAGGAATTCAGGGTCTGAGGAGGCCATCAGGATTTGAGCAAGGCTTCTGGGCTCTGAGCAGGAATTCAGGGTCTGAGGAGGCCATCAGGATTTGAGCAAGGCTTCTGGGCTCTGAGCAGGAATTCAGGGTCTGAGCAGTGTCAAGGTCTTAGCAGTGTGTTGCTGTCTGAGCAGGGCATTGGAGGCTGGGCAGTGCTTCAGGGTCTGGCAGTTCTGTGGTGTAAGGGCTGGGACCACGGTGGTGGAGGAGGCCACCTCTGTGCCTTGTAGCCTGGTGGTTTGAATCCTTTCCTGGGAAATGGGCTAAGGTCTCTCCATGGGACGGGCTTTCCAATGACCCCCATCTCACTTCAGGAGAGCTCCCAGCTGCATGGAAGCCCCCACCCCAGGGGAGCCAGCACACAGCCAGGGGCCAAATCCTGGCATCCCAGTGGGCAGAGAGAGCTGTGGGTGGTCAGAGCACTGAGCTGGGAGAGGAGAGAGCGGTGGGCTGAGTGATGCGGTCACTTAGGGACAGAGCAGAGGAGGACCCAGGAAGCTGGTGAGATTTTAGGAAGTGGGGAGGCTCTGGAGGGGCTCTGTGAGCACAGCCCTGACCAGTGAGCAGTGGCTGAGCACAGCTGACACCTGGCAAACATGAAAGCAGGGCTTGTTAGACTGCACACAGACCGCTGATTGTAAGCTCAGTCACAAAACCTCCTTAGCCAGAGCCTGACCACATCCCCCGAGTTTTCCCAGGCAGATCTGTGGTGCTCAGCATCCCCATCAGCCAGTCCCAGGGAACCAAGGCAGGTGCCCACTTCCCTCCTCTCCCTGTTGCTCCAGCCTCCCCAGGACTGTTGCTGCCAGCTCTGCAGAGTTGGCAGCTGATCTTGGACTCTCCTCAGAGCAAGTAGTGCCGGGCAGTTGGCTCCGTGATGATTCCAAAGCCCACCACACCACGGGGTTTTCTCACCCTCCATCTTACAAAAGAAGCTGCAGAATGGATCTGTAGCTTGCAAGGTGCATCCACTCACACAGCCTGCAAAAAGAGTGGAGGATCTGGTCGTATGAGGGTGCATACCCCTCTGGGGGTTTAGGACAGCAGTTTTTATGATATCACAGTGTATTTTTGGGAAGGGATTATTACATTATATCCCTTGGCAGGGACATTGGAACTAGATGGTCATCTAGTTCCCTTCCAACCCAACCCGTTCTGTGATTCTCTGATCCTGTGCTGGTGTGATTTTGAGGTGATGGGGTGCTGGCTGTAGCCTCTGAAGTCAGCAGGAGTTAGGTGGGTGTTGCTGGAAGCACCAGTGAGTCCCCATGTGCTTTCTGTGGTTATTCTTCAAAAGCCTGGTGAGGGATGGACACTTCTGCAAAGGTTGTGACTCCTGAGTGTTCACTAATGGAAGGATTTAAAGCATGAAGTGGACAAGCCCACTCCTCCTGACTGAACTGCAGTAACTTGCTGTTTGTTTTCTTTTCCTGAAGCTCCCAGAATGGAGAGGAAGCTGGAGCCTGGCCGAACAACCAGTTTGACACGGAGATGCTCCAGGCCATGATCCTGGCTTCAGCAAACGGTTGGTGTCCAGCCCGTGTGGGGAAACCTTGACACTTGCTCTTGCAGGGACGTCTTGGGTTCATCCTGTTAGATAGATGCTGGTGGGACTGGTTTGTCTGGGTTAACTGGGATGGCTTCAAAAGTCCTTCTTCAACCCAAAGCTGGTGGAAAAGCACTGCTGTCTGTGTTACTCTGCAGAAGGAGAGGGGTCAGGAAGGATTCAGGCACAGATCCCGGATTGCTGTAGACAGGGACACCTCTTCCACCCAAAATATATTTCCTGTGTAGTGGACAGGACATCATCTGGCTTGTGATGTGGTTGTGTTACACAGGAAAGCCAGTCTTGAGATGATGTTTTATAGACTACTTGGTTCCAGAGGTCACACTAAATGAAACTGCTGTGTTGCAACTTGCTGTAAGGTGAGGAGGTAGGAGGACTGGAAGTTTTGCATTTGGCAGGGGCAGGGAAACAGTAAATGACTGACTCAGTATCCCCAACAGACCTTATGTCCAGAGATGCTCCCTGGGTCCCTCTGCTGAGCCACGAACTCACTAAGGTTATCTCCACTGGTTGCTGCTGCCTCTTTGCAGTTGTAGTCACAGGGGGGTGGTTTGGGGTCATTTTGGGTTTGTTTGTTCTGGTTTATGGCTGTGTGGAAGCTGTGGGCAGGGAGGCTGTTCCCACGCACCCACAATCTCCATGGCTTTGTATAAAACAATTATCCCTCCGTGCAGCACTACGGATAAAGAGGCTGGTTTTCATACAGCCTTTATTTATAAATACCTTCAAGTCTTTCCCCCCTTGGTTTAAAAATAGGAGCAACAGCATAGCCATAAAACCCTCTGCAAAATGCTTAGGATGTTTCCTTTGAGCTGTTGGGAGGGAAGGAATCTGGAGGAGGAGGGATGGCTTTGGTGTCGCTTTCTTGGAAAGCTGCTGCAGCTGAACTTTGCTGCTCAGCAGCCACCAGGCAGCCTGGAGACATCTGCTGTGCCTGGGCAAGGGGACCAAGGGCTGGGGCAAGGGAGTTGTTTACACACAAGGGAAAGAAACGATGTGAAAATGTGCCTTTGCTCTGAAAAACAAAAAGACCATGGAAAAATAGCCTTGGGTGTTGCATGTGGTTATCATCACCCAGAGTCTCCAGCTCCGGTTTCCTTGCTGGCAAATAAAGCTGTTTTTCTGGCTGCTGCTCCAGCAGTCCCCAGGATCAGAGCTGAACGGGTCCCTTCCAGGTTAAGCACCGACTTCCACAGAGCCCCCGGGCCCTATTTCAGCAAATCTTCCCCTCCACAAGTCTCAAACAGTCCTAACCTCTCCCACGGCTTCAGTCATCCCAGGGGGTCCATGTAAACCAGATCCATCTTCTAGATAATGGCTTTTCCTTATCCATCCTTTTTTTTTTTTTGCCCTTGCTGGTTCCTTTCTGAGATGGATGGATGGATGGATGGATGGATGGATGGATGGATGGATGGATGGATGGATGGATGGAGACACAGCATAAGATTTGCCACCAGCACAGTGTTTTCATGTCATGCCTGCTCTCTGTTCCCCCCTTCTGCTCTCACTCTCAAAGCCAATAGTGTTGATTGGAGCAGGTTTGATTAGGGGCAACACTAATTGCCCACTAAGCTTTGTGCTGCCCATCCTTGGCTGATGTTTCCTGGCTATTTAAACGAACCTTACCTCTTACTGTCACCCACTGAGCTCTCTGTTAGAGCTCCAGGGTGGCAGATGGGACGCAGTGACCCAGGTGATGCCCTGGATGCATCCTTACCTTGTGCCAGGCGTTATCCTTGACTTCAGCAAGAGGCAGAGCTGGCCCTGCCATGCCAAGCCATTTGCTCCAGGGATTAAATGGTTAAATCCCCCTCCCAGGTCAGAGTACCTGTGGAGTTGATTTCCCCCCAGAGCTCTCACCTTGCTGTAGGGTTTTTGTTCTCCCTTCCTGGGCATCCTTCCTCTGGATTTTCCTCCCTTGCAGCTGGGAATAACATGAAAAGCCAGTGTTTTGAGCGATCTGAATGGGCAGAGGCAGCTGTTAAGACATCTCAAGGAGCACAGATGCTCCAGGACACCAGACACTAAAGGGCAGACATCCTGTCCTTAAAATACTCTGGCTTCCAGGGAGAATTTATAGAGGTGCCATGAGATGGTGGGCGAGCAGACAGAAAGGCAGCCTGAGGATGTGTTTCTGCCCCACAAGCAGGGCAGACACACTATATTGGGGTCTCCTGAAAGCCCCCCAGCAGCTGCAGCAGCACGTGTTCTGGGGCTGCCTCCGTCTGATGGAGCCCCGAGCTGCTTATTTTTGCTGAAGCCCAAATTCTTTTCTTTCCTTCTCAGGACCATTTGAGACAATGGCTGGCTGCTGGTAAAGGCCGAACGTGACCTTTCCAGCAACAAGAGCTGAAGTGCCTTGCTTGGCAAGAACACTTCGGTGCCCATTTATAACCCTCTATTGTCCCTGTCCTCTCTTCTTTTCAGCCTTAATGTCAGTGTTACCTAGAAACAGCCCTCCGGCCTTACCCGGGACCAACTGGTAGGCTGGGAACTTCACCAGTGGCTCTTTCTCCCCGGTGAAAGCTGTGCTGAGACTGCAAATTAATTCAGGAGGACTTGAATGGTGCTGGCAGCCCCCAGCCCCTCACTTCTCAGAGCCCTGGTCCCTCTGGGATGGCCCAGTGGGGGACAAAGGGCAGCAATACCCGGGGAAGAGAAGGTGTCCAAGTGCACCAAGCCTCTAACTGGGCTGTCTCCAGCTGGGACAATCCAGAAACACCAATCTTCCTCATGGCTGGAGTCTGTAGCCCACCAAATGGTCCCTGCACATCTCCAGTCATATCATCCCACGGGGATCATTTGTAGCACCCTGACGGGTGTTGGGTTGAGTTGGTTGTTAATGAAATAAGCTGCTACTTACAGACATACATCTCCCCAAGCCAAGGTCCTCAAAGGCCTGCTAGGTCTGGAACCCATTTAATGGGGACTCTGGAAAATTTCTCCTGTGGTGAACACTTCCATGGGGGAAAGGGCAGTGGCATTTCCCCACGCCGGCTCCCTGTGTTTGTGCACCACGTCCCCCCTCCCCAGTGCACAATGTCACGCCTGTTTTCAACCTCGCTGTGTTTTCCCCTCCTCCTGCTCCAGCAGAGCAGCTGGAGCCTCTCCAACTGCAGTCTCTCCATACTTCCGACCCCTGCGAGGGAATGTGCACACAACCATGTCTCAGGGGGCTGGTGGGATGCGGTCCAGCTTTTTGTCCGGCTGGCTTAGTCACCTCCATCTGCTCAGGGAAAAGCCAAGACAACACAGAGGGGCGCACAGAGCTGGTCTGGAGCGAGGAGAAACACGAGGGCACCAGCCCACCATCCCTGCCTGTGGTTTTTCTTTATTCCTGCAGTGTCTCTGCCTGTGAAAGGAGGGAGCAGCACCCCTGGGCTCTGCCTTGGGCCCTTTGGGTGCCCTTCGTGGGTCTCTCGCAGGAGAGCCTGTCCACAGCCATGAGCATGAGGCAGTTAAAGGCTGAGATGGGATCCACAGTGTCTGATACACAGGGTGGGATTCAGCAAACAATTTCTGAGCAGGGCTGTGTGGCGATTCCAGCCTGAGCCAGAGCAGCTCATGCAGCAGCTCATGGCAACAGCATCACTTGAGCCCTGCCATCCCCCCGTGCTCGTTTCTCTCCCCCTGCCTGCATGCATCCCCCCCATCTCCATCTGGTCTCCACCATCCAGCAGAGCCCCGGCATCCCGAGGGGGTCCTGAGCCCCTCCCCACTCCTGCGTTCTCTCTCTCCGTGCTGGAGCTTTGCACAGCGACAGGAATGAATGTGCCTTCCCCTCCCCCTGCTCGCAGATCTGGACCATCAGCCGCTCCCTGTCATTGATTTCCTTCGTGCTCGTCTTCCTAGAGCCATTTTGCTGTATTGCAGGGGAGGGATTTTCTTTCTCATCTGCCGTGCCCTGCTCCCTGAATAAACCTGGCTGGACAAACACAGGGTTTTAAAGCAGGGCAGGGTTTTAAACGCGGTGGAAAAACAAATCAATATTGGATTGCCTTTAATGCATCACTAAGGGTTGTGACCGCACAATATGTTTGCAATGGGCACTTTCAGGGTGTCTGTGCCGCTCTCCCCAGATGTGAATGGTGATGGTTGGTGGCACCGGGCTGTGGGTTTGCCAGCTTGCCATCCCATGGGGCCGCTGAGGCTTAGGGTGGGCTCCAGGCTTAGGGTGGGCTCCAGGTGGCTTTAACCACGTGCCCTTCTCTTTGCCCACAGAAGCCGCTGATGGCAACTCGACCCTGGGAGGTGGGAATGGCACCATGGGGCTGAGCGCCCGCTACGGCCCCCAGTTCACCCTCCAGCACGTCCCTGACTACCGGCAGAATGTCTACATCCCGGGCAGCAACGCCACCCTCACCAACGCCGCCGGCAAGCGCGACGCCAAGAACGCCGCCCCCGCCGGAGGCAACAAGAAGAAATCCGGGAAGAAGGAGAAGAAGTAGAGAAGAAGAAGGAGACCTTAGAGCTACAGGGCAGCCGGCTCCAGCACTCCCCTCAAAACCACAGCCCAGGCCGGAGGACGAATGTGAATTCTTTCTTTATTTTTTTTTTTTTTTGTGATGCAAAAGTAGGAAATGCTGCGAATGTATCTCGGCATCATCAGGTCTGGGAGCAGGGGCTCGCTGCTCTTAGATCTCATGATGGAAACCAATCCGGAAGCTAAACCGAACGCAAACAAGTGCCCTGTGAATAATGTTTTATACAACCCCTCGGGTATTAGGATATGCAAGGGCGGAAGGTCTTTTGCCACGTCTTTGGATCCGATTTGCTCCCAGGTAGTCCGAGGCTTGTGCTCGGCTTTGCCCAATGTAAATAATTTTAATGTGGATCTTTTAATTTATAGGCCCCTCAATCATTTTTTTGGAATGGAAAAGGAAGTTCTTAGCTTAAAGCCCATACTCCAGTTCTTTGCTCTTAAATTTTCCATTCGTAAAATTCACCCCCAGTTAACGATCGTGATGGATTTTGGAATTTGGAAGTCGGTAGGGAGTGCTTCAGTTCCTGCTTACCTGTTCACCCGGACAAAAAAGAAAATGTGTTTATATTGCATGAGTCAAAGGGAATATGGCAAAGCTGCATCCTAAACATTTTGTTTTGTTTTGTTTTTTTAAAGTGTAACCACTAATGGCCTGAAATATGAGAAAGTAAAAGCCCTCCTGATGTCTGAGAGGCAGGGAATTCGATAAAGGAGCATGCCGAGGTGTGCGGCAGCTGCCCCGGCGGTTCTAGGGGTCTCCGAAGAGCAGACACATCTCAAACCTTCTTTGCAGTAAATATTTATATGTACAGTCAATGTTCTTATGGAATTAAGGCTAAGAGAGCCTCGCTCCCCCCAACCCAGGCAGCCGCCTGGCCGGGTCCCCTCCAGAGGGGACACACAGGGGACACGGAGCTTCACGTCTCTGCACACCGTGTCTGCATGCACGTCCCTCACCTCGCACCTGCACTAGCGCAGTAGCTCCACGGACCCGGAGAAGTCCTCGCATGCCCACGCAGCGTGGTGTGAACGCGCCGGCAGCCGCCTGAGCCTCCGCGCCGGGGCTGCCCTGGGGAAGGGGTGGGAGGGGGTGGGATGGGTTAGGCGGGGTGGGGAAACTCCTTGCTTCTTAATTGGGCCCCAGAGGTAATTTGGGGTGATAAGGCGGTTCTATAAGGCAGTTGTCTGGGGGGGTCTCGCCCAAAAGGGGGGGGATCTGCAGAGCTGCCGGTGCATGGCTTTGGTGCAGAGTTGGTGACTGAGTAAGTGATGGTTGTTTTGGTGGCATTTGGGGACCAGAGCCAGACAAGGGACCCAAGAGCAGGGGGTGATGCTGCAAAACAGGGGGCAGTAACTGGGGGAGTGTCACGTGGGACCATGTGGGGCCAGCCCAGAAGAGGTGATGCTCCCGCTGGCTTTGGGCTTTCCACCCTGCGGAGGGAATCGAAGGATGGGAATAGAGTGTCTCCGTGTGCCCATCACCCTTGCACCAGGCCAGCTTCCCATGGCAAAGCAGCTCTGGGCCCTCCAGGGAGGCACAGGGGGGCTTTGTGTAGCCACAGTGAGGAGAGGGGCTGGGGGGTGGCCAGGAAGGGGCCGCACCGAGTTTCCCAGGGGGTGTGTGTTGTTTTTTTTCCTTTTTTAATCACTAACACGTAACTCACCTGAGCAGATCCAGCCCTCTCAGCCAGGCTCACCCCACTCCAACCCCCTCCCCAAACCCAGGGCAGCAGGAGCATCCTCTGTGTCTCACCCGGATCCAGCCATCTCTGGCTCTGGCTGCACTGGGAGCGGTTCCCACCCTGTCCCCTGCAGCTGCCACCTGTCCCCCCCACCTCTAGAAATGCTGTAGCTGAATCGTAGTCTTTATATTTTCTTTTTAATCTGCAATCTGAAGTAGCGTAGTGAGTGTTGTGTATTTAGTGGCGTGTTATTTTTAATCACGGTAACTAACTTGTGGACATCAGTATTTTCAATTTTCTCTCTATCTTCTTTCCATGTGGTCTGTGCTCCGAGTGTACGTGAAATGAAAACACGTTTGCCCTTTCAATGTGTCTAATATTGAATTATACTTATATATTATATATATGCTTATATCCTTCTTATACCCATATAGACCAATGTCCATGTGTTACACGCAAGTTTTATACTCTAATATTTATATTGCTTTTTTTTCTTTGGGAAAAAAAATAATAAAATGGTTTCTTCTGACTGAATGGTATTTATTCCAATGGGAGGAGCGAGGCACAGATTCTGCTGCTTCTAGTGGGGGTGGGAGGGATCTGCCCCAGCCTGGCCTGGCAGTGGGGATGGCCTTGGGGCACCCCCAGGCCTTTGAGTGGAGGGTCACACAGCTATGGGTCATGACTGAGGAGATGGTGATGTCCACAAGTTCAGCTCCTTCCTGTCCCTGAGGGGATCCAGTTACCCCTCCCCATCACTGGTAGGGATCTATCTGGTCACCCTTCCCTCGTCCCCGGAGGCTCCAGTTGTTCCTCTCCTGTCACTGGCAGGGATCTGGTCACATTTCTGCAACCCCAAGGGTATCCAGAGGCCTGTCCCCATCACTGGCAGGGATCTGAACACTCTTCCCCAGTCCTGGGAGGGATCTGGTCGTGCTTTTCCATATCCAGTAGGAATCCTTCCCATCACCAGGAGAAATCCGCTTTTCCTTCTCCAAGCCCGGGGTGATTCCCTGTCCACGGAGCCCGGGCTCCCCTCTCGGTGCTTGGGGAGGATGGATGGGAGGAGGCTCAGGCGCTGAGACCAGAGCTCCCTGGCCAAGATGGTCCCCCCACCCTCTCCCTCCGGGGGGGGTCCAACACACGCCGAAGGAAAACATCCCGTGGCTCGGGGTGTCGCAACCATGGAGGAAAAAATAAGCTGCTGCTGGCCAGATGAGAGGGGGAGGGTGGAGGAGGCGAGGGCAGAGCAGCCCCGAGGGAGGGACAGACAGACAGACAGACAGACAGAGCCACGGATGGGGGTGGGAGGGGGCTGGGGCTGGTCCCTGCTCTTAGCAGAGCGCAGGAGGCTCCAGAGGCGGCGGGCACAGCTCGCCCTTCCTGTGCTCCCATCTCTCTCTCCCCAGTGTCTCCATCCAGGCTGCAGCTCTGTGCCCTCCACCCACTGTCCCCCAGCAGTCCCCGAGTCTGCCCTCACAAACTGAGAGCGTCCCCGAGCCCCCCTTGCAGGCTGCCAGAGGTTCCCCAAATCCCCCATGATCCCACAGAGACCCCACGCCCCCCATCCTGCTGCACTTCCACAGAGACCCCTGGAAATCCCCATGCACCGTTCAGGTGGACACCCCCCTTCCCAAATTCCCATGCACCCCACGGCTCCATCCCTCCTCTCCTCCCTGGGCCCATGGGGACAGCCATCCATGGGCGCCCCCATGGGAGGGGGTTCCAACCAAAGCATCCTCCTTTGGGCTTCTCCACGGACACCCCCTTGTCGTGGGGGAGAAGCTTGCGTGCCCTTATGAGGCTGTGAGCTGTGTTGGTGGTGGTTGTGCCTCTGGTAGGGTCTCCCATGCTAGTCAGGTCTCAGCTGAAGGGTCAGACAAAGTGTGTCCATGGGCAGGATGGGCTC
>VWZG01008220.1:72460-103925 GCA_013396735.1 Grallaria varia
GCTTGCAGCAAGCGTGGGGAGAGCCCTTCCCAAATCTTCATTCGTGAAGCCGAGCCATGATGATGACCTCCTTTGGGGCAGGTGGTCCCAGCCCACGGGAGTCAAGGCAGTGACAGGGCAGGGACCTGGTGTTGTGGCCCCCCCCAGGACACCGTGTCCGCCATCCCAGCCCAGGAGCTGCTGTCCCTTCTTCCACACAGGATCACCTGGAGCGCAACAGGGTCGGGTCCAGGGGGATGATGGTGGGGATCAGTCACATCCACCCGCAGCTGATGGGGAGCAGCGCTGAGTGCTTCCAGGTGCCACCTGCAGGCTGTCCGCACTACCTGGCCGTCCCAGGGCACTGGGCATCGCCACCGCCCTTTGCTGGTGATGCCACCGGGCACCTAAAGCCTCCTGGTGGGAGCTGTGGGTGGGGGAAGGCAGCATGGTCACCACTGGTGCAGAGTTTGCACTGGTTTGGTTTGAGGAGCCCCACGGTGTCCCCGTGTCCCCTGCTGCGGGTGTCGGTGTTAGGATGTGTGCAGAGGAAGCACAATGAGTTTCATTATTTCATTTCATTTCATTTCATTTCTCTCTTGCACTAAAATCACCCAAGGGCGCTGCGAGAGCCGGGAAGGGAAAGGCACAGTCACAGACCCGGCCAATTAGTGCTGATGAAGGAAACCCGGTCAGCTGTGCTAATTAACGGGGACACGCAGCAGCAGGAACATGCTCATTCCAGCGTAGCGAGCTGAAGGGAGGAGTTCCCGAGCTGAGGTGCTGCGACAAGGGAGGTTGGCAGAAACAGAGCGTGAATCCCAGCCCTGATGAAAAGGATGCAGAGAGAGTGGCGAGACAGAGCCCCCGATGGAGCTGCTCGTGCTGAGAGACCATCAGGGCATTAGAGGCATCGCTGCCAGGAAGGGTGACTTAGTTTTGGGGATGGTCATGGATGTGGGGTGGGAGAGGGTGAATGGGTGTGTGGTGGGGTGTCTTTCATCTCCAGCCATTGGAAGGATTGAGGGACTCTTTTGACTGGGGTGGGACTGTGGGTTACAGCCCCTATGCCTGGTGTGGGGTGTGAGTGGCTGTATCCCCCAAACGGGGTGTGTCTGGTGAACGTGTGTGTTCACCACCAAACTGAGGTGGCCCAGCCAGTGAGCAGAGTCTGGACCAGGGTGTCATGCCGGGATCCTCTGAATATCTCAGAAGGGATTCATGTGACCACATGAATCATTCATCCCGATGCCCTCCTGCTTCTCCCTCTCCTTCTTTCCCCCACACTGGGATCAGCTCCATGCCTTGTCTCCCCCTCCCTGCTGCCCCTTGCCACCATTCCAGGTGGGACCAAGGGAGCCCCAGGTTGCTCCATAAGCTGTGGGGCTGGAAGTTCTTGGTGATGCAGGAACAGGTCCCACAGTGGTGGAGACCCCCTTGTCCTTCCACTGGGGATTGCCCCCATGCACCTCCTGCTCCTGCAGGGCTGGAGAACCAGATGCCAAAGGCAGTGTTGTCCCCATGCCACCAGCTTGTGGGGCGTTCGTTCACAGCAGTCACTTTTTTTGACCAATTGACCTTGAAAATCAAAGCAAAACAGCAACAGAAACAAAACAAAACAAAACAAAACAAAAAAAAAAAAAAAAAAAAAAAAAAAAAAAAAAAAAAAAAAAAAAAAGGAATTGAGCCAACCCCTTTTCCCATTGGATCTGTGAGCTGAGCTGACCTGTCACTTGGCCACATCCTGCATCAGGCTGTGGTCATGGGATGGGTCCCATCAGGCAGATCGTCCAGCCATGATTTCACCCATCAAAGAGCAAGGCAGGGAAATCACCAAAAAAGCTGAATTTTCACACAGTTCCCTCTCACCCCTCCCTTTGGGGTCCTTAAAGGAAGTCAGGAGGTCGTCCTGGGTCTGACACAGACACTGGGAGTTGGAGCTTGCCCTGAGCAGAAGAAACCCTTGGGAGGCAGTGGCAGCAGGAGGACTCTCCTCCTATAAATGCCTCAGAAGGGAGGGCAGCAGATGCAGTCGAAAAGCGCTTGGAAAGTTCCAGTACTTGGGATACAAAAGGTCCAAATGGCACTCACTGGGGCAGTGGGTGCAAAAGGCAGGCAAGGAGAGTGGTTGTCCATAGCCAGGGGGTTTGTTGGGAAAGCTTTTCCTGCAGCGCCCCGGCCCTGCTCCCCTCCAGCGCCACCACCACATCCCCTGGGATTTCATTCCTCCCTGGCACAGCTGGCTCCTCTCACACCTCACATTCCAGGGGGAGTGAGAGAGGTGTTTCACCATCCTCCAAGTCCCTTCCTGCTCCATAAATCCACTTCCTGATGCTTTGACTTATTATTGTTATTATTATTTATAATAATAATAATAAAGTGTGCGTAGATGGAATAAAATTTGGTTTTTGCTGATGGAAACCTAGTGACCTCAGGGAAGGAGAGGGCGGAGGGCGGGCACTGCCTGCCCTCAGCCAGTCCCGTCGGGACTCGGGAGCTGCCAAGACCTCATCCATCACATGGAGGAGCAGGACCAGCCCTCATCCACTTCCAGGCTGTGGGAGACTGGGCAAAATGGGATGTGGTGGGATTCTGCCCTTTCGCAGCCTATGTGACCTCGCAGTGGCCTCTGCTCTGTGGTGGCATGAGCTGCTGGGAGAACACTCTGTCTGTCTGTCCCTCCTGCAGGGCAGAGCCCTTGGCCCAGCCGTGCTGGTGGCTTGGTGCCGGAGGAGATCAGTGCCAGGGAGTCAGCCAGGACCTGAAGTCATGGAGCTGGGAGAAGGGAGGACAGCAAGGAGGGGCAGCAAAGGAACGACGCCAGGAGGGGTGAAGTCAAACCAGATGGAGTCTCCACTGGCACTGCTGCTGGGACATGGCGTGGCTGGAGTGGCTCAGCTCCAAGGGGACCCTGCTGTATGTCCACCCTGGTGTCCCCCTGCTCTGCTGAAACTTCTTGTGGCCCCTGTGATGATGTGGGTGGGACTTGCCACAGTCACTCTCACTGAGCTGCTGTTGGCAGAGCCAGCCCAATGAGCTTGGTGCCGAGGTCTAACACTGTCTCTGTAGTCAGGAACTCCCTTCTGCTCCCCAAGAACCCAGTGCTGGCCCCACCAAAGCCATCCCTGGGGAGTCCCTGGAAGCACAGAGCCAGGCAGGGCTAATTCCCTCAGGGATGCCCTCAGCCCTCATTAGCTCCAGGGAGCTGGAACAGAGGCAGGAGTTTGGAAAGACTCCAGCCAAAAAAAACACAACCACAAAGAAAAGCCACTCATGGCCAAAATGTTCCCTGGGCAGTGCACAGGGGCTGCCCGTGCCCAGCACTGCCTGCCTGGTCCTCCTCCCTTTGGCACACAACAAAAGTGGCCATGCCCAGTTTGGGGAGGGGATTTTGCCCCCCTGTCTCCATGGGAAAACTACCTAGAGCTTTCCCGGGGATTCTGGAAGAAGGAAAGGGAGTGGAATCAGCTGTACTGGGGCGTGTTCCCCTCGCAGGGGGCAGGAGTGAGGATGTCACAGTGCCCAGCACATCCTGCTGGCCGAGCTTGAGAAGCCGCTGCCAGACTCAGGCTGGAGAGCTGAGACACAGCCCGGGGAACTGCTGTCCTCTCCCACAGCGTTCTCCACACATCAGGATTCCATCCAGGATCTGAGGGGAGTCCTCCCCACTGAACCCCAGGTGGCACAGCCCGGCTGGCACAGGGAAAGGAGAGCAGCAACGATGCCGAGCGGTGCCAGAGAGGGAAAGGACCCCCCTGTGACACCCCAGAGGGTTTTGGGGAGCAGTGCCCACCACTCACTCCGGTGGTAGCTGCACGACCGGTCCCCAGGATGGGGCAGGGGGTGCCAGGCTGGGGGTGGGGACCCTGCCATCCCCCCCACCCACCACCACCTCCACACCAGGGCACAGCCAGAGGGGTCCCCAGGAGCTGCAAGGGCAATGTGGGGCTTGGACCCCCCCAGGGATGAATGAGAAGGAGGGTCTTTGCTCTGCAGAGTGAGCCGGGCCGGGTGCCAGGGAGGGAGAGCAGCCAGATGGGAGGAGAGGGAGAGGAAGAGGCAGACAAGGCTCCTTTGTGCAGGGTAGCATCCGGTGAGGGAGAACAGGGGGAATGGGCAAGGGGCTCATGGGTGCCATGTAGGGAAGGGACCAGGCTCTCTCTCCAACCCCAGGGTCCCCACAGTGGGATGCATGAAATAGTCCACTGGGGTGCAGGAAGAAAATGGTTTTTGTACAGCTAAACCCGTCAAAAATACTTTTAAAATACTGGGTTTTTTTTTTCATCTCTACCCCATCCTTTTATAATCTGTTTTAGTTTGCGCTCTGCAGCGTACTCGTTAGCCCAGCAGGACGTGTAGGGAATTTAGAAATCGATAAATATATTGGGGAGGGTGGAATAAAAAAATGTGGTGCCTGGAGCTCCACATGGTGGTGGGTGCCTCATGTTGTTAGAAACCAAGTCTCCTCCTCCACTGCTGAGCAGCCCAGGGCGAGGGGGCACATCTCCCTGCTGAAGCTCTTGGGACCTCTGCTGCCACCCCAGAGAATTGGGGTGTCCCCACCCCCTCACTGAGCACCAGCCCCATGGCCTCTCTGAGGCCACCCCAGCCTGGCTTCCCTCCATCCCCTGGGTCCCTCTGGCCAGGCCCAGTGCCAGATTTAAACAATTATTTTGTCCCAGCTCTTTTTTTATTCTGTTTTCAGAGGACAACGTGGGCCTCCCACTGCCCAATTAGCAACTTGTCATTGACAAGCTCATCAAAAGGCTTCTAAAAAAAACCAAATGAGAATTGACACAAACTAGGGCAATAATCAGGTCTCTGCCCTCATTTTTAAATCATCCCAGCAGTGCCTTGTGTGTCCGTGCCTGTGGGGACCCACTCCCAAAAGCCCCATGGAGCCAGTGCTGTGGCTCCATCCCACACCTTTGCGGGGACACCTCGAAGAGAAAAGGGGGCTGGGGAAGAGGTGGGGATATTTTGGGACACAGGCCTGGCTGGTGGCCACGGCCCCCCAAACTGCCTGTGGGGGAATGAGGAAGGCACAGAGGTTGACCAAAAATGAGGGCCTGGTGGCAACTCACTGTAGTAGGAGGGGCTGGAGCAGCTCCAGGGGGCACCAAGGACATTCTTGGTGATGTCCTACCACCACCTTTCTAAAGCCATGGAGGTAGGGACAGGAGCAAGGGTTGCTTCCCACCAGAGGCAAAGAGTGAAGGCAGGGCTATCTGACGAGAAGGGGACAGAGTTGGCCACTGGTGGGGTTTGGACACTCCTTGGGGTACCTACCATGAGGTGCCAGCAGGACTTTGGTACCAAAACAGCTTCTGCAACATGCTCTTGGCTCCAGAAACACAGCCTGGACTTGACTGTCCATGCACCAAGGATGCAGCTTTTCCCCCTTGGCTCCAGCCCCCCCCCCCCCAAACCAGTCCCAAGGCCAAACTCCTCCTGTGCCACCAAGCCAGGGCCACGTGGATGAACATTTGTCCCTCCAAAGTGGCCATCTGGGAGAAGGTGTCCTTCATCCCAGCAGAGCAGCAGGGAGCTGCCGCCTGGCCCAGTTCTGGCTGGTTTGACCTCTAAACTCAGCCAGCGACGGGGCTGGTGCTGCTCATGTGACAGCAAAGCAGGAGGACCTTCGGTGAGGTCACCAGGAGGAACACTGCTGTCACAGAGCTGTCACACCGGTATGTACACCTCTGGAGACAAGAAAGGCTTGAGCAGCGTGACCAGGGCTCTGCCTGTTGGTTTATCCCTGGGGAACATCCATCATGGCAAGTATTTGGACAGTGAGGGCAGCTCCTGTCCTTCCCAATTCCCACCCACCTGGCATTTGGGTGACATTTGGGCAGGGGGCACACCTCCATCAACCAGAGCCCACTCCATATCTGCGCTCTCAGGCACCACACCAGGTGTTCCAAGGTGGATTTTTGGTGCAGGGAACAGGATTTCCAGCCTTCTCCTGGGATGTGGTGGCAGCACTCAGCCCACCACAGGCAGCTGCTCCAGCTGCCTGGCTGACCACTCCAGCCTGGAGGAGAACCCTGCAGCTCAGTGCCACAAGGCTTCAGGTTCATCTCTGCACCACCAAAGTTATGATACGGAGGCAAAAGTCACATTTTTGCACCAAAAAATCATCTTTATTTCTCCATCTTTTGTACATACAAGCTCTCAAACAGCACTCCCAGAGCATCCCTTTCCCACAGCTGCAAAGCCATGAAAAGAGGCTTTAGATGAAAGGAACTGGTACAAGAAAATACAGAGCTCCCAGGCAAGGCTCCAGGCTCGCCCAGATGCAGCTCACGTATCCCAGTTTCTCCCTCCTTTGGCAGCTTTCTGGGGCTGCTCAGAGCAGCCACGGACATTTGGCAGCTCCTGCCTGCCCTGACCTGTTGGGAAATTTCTTGCAGAAAATGGACATATGAGCGACCCTAGAACTTTAGATGCAGTTATGCTGCGAGGCCTTTAAGACTGCAGTGAAAAGCTACTTTTAAGAAGCCTCTGTGGAGATCAACAGGGAGAAGAATGTAAACTTAGAGAAGCTGCAGCAGAAGATTGAAAAACACTGGCCACGGAGAGAAATCACGAAAACTTTATTTTACACCACTGGAGTTGTGTGTTATTCGCATTAACCAGTCACGGGGTGGTTTGCAGTGTGTGTGCAGTGTGTGAGCTCTCTGGGTTATTTAAGGGGTGTTTTCACAACAATAAACATCATTACCTTGATCATATTGGTCAGTTTGTGGTGTCCATGAGCATCCCTCGTGTTACTGACCAGCCTGGCAGAGCTCACCAACACCCCGGCACGAGGGTGGCACAGTCCCACAAGGAGCCCCCTGATGCCCCAGGTACTGGGAAGGCAGAGGCACTGATGCCTTATTATTTATCCTTTCTGACTCCCTGGTTCTTTCCCAGGGTGGGTGGGAAGGGGTCAAGCCCTGTATCTAGTGCTCCATCCCACACCCGCTGCAGCAACAGGGGAACAACGGCTCGCCCAGGTTTGAGCGTGGGGAGTCCCTGGACTGTGGTTGCCTAAGGCTGAAACAGCAGCCCCTCTCCCTTGTAAATCCAGCATTTCTCTCACTGTTCTGTCTCCAGCACGAAGCTCCTGAGCACAGGCAGCACCCACCACATCCCGAGGGCGCAGCCGCAGCCGTTCGCTGGCTGTTGCTCTCCGCGGTTCACACCCGGCTGGGTTTGCACGCCAGAGCCCAGCACCTGGGATGGAGTGGGATAACAGACACGCACTGGGTGCATTTGGAGCAGGAGCAGTCATTGTGCCCTGCACAAAGGGCCTCTGCGAGTGCAGCCGCTGCCGGGAGGGCACTGGTGGCCGTGCCACGTGCCCGGCTGGCCTGGCACAGGGGGGCACGCTCGCCTCACCTCGTCCAGTTTTTCATTAGGGCTTCCAGCCTGTGGTGTGATAACAAGCCCCAGAAACACCCCAATGCTATGAAAGATGGAATTATTACCACTACTGAGTGTGAGAAACAGAGTCTCAGGGCCAAATGGGGGTTTGAATAAGAGTTTATTAGATGGTAAAAGCAAAACAGAGCTGGGTGCGGGGGGGCCTCTGCTCTGCCAAAACCACACACAGATGCAGGGTATGGTAAGTGTTTATAGAGTTAGTTCATACATATTCATTACATCATATGAATATACATTTAACATCATTATTTCAAGAATTCAACAGATGTTTACCTAGACTAATCTGTTATCTATACAACAGGCTATAAATTCTCATATTTCTCGACAAGAAAGTGTGAACATCCTGTTGGCTAAGCTTAGTTTAGCTATAACTCATGTACAAGATAAGGTGAGATTGTCTGTTTTAAGTTCTATAAGGGGCAATTAAGTTTTAGAATCTTTTTCTCCCTTCCTGAGGTTGCACTGCCCTCCTTCATTCTCATTTTGGCACGAATCACTAGTTCTCATTTATCACATTGAGCAAGTATTATTATTGAACATAAAGGCTCTGAGAAACTTGTTCTAGTGAAAGGTGTCCCTGGCCATGGCAGGGCATTGGAATGAGATGGTCTTTTACAACCCACACCATTCTTGGATTCTATGAAAATTGCATTAAAATTAAAAGCTTCAAAGGCTCAGTGGGACTCCAGGAAGAACCAGGGCTCTGGCACACACAGGTTCCCACAGGCAAGAACCTGCCCTGTGCTGGGTGACCCCAGCCATGTCCACAGTCCCTGCTAGGTCAGCCCTCCCTGGGTGGTTCCCCCAGACTGGAACGTGCCAACTTGCCTTCTCTCCCAAAGCATTCCCAGGCAACCTATTCCCTTCTCCACCCTCCTGACACCCCAGCTCCTACCTGGGCTGGGATCAGCCTGTCTCCTCCCATAGGGATGCGACTCTGTGCCAGTCCCAGATGATGCTAGGCTGTAATGGACCACTCTATTGCTTCAATGTTATAAACACATTAAATTAAAACAAGAAAACAACACCTGGAAGCCACAGCTGAGGCAGAGCCGTTCCCTCTGTAAACTCCACCAAGATCCATCACTGTGCAAGACCAGACCTGGGGTCCCTGACTGTCACCCCAGCACTGACCTCTGTGTAGGGAGGGCTGTGGCTTTACTCTGTCCCTGCCTTTCTCCCTGGTCTGCTGCATCATGAGAACCACAGATGATGTTCCTCCCCTTGCCTGAAGCCTTTGAACCTTCAGGTGTCTGTAGGGACAGACCATAGGTGGGACAGGAGAGCTGAAATGACACAAAAACTGCCACTAACAGTCCCAAGAGGGAGAAGGAAGATAAATTCCCCTCCCTATCATGCAAAGATCCCAGAGTCAAATTATTTTACTTACTGAAAGCTCTCACAGGTCGAGCATCCTTCTGTCTTTGTCTGGGGGCAATGTCCAGCTCGAGCAGCTGATGGTCTCTGTTGTCTCCTCAGGGATGCTCTGTCCCTTGTCACCTTGATTGCTTGGTTCTGAAAACAAGGTGATGTTAAAAACAGGGGTAGAAAGCTCCTCCAGGCCAGCTCTGGCACAGACCACCTTCCTCAGGGGCTGCAGATGGGCTGGAGGAGCAACTGGAGCACAGGACACTGCCAGAGAGAGTAATTCCCACCAGGAGACCGAGGCTGCAAAATTCATCCCATGAAGGGTTCAGGCATCCACCTCTTTCCACCCCAGCCCCAGAGAACAGGGGTAGTTCTGACAGTAGTGCCTGATGGGCAAAACTGTGACCCAAACGGGCCTTAGGAGGTTGTGCATCCCACACATCCCAAGGCATCCCACTGGAGAGGACAGTCCACGGAGGATGCTGCCCCCCGCCTCTCCCAGGGCCGTGCTGGCAGATTACAGCCTTCCCTTCTCCAAGGCATCCCACTGGAGAGGACAGTCCACGGAGGATGCTGCCCCCCGCCTCTCCCAGGGCCGTGCTGGCAGATTACAGCCTTCCCTTCTCCAAGGCATCCCACTGGAGAGGACAGTCCACGGAGGATGCTGCCCCCAGGCACTCCCAGGGCTGTGCTGGTAGAGATTACAGCCCTCCCTTCCCCAAGGCATCCCACGGGAGAGGACAGTCCACGGAGGATGCTCTCCCCAGGCTCTGCCAGGGCTGTGCTGGCAGAGATTACAGCCTTCCCTTCTCCAAGGCATCCCACGGGAGAGGACAGTCCACGGAGGATGCTCTCCCCAGGCTCTGCCAGGGCTGTGCTGGCAGAGATTACAGCCTTCCCTTCTCCAAGGCATCCCACTGGAGAGGACAGTCCACGGAGGATGCTGCCCCCAGGCTCTGCCAGGGCTGTGCTGGCAGAGATTACAGCCCTCCCTTCCCCCCACGCTCCACACTTATCCCCCTAAGCCTCCCAGCGCTGGTGTCCCAGTAAGGAGGCACAGACAGTGTCTACCCTTAAGCCTGAGCTCATCCAGCTGATGACGCCAGGCAGTAACCCCGAGGAAGGGCAGCCGCCGGGCGCCAGCGGGCACCGGGGCAGCGGGTGGGCGAGGGCACGGGGTGAGCGTGGAGGATGAGCCCTGGCACGGCCCCGGGGGCAGCCCTGGCACGGCCCCGTGCCCGCCCGCAGTGCCTCGGAAGATGCGCTTTTATGATTCGGGAGGAGGCGGCAGGAGGGAGGGGATCGGCTCGGCAATGCGGAGCGGCAGCCGAGTTGCTGCCCAAGCGTAAGGAATTAACGCTTTCAAGGCTGAAACCCTTCCGCGCCGTCCTCCCCAGCTCCTGAAATACCAAAGGCAGGCACACGCAACTGCGCAGGGCGGACGAGCCGCAGGATTTGAAAGCCTTTTGGAGACTCTGCTAAATAACAATCACAAAGCCGGCATCCCTCTGAAACTCCCCCTCACCCCTCCTTGGTGCATCAGCCTCTCCCGGCCCCATTCCCAGCCGCAGCCCCACACGGAATTGTGGCAAAGTGAGCAGGAGACATCACTTATGGGTCTGTCCTCCACCCTCAAAACCAGAGGGCTGTGCCCAGGGGATGGCTCAGCCAGCACACGGAGATGACACACATTGCATGGCTGGGAACAGACCAACAGCCCCCAAACCTGGCCATCTCCCACCTCCCTACCCTTTCCAGGTCTGCTGGCAAGACGTCCCTCGGTCAGGATGGGCATTTTTTTGGCGCTGGTCCCCCGTGTGTGGGCGCTGCTGATGGCTCACAGCCCCCCAGGGGTCTGGCACTGAGCAGAGATGAAGCATTTGGTGTGTGCAGACAACACAGGGAGCATTCAGAGCTGCCAGGCTTTGTGCGTGGATCCCCTCGGGGCTGCAGCAGGAAGGGGGGCAGTTGGGGAGGGATGTCCCCCCAGCTGCCAGCTGGGCTGTGGCAGAGCTCAAGAAGGCTGAGAGGAAGCAGGAGCCTGGACTCAATGCTCTGCTTGTCCTCCTCCCTCTGCAAACCCTGCTCTGATGCTGCAGCCCCTTCTCCCCCCAGGGCCTTGCCCTGCACCCAGGCTCTCCCACACTCCCAACTCCTCTCCTGAGCCTCAAATTAAAAAATTCTTTACAGAGAAAAAAATATTCTTTCCAGAGAGAGTAATCAGGCATTGGAGTGGCCTGCCCAGAGAGGGGGTGGATTCACCGTCCCTGGAGGGTTTTAAACTGAGATTGGACGTGGCACTGGGTGCCATGATCTAGTAAACAGACTGCAGTTAGACCAAGGGTTGGACTTGATGATCTCTGAGGTCTTTTCCAACCCAATCAATTCTATGATTCTATGATTTTATGAAATTGCAGCGGCAGCTTCTTGCTCCTCTGGGCAGAGTCATCTTCCTCCCACAGCCCGTCTCTCCCCCCAGCCAACCCCATTTCCAACACAGCATGAACCCAGCAGACTGTTCCTCCCTCCCTCCCTCCCTTCCCCTCCGCTCCTTGCAGCTCCCAATTACTTCCTCACGCCCCCACCGACACCCTCTCATCTTTCTCACCGGTGAATTTTCTCACATCCTCCCACCTTTTTATTCTATGAATGTATTCCATTGCTTTTTTTAACCTGGGTAAACCATGAGCATCCGCAACATCCTGTGAAGGGGAGGGCTGTGAAATGACAGCTTTGGCATTTAAGGCTGCCCCTCCCAGCTTCGTTCAAGCTCTTGCTTACAATGGAGAAAAACATCTCCAGTTTATAATTTCATGTCTCCTCCACATCCCTTTCCTGAATGAAGTCTGCACCTGATTTAGCTCACGGGGTCCCTCCTCAGGCAGGGGAGCCAGAGCTGCAGGCAGGACAAAGCATTTCCAACAAAAAGAAAGCCACAATTCTGGTCGCTTTTCTCTCCTCTCCTTCCTTTCCCAGGGATTTCTGGATCTCACAGGGGGCTTTGGGGTTTTAACTGCTGCAGAGCAATTGGCTGACATCACACGGACACCCCACAAACCCCATGTTTTGCTCCAAGTGGAAATGGTCAGCTTGGAGCATCCCTGTGTACACCAAGTTAAGAGAGGGCAGAACAAACCCTTTGAGATCAGAAAATCACAGACCAGTTTGGGTTGCAAAGGGCTTTAAAAACCTTCCAGTTCCACCCTCCTGCCATGGGTAGGGACACCTTCCACTAGCTCAGGTTGCTCCAAGTCCCCATCCAACCTGTCCTGGAACACTTCCAGGAATCCAGGGGCAGCCACAACATCTCTGGGCAACCTGTGCCAGGGCCTCATCACCCTCACAGCCAAGAATTCCTTCCCAATATCCCATCTAATCCTTCCCTCTGGCAGTGGGAAGCCATTCCCTCTTGTCCTGTCCCTCCAAGTCCCTCTCCAGCTCTCTTGGATTCCCTTTAGGCACTAGAAGGGGCTCCCTGGAACCTTCTCTTCTCCAGCTGAACACCCCCAGCTCTCTCAGCCTGTCTCCATAGCAGAGATTGTCCAGCCCTCAGAGCATCTTTGTGGCCTTATAAGCCACCAAGCATCCAGGTGAGGTCCCTCTGCATCCTTTCAAATTCAGGTTTTTGTTTTTTTCCTATTGGAATACTGTCAGAAATATTCCTCCTATTCACAGTCTTCCTATTACGTTTTGTTTCCTGCCTTGTAGCCAGTTAAATACTGGGTTGCAGCCACGTAGGAACCTCCCTCTCCTCCCACGGTAGCTCAGCTTCTTTAGGAGATTGCAAGAGACCCTTTTGGAAATCCAGGTGGGCTTTACCAACACGCCCTCTGCAGCAGGAGCAGGACAGGAAAGCCCTGGAGTTACTGACCATTAACAGCATTTTGGGCAAAGAGTATTTATGGCTTGACCAAGGGATTGCTGGGCTGGAACGCCCTGCCCAATTGGTCATTCCCAGCAGATGTGATTGGAGATTTCAGTGGCTTAGGATGCGACTGACAAAGCATTTCAAGAAGACTTGGAAATGGCTGCATCCTGCCCGTGATACACAGATTTTTGTCCCAGCATGATTTTGCCCACTGGCAAAGCTGCAACCTGCCCTGCTCCCCTGGCTCTGTCTCTAACCTGAGTCAGAGATGAGCATCATCATCTCCTCTCCCACAGCCCGGGGAACAGCCTGAGCACTGGGACAAGTGTCTGCACTGTGCACCGGTGTCTTGTTTGAGAAAGCAGAGTCCCCCCCTGTCCAGCCCAGCTCAGCCCTGGCTCTCCCTTTTGGCTGCCTGGGCCAACAGTGATGGATTTGTGATTGATTTCCTGCCTTCACCTCCCCGCGTGGTGGGCAGCAAATGGCAAAGCTGTGACATCAAGGACACTGGCTGAGTGACTTCAACCACAAACCAGTTCCAAATCATCCAGCTGAAGCCCTGAGCGTGGGACAAGGGCTGAGCCAGACCAGGGGAGGACACTGAGCTATTGTGTGAGTGCCCTGCCATGGTCCCTCAATGAGCTGCTCCACACTCCCCTTTCCCTGACCTCATTCCCCGACAACGGCTCCTTTAAGGAGAAGCCCGGCGGCTTTTCCCATTCCTTCACACTCCAGGGATGGAGTTGCTCGTGGTTGAATAGACACAGCTGCCTGGGCAGGATGGGAATCAGAGATCAGAGCCCACAAGGCTCGCACGCTGAGCTCCTGTCTTCCTTGGAAGCTGTGATGGGGGATGGAGAAATGTCCTGACAACTGGGGATGGAGGAGGACAATACATCCCACTGGGAGAGCTCGTGGGCACCATAAGACATCAGACAGGAGGTTCATGGGGAGGAGGACTCAGGGAAGCACTGGGTCCAGCAGGATCCTCTGCAAACACATGCACCAGTGCCAAACCCAGGTTCAGGACCTGGTGTGGGGTAACCCCCGTGGGCAGCTCTGCCCCACACAGCCCCTCGGTCCCCACAGCAGGGTGGGGGCAGAGCTGGATGGATGAGATAAAAGTGGTTTAATAGGTAAAGCAACAGCTAAGCACGCAAACAAAGCAAATAAGGAATCTATTCATCACTTCCCCTTGGCTGGCAGGTGTTCAGTCACGGAGCAGCTGGTGGCGTTTAGCTGCTCACCAGGGTTCAGCCATGACGGGGCCCCACGGATACTGCCCTGCACTGAAATCACCTTCTGAATGGAGCAAAAAAGGGGAAATCCCAAAGGGCAGGGGTGGGGAATCCTGCAGGGACAGGCAGAGTTCAGGCTCATGTGCCTGGTCCTCCCTGCCCCAGCTCCTACCCCATGAGTGAGGTGTAAGTGGAGTCCTTGTGGCCCTTGCATCCTGCAGGCAGTGAGTCAGGGCCCTTTGTTTTTGCAGGCGTGGAAGGGGAAATCTTCCCCCTCCAAGGGAAGTTGGGTCTGGAATGGCTGTGACAGTAGTAAGAGTCCCCCCTAAGGTTTTGATTACAGAGGGACAGCTTCCCGTGGTCGGAGCACACAGCGCTCCTCTGGGAAGGGCCAGAGGGGTGAAACCGAGTGGGGGAGATGTCAGTGGGTCAGGGGCACGCTGTCACCAAGAGATGAGGTGCTGTACAGGAGCACATGTGGTGCCAGAGTCTTGTGGACATACAAGTTTGGGGCTGCTGGTGCTCACAGACACCAATCCCGACACCGCAGGAGGGACACGGACACCCCACACGTCACAGCACCCAGACACGTCTGCCACACAGAGGCCAAGCTGATGAAAGTCTGAGGGGGCAGCAAGGCTATGCTAACCACAGATTAAACTTGGACCCCACTGAGGCCAAAAGGCAGAACAGCCTGTTACAATCACAGAACTGTTTAGGTTGGAAAAACCCGCTGAGATCATCCAGTCCAACCATTAACCCAGCACTGCCAAGGCCACCGCTAAACCATGTCCCCAAGTGCCACACCCACGTGACTTTTTAACACTTCCAGGGATGGTGACTCCACCACCGCCCTGAGCAGACTGTGCCAGGGCTTGTCTACCCTTTCAGTAAAGAAATATCTCCTAACATCCAGCCTGAACCACCCCAGCACAACTTGAAGCCGTTTCCTCTTGTCCTGTCACTTGTTTCCTGGGAGCACAGCCTATCCCCCACCTGGTTCCACGTTCCTGTCAGGGAGCTGCAGAGAGGGAGAAGTTCCCCCCTGAGCCTCCTTTTCGTCAGGCTGAGCCTCTCTAGCTCACTCAGTTGCTCCTGATCTTTCCCCAGCTCTGTTCCCTTCTCTGGACACGCTCCAGCCCCTCAGTGTTACTTTAAATTCCTGCCCTTTTCTGCATATAAAAGATGACCAAACATCCCACTGCCACTGTAGGTTGTGTACAATGAGTTGGAGATTTCTCTCCACTCTTCTCCTGACCTCCCTCCTGTATGTGAGAGAGAAACATTGTAGCTTCACCTCTTCTACAACTTGACTCTGGTTTTCTTTTTCCAAATGCTTGGCTGAGAGATGTTCCTTCTGCACTCTTCTGCCCTGGTCATCAGCTTACAGCCACTTGCATGGCACAGTTCTGGCACCACATGTCCTCCCTCCCACTTTGGGTCCTGTTGTCCTCTGCTCTTTTTTTCCACCCTGAGCACATCACGTCCCCTCTACTCAGAATCTCCCATGCAGGGACCACTTTCAGCAGCACAAGAGCTGTTTCAAAATCTCTTTACACTGGGATTCTGCTTCCTTAGCCTGGAACACTTTTTAGTAGGATCTGTAGTAACCAGGACAAGGGCTCATGGCTTTTAATTAAAAAGGGGAGATTCAGACTAGAAATAGGGAAGAAACCCTTCCCTGTGAGGGTGGGCAGGCCCTGGCACAGGTTGCCCAGAGAAGCCGTGGCTGCCCCATCCCTGGAAGTGTCCCAGGCCAGGTTGGATGGGGCTTGGAACAACCTGGTCCAAAGGGGAAGTCCCTGGCCCATGGCAGGGACTGGGAACGAGATTACCTTTAAAGGTCCCTTTTAGTTCAAGTTACTTTGTGATTTTATGATTCTAAGAAAAAGTTTGGCATTCTGAACTGCAACCCTGGGCAGGAGAACAGATGATGGCACTGTGGAAGGTGCTCTGCGAGCCAGCACAAATGGAGGGGTGGAGAAGCTATTTTGGATATGGATTAAAAGGCCAGTCCACGTCAGCAACCACAGCAATACCAGCTGGGTATGTGGACCGTGCCACAGTTTCCTTGACAGCTGAGAGGAAGGAACAAACAGCAACTGGTAATAGCTGGTACTGTTTTTTCCATCCCTTCCCAGCCCTGGAGCTCCCTGCGGGAAGAAGCAGAGAGGAGGCACAGCTCGGTGGGCAGCACTACCCTGCCATGCTCCCCTGCTCTGGCAGGACAGGCCACTGCGCTGCAAGGCTTCCTGTAAAACATCCATCCCTCCAGCCCCGTCAGCCACTGGCAAGGAAAACACAGGACCCCGTGACACTGGTGTGGCAGGAACAGGGAACAGAGCCCGGGATCTGGACTCCTTCACAGAGGCTTTGTGAGCAACAGCCTCACACCCTGCTCTGCTACAGAAAATAGCATCTTTTCCCTATTATATAATGGAAAAGGCCAATAAATATTCCATGTCCTGTTCCTCCACGGGGTAAAATCCTGTGGGTCTCCGCTCTGTGTATGCTTCGAGGGGCTGTTTTCATGCCCTGTGGGTATGATGGGGGTTGGGAAGGCACCCACCTTCCCCTCTCTGGGTGGGAGGGAATGAATTACGATCCAGACTGCCTGGCAACGCCTTCCTCCTGGGGAGGAGAGAGGAGGGGATGGCTCCACGAGGATTTCTGGGCATATCGTCTAAAGCCTTTCACTTTCTCAGAGCGCCCAGCTGTTGGGTTATTTGCTGCCTGGGGAGGCCTCTCTGGCTGCTCCACTGATCTCCCCCAGGCTCTTCTCCCTCTCTGCCTGGCCCAGTTGCCTCCCTGTGCCGCTAATGGCCCCCCTGCCCTCTAATCTCCCTTTGGCTCCCGTGCCGGGGCTCGGGCCGCTAAGGAGATTATCCCCGGCGCAGCTGCTCGTGCTTCCCGACGAGAGCGGTGTCACCCCGGGGGGAGCCACGTGCGGGGGGGACACACACGTGCTGTCACCACCCCAGTGGCAGCGCTGTTCTGGTGCCCTCTCCTGTCCGGCCCCGGCCCCAGAAGAGGTGCCGAGTAGGATGGGATGTAGCGGGATCGGGCGGCGATATTTTCCTCCTGCAAGATGGGAATCTGGGAGACCTCCATCCCTCCTGCAAGGTGGGGATCTGGGAGACCTCCATCCCTCCTGCAAGGTGGGGATCTGGGAGACCTCCATCACCCGTTTGGTCCCTCTTGTTTGTGCGCGAATGTCCCAACCAGGACACCCAGGCAGAATGTGGAGCATCCCCCTTGGGGCACCGGGACTCAGCCTTATGCTCCAACAGCGCAGAGGCAGATTCGAAAAGGCAATTAACCCCCCCCCAAACCCTAGTTAAAACAGCACCTTCCCGCCGCCCCTACAGAGCTCAGGCGGGGGTTGGGAGCTCCGGGTACCGATCGCTCCCTCGCCGCGCATCCTCCCCGGCAGCGAGGGGGTTAAGGCCGAGCTCTCGCAATCTCCGTTTCCGTGACAACAGCTCCCGAAGAATCCCAGAGCTCCGAAATCCCATTAAACATCTGCGAGATGCTGCCCGTGCTGCCTGCCCAGGGCTGCCACCTGCCGGCACCCCCCAGCCCGGTCCCGGCGCCCCCAAAAACGCGGCTCAGCGGGGCAGGGTCAGCCCCAGCGTGCTGGGGTGGGGCTGGAAACGCGGCTCCCAGACCCGGCTTTTGGGGTAGCGAAGGGAGGCCGTAAGGATTGAGGGTGCAGGTGCACACCCCTCGAATTCCCCGAGCCTTTTGGGGGGGCTTTTTAGGAGGGTCGTAACACCCCCACGGCTGTGGGTTGGCCGGCAGGGATGCTCCTCTCGGAGCAAACCAGTCCAAACTCACCCACAGAGGGGGGCGCAAAGTTTCAAAGGCAGGTTTGAGCACCAGCAGCGAGCCACTGGCATCTAGGAGGGCTTTTGAGGGTATCACACTGACCCGTCTGCTGTGGAGGGTCTGGGGGGCCGTGAAGGGTCTCTGAAGCTGAGACAGGGCAGTGGCCCAGTGGGGACTTCAGGCTGAACTCATCCTGAGCCAGACAAGGGTGCTGTGACACAGATAATTAGGATAATTAGGGTTTCTGCCTCCCTGAGCAAAGTGTAAGTGGAGTCCTCACGGCCCTTGTGACCTCTGCTTCATTCACTCCCAGCTTTAGTGTACTCAAGGATTTTTAAACACTCTTTATATATAAATATATATATTATATATGCATATAAATAAAATATAAAAANCTCTGCTTGCTTCCACCACTGCCTGCAATAAGAAAAGGGCACCAGGAGTAGGTGAGGAGGAAGTCAGGGAGGTGCTACTCATTTAAGGTGAGCAGAGAATCACTAAGGTTTGAAAAGACTTAAGATCAAGTCCAAAGAACCCACTGTGTTCATCACTCAACCATGTTCTCAAGTGCCACATCCACACTTTTTGAACACTCCCAGGGATGGTGATTTCACCACTTCCCTGGGCAGCCTGTTCCAATGCCAGTGATGCTCCCAATGGCATTGCTCAACCAACGCCTTCCTGCTGTGGGCAGGAAAATCAGCACTGTTTGGTCTGGTATCACACAGAGCACTTTCTGGATGCTGGGCAAACAGGGCACTGGCACTCAGGAGATCCTAAGGAGGGTTCTATGGAGCTTCCATGGGGGGAGCAGTCCAGGAGAGAACGGGCACAAACCTTGAGGGAAACTCAGACAACAGCACAGGGACAACCCATTTCTGTGTGCCTGTTCCTGGGGCTCAGTGACCTTAGAGAGAGAACCTGGACACAGTGTTCAGGTTTATTATAATACAGCTCACTATGCCCTATATAATATCTATAATTATATAATATCTATATGATACATAAACCTCATTATACAATAAGGCTCCTGCAGCTGAACCTGCCTGTGGGACTGCTCAGATGTAGACATTGCTACCCCTAAGCTGCACCCCACATTGCTCCCCTGCACTCTTGGATTCAGAGGGGCAGCCTTCCAGCTTTTCCTTCCATTCTCAAATGCTGCCAAGTCATTTGTGTGCTGGGAAAAAGCCTCTCCTCTCCTTAGGGAAGGATGGGACAGGAAGGGAGCAGGGAGCAAGCAGTGTCTTCTTCACCCCCCTACCCATCTAACTCCATCCCTGGCCATGGGAGGGAAAAGACACAGGGACTCGCAGCAGCAGGAGCCCTGCAAACTCTGGCATCTGCAGGATCCAGGGGAATCCAAAGGGGCCATGCATGAAAGCTGACACAGAAAGAAAATGCTCTTTTTGAGCTACAAATGCTGGCACAGCTGCTGGCCAGACCCCCTTCCAAAACTGAAACATGCCAGCAAGGGGATGGGAATCATTAACTGGCTCATTTGTGTGATTCAACCATTTCCACCTCCCCCTGCCCCCTGATTAAGCTCAGATTTCTTAAGATTTCCAGCCCCCCGATGCTGTAGTGCCTGGGGCTCCCTCCCAACAGCAGGAAAGGGCTGAGAGAACCTCTAATGGAGAAAACTGGGCTCCCTCTCCCCTCCTTCAAAGCTTTTAAAGGCAGAAGCCATGGGCACACAGCTTTTCTGCAGGGGTAAATGCCCAGGAAAGATGCCAAACAGCACCCAGGGGAAATCCAGAGCAGTCTGACGCTCCTTTCAAAGTGCAGAGGCTTGGAAAGCCCACGGTCTCAGAAGAGAATGGAGGGGAAAAAAAAAGAAAAAAAAAAAAGAGGCCTGTGTCTTGCAAATAAAGAAGTTGGCTGAAAGCTGCAGGGTGATGTAGGATGGATGCTGAGCAGGGTGGGGACCTCTGTCCAGGGGAGCTGGGACACAGCCCTGCCAGACACTGGGCAGACGTTTATTTTTGCTGTGGAGAACCAAGCCCTGGGGCTTCCTGGCCTCAGTGACAGCAACGTGGGGGTCCTGCAGCCTTATCTGTGCGTGCCCTGGATCAGGACCCCCTTGTCAGAAGCAGCAAAGCAGCGGGAGGGAGGGAGGAAGGAATGTGAGAGCTCACAAAGCATCTCACTGTGGGAGTCAAAGCTGCCAGGAGGAGGGGATGCGTTTCAGGAAACCCAAAGAGGCAGGAAATCAAGGGAGAGGGACAGTAATTGAGTCCATATGTTGGAAGCAAAGAATGCAGCTGGTAGCAGGGAGCAGGCAAAGGGAGAGGACCCATGCTGTGGGGACAGCACGGGATGTGCAGAGTCACATTAACCTCCCGGACCAAGCAGAAGGTTGAATTCAGACCAGCCACAACTGCTGGGATGGGTCACTGGTCTCTTGTTACAGGTCTGTGCCTGTAGTAGCTACAGGCTCAGGAGGCTTCCAAACATACACTCATTAACATCCTTTACTTAATGGGCAATGTTGCAAAAAGGTGAAGGAAATGGCTTTTTTATTACTAAGTGACAGGGTTTGATCTACATCCTGAGCATGTCTGGAACTGGGAAGGAAAGTGGACAACACGGGTGGTGCCAGGAGGGATATCAGGTCCTTCTGCTCCCCAAAAGCAGCACAACTTTGGTGCAGAAGTACCCGCTAATGTGGCATTTACTCATTCAGAGGTAAGGGCACAGTCAGGGTGACGAATGAGGGACCTGGGGCTGCACAGTCCTCGCAAGGCTGTCCCACAGAGCCAGTCCCACAGAGGCCATTCCACTCACTGAGGTATTCCCAGGTTCAGGCTACAGCGCTGGGAAAGCTCAAAAGAACATTTATGGCCTCCCCCCTCCTCCTCCCTTTTAAAACACATTTGCAAAGAAATGTGAAACGTGTGTGGTTGGACTAGAGGAGTCTGGCACAGCAGCACAGCTTGGGCAGGGGGAGAAGAGCTCTGGTGCTAATAACCCACGGAGCCTCCCAAGAAATCAAGGGAGAATCACAGAATCATAGAATCAGAATTGATTGGGTTGGAAAAGACCTCCGAGATCATCAAGTCCAACCCTTGGTTCAACTCCAGTCAGTTTACCAGATCATGGCACTCAGTGCCATGTCCAATCTCAGTTTAAAACCCTCCAGGGACGGTGAATCCACCCCCTCTCTGGGCAGGCCATTCCAATGCCTGATTACTCTCTCTGTAAAGAATTTTTTTCTAATATCCAACTTAAATTTCCCCTGGCAGAGCTGCAGCCCGTGCCCCCTTGTCCTATTGCTGAGTGCCTGGGAGAAGAGTCCAACCCCCACCTGGCTATAACCTCCCTTCAGGTAGTTCTAGAGAGTGATGAGGTCACCTCTGAGCCTCCTCTTCTCCAGACTAAATCCCCCCAGCTCCCTCAGCCTCTCCCCATAGCACTTGTGTTCCAGTCCCTTCCCCAGCCTTGTTGCTCTTCTCTGGACCTGCTCCAGATGGAGCGCAGGAATACAGCATTGAACGGGTGCACAGGCTTTGGTGTGTCATGCAAACTGCTGCATTTCATACAGCCAAAAAGCCTCTCAGGAAGGCCCTCAGGTTCAAGAAGGTTCTTTGTACCTCAGTGGGCTTTGCACATTGCTGGAGATGGGTTTATTGTGAGGTGTCTCTCAGCTAAATGTAAAACTCCGCAGGCAAACCTGCAAATTGGCTGCTCTCGGGACTTCTGTTCTCAGTAAATTGCAACACCACTTGTGGTGTCCCAAGTCTCCATCCCTGGGAATCCAGCTCCAGAGCATTTCTCTCTTCAGCTCTCACTCCCTGCACGTGTCACTCGCAGGGCTTTGCATCCCGTCCCAAACTTCTGCTGCCCCAAACACCCCCTTGCATCCCATACCTGCCTTTGTGTCTGTTCCCTGCTGCCCTCGCTCCTGGTGCTTCTGCTCTGCCTCCTCCCTCACCAGCCCCACTCAGCGGATCGTGGTTCGTGCTGCTCCTGATGCTCCATGGCAGCTTCTGCAGGATAGGAGAAACAGCTGCTGTGAGGCTGCAGGACGGGCAAGAGCAGGGAAAAAACCCACCAGAGTGGTTCAAATCCCCCTTTGGAAGGGGGAGGGTGAGTGGCACGGCAGAGCTGAACAACAGGGCTCTGAGAAATGTGGTCTAGTAGAAGATATCCCTGCTCATTGCAGGGGCACTGGAAGTAGGTGTTAGGAGGAAATTCCTCCCTCTGAGGGTGGGCAGGGTCTCAGTAAAGTTCAGAGACAGGGGGTCTGTTATGTGGGAAAAGGCATTTCTGGTGTGGTATGTACCATGGGATGTTCCCCTGCAGCTGGGGGTGATCTCACAGCAGTGCAGAGATGCTGTTTGCCATCCACAGGGAATTCTGTCATTCAATTCAACCTGGCACAGGGTGCCCAGAGAAGCTGTGGCTGCCCCATCCCTGGAAGTGTCCAAGGCCAGGTTGGATGGGGCTTGGAGCAACTGAGATAGTGGAAGGTGTCCCTGCCCATGGCAGGGGGTGGAACGAGATGATTTTTCAAAGTCCCTTCCATCCCAAACTGTTCTGGGATTTTGTGATCTGGGCAATGAAGGAAACAGTTCAGAATAAAGAAGAAAAGGCATTTTACTCACCAGAAACCTCTCTAAGAGGTTATTAAACTCTGTGTAGATGCTGTCAAGTCACATTCTGGGGAGCAAACAGGAAGCACTGACCCAGGGCTGCACAGAGATCCTCTGGTTTGAGTACATCCTTTGCAGCTTCTCACACTGTATCTTGGCATCCTTTAAGCTGTCAAACCCAGAAGTCAAGGCACATAAACCAAACATCAGGGGGAAAACACCAGAGTAAGTGTCAGGCCATGGAGTACTGCCACATTCCACCCCATCCGTGGTTCCTCCCCACTCAAAGGTTTCACCAGACCGTGGTGCTGAGATGGCCCCAGCCCAATCTGCTCAATGCTTGGGTGACACACCTCCTGTGTCAAGGGTGGACAAGGGGAAACGGCCTTAAGCTGCACAAGGGGAGGTTCAGGGTGGACATCAGGAGGAATTTCTCCATGGAAAGGATGGTCAGGCATTGGAAGGGGCTGCCCAGGGAGGTTTGGAGTGCCCACCCCTGGAGGTGTCCAAGGAACGACTGGATGTGGCACTCAGTGCTCTGGGCTGGGTGACAAGGTGGGGGTCAGGTCCAGGGTGGACTTGGTGACTCTGGAGGGCTTTTCCGACCTAAATGATTCTGTGATTCCAAGATTTCATGGCACAGCCCTGACTGCTCAAGGTCCACCACAGACTGCAATGCCCAGACACTCAAAGCAGCCCTCGGCAATCCCACAGCACTGCCAGCAAACCAGCAGGCTCCAAGAAGTCCAGAAACTCCAGGAATGCAGTCAGGCCACACATTTTCAGACAACAACTGAGCAGAGCAGTGATCCCTTTGCACAAAGCTGTCAAGGAAGCTTCGGAATGGCAGAATTCCCTGTGGATGGCAAACAGCATCCCCGCAGCACTGTGACATCGCCCCCAACTGCAGAGGAACATTCCAGGCTCCACAGCACACCAGAAATGTCTTTTCCCACATAACAGACCCCCTCTCTCTCTCTCTCTCCAGACTTTTCTGAGACCCATGAATCCCTTCTGCCACAGCTCACAACCACTTGGAAATATTTTTCTTCCTAAAAGAAAAAGGATATTGTCTTTTTTTTTCCCCCACAGATTTGTCACTCTTATCTTATCTGTGTCAACTGGAAGGTTCAGAATATTCCACTGCACATTCAAAACCCGTCCTTTTGTCCTGTTTAATCTTTCCCTCAAGTTCTCAGCAGACACTGAAAAAAAATAAGAAGACATAAAAATAGAGAAGGACATTCCTCAAATATTTGCTTTAAGCAGGAGCAGTTTTTATCCTGCAACTGTCATCAGGATTCCAGTTTTACTGTCTGAAAATCCCTTTGACCTCACTGTCAGGAGTGTGGCTCATCCCCCCAGCTTAGATCCAGGCAAATAGCCACCCCCCCCAACCATAATTAACTGCTTTAGGCAATACCTTGGTGCTCCCCCGACAGCAGATCTCCTTCCTGCTCTTGGATGGGGCCTGTGAGCTCAGAGCAAGGGCAAAGCTCACCACAGAGGTATCAATGTGCATTTTCTGGCAGATCTGAGAGCTCTGCAGCACAAACACACATTAAAGCAGAACCAAAGCTCTTCCTGCTCCTTGGTTTTTGGTTTATTTTTACCTATTTTGGTACGGGACACACACCACACACTTTAACAGTGAGGGGAAAGGAAAAACAAAAAAAATGGGATTTCTTTGGACTTCTTGTTTCAAGCTGTTTCAAGACTGAGCTTGAGCAGTGAAAGAGACCCTGAGAAGGGACTGCCCAGCTCGAGTGCAGTCTGGGATATGGGAGTGGACTGGGTTATACTGGGGGCCACTGTATGTTAGAAGGAGGTTTATAGCTGAATATAAATATTAGATCAGGTAAGACATAGGAATATAATATAAATTTAATAGTAAGTATAATAATAAATAAATATAAATATTAGACTAGGGCAGAGCTTGGGGAGGGCACAGTCAGGAGTTCAGCAGAGGTTTTGTCCTCTAAGGGACGGATGCATCTGCAGTCCATATCCTGCCTCCTGCTTTCCTTCCTCCCTGGACACTGACTCAGCACCACCAGCCTTTTATCACAGGACAAAACAATTGGTATCCTTCCTCCCAGGCCTCACGTCCGCTTGTTTCATCAATAATTCTTTCTCTGCGCAGTCCAGCACGGCCACAGCTTTAAAAGGAAAAGGTTTCCACTGCAAGCACACAAATAAAGCATCTTTAGGCTGCAGCCTCAGGCTTTGCAGACACAGCAACGAGCCAAAATTGCCTTAGCTCAGAGCTGCTAAGATCCAATCCCATTCCTGTTGGGATTGGTCTCTTCTCCCAGGCACTCAGCAATAGCACAAGGGGGCACGGGCTGCAGCTCTGCCAGGGGAAATTTAAGTTGGATATTAGAAAAAAATTCTTTACAGAGAGAGTGGTCAGGCATTGGAATGGCCTGCCCAGAGAGGGGGTGGATTCACCGTCCCTGGAGGTTTTTAAACTGAGATTGGACGTGGCACTGAGTGCCATGATCTGGTAAACTGACTGGAGTTGGACCAAGGGTTGGACTTGATGATCTCGGAGGTCTTTTCCAACCCAATCAATTCTATGATTCTATGATTCCTGAGCCACAGCAACCCCCTCTCCTTCCCTGGCAGCACTTCTGATCCCAGTGCTGTGTGTCTTGGAGCTGGACATGAGAAAATCTCCTCAGGGAAACAGGACCATGCAGGAGACCAGCAGGTATTTCCAGGAGTTAGGTACCCTCTGGGTGTGCTTCCTTGCCACGCACATGCTGGGAAATAAACCTGGAGAGCCCCAACCACTGCCCTGAGCAGCCCGCAAGGAAGGACTCACCTTGCAAGGAGAGGAATTCTCTGGGTCTGAGCATCTATTCTTCAGGGTCTCCAGGTCATCCCAGAGCCATCACCCCAAGGAGACCCAAATATCAGCTCCTGCTGTGAGCCAGAGAGTTGGAGCCCACACACCAAATCATGCTCAGGCCACTCTACCAAGCAACAAAATAAGAATTAATTTATAAATAAGAATGAATCTATAATGCCAGAGGTGGCAGGTATATGGGACACAGCTGGAGCACTGCATCCAGCTCTGGGGGCCACGCCATGGGAAGGATTTGGAGCTGTTGGAAAGAGCCCAGAGGAGGCCAGGAAGGTGCTCCAAGGGCTGGAGCCCCTCTGCTCTAGAGCCAGGCTGGGGCAGCTGGGGGTGTTCTCCTGGAGAAGAGAAGGCTCCAGGGAGACCTGAGAGCCCCTTCCAGTGCTTAAAGGGGCTCCAGGAGAGCTGGAGAGGGACTGGGGACAAGGCATGGAGGGACAGGACAAGGGGAATGGCTTCCCACTGCCAGAGGGCAGAGTTAGATGGGATATTGGGGGGAAATTCTTCCCTGTGAGGATGGTGAGGCCCTGGCACAGGTTGCCCAGAGAAGCTGTGGCTGCCCCTGGATTCTTGCAAGTGCCCAAAACCAGGTTGGACGGGGCTTGGAGCCACCTGGGCTAGTGGAAGGTGTCCCTGCCCGTGGCAGGGGGGGGGAACCAGATAAACTTTCAAGGATCCTTCCCACCCAAACCCTTCTGTGACCCCCTAGTAGGTGCAGGGGGTGTACAGGCACTAAAGGACTGACAGGCAGAGATCTTTCCTTTCTTCCCACTCATCAGCTCCCACTTTGTAAGATCAGATGCAGAATGCACTAAATGATGCCTGCAGTCCCCCAGGCTTCAGACCTATCAAAGACTTGTCTCCTGCTGACCTGAGGCAGAGTCCAGCACAGTGACAATCACAGAGCCCAGCAGGAGGGTGAGGCAGAGGGCTGTGTTTAAGCAGAGATCAAGAGATGCTTCCCAAGATGAGCATCACCGAGCACAGCTGGGCCACGGGGTCCTGCAGCAGCACAGGCACGGCTGATGCAGCTCATTGGGCAAGACCTTCTGCTTTTTGGACTCCCAAGTGATAGGAAACAGGCAGTTACTGGGAAACAACTGCTCTCGTGCTGCTTTCCAACTTGCTATAGCAACCAGAACTATTTCCTAAACAGGCAGGTTCTGTCTTCAGAGCAGTTTTCCATTCAGACCCCATTCTCGGGCCAGCTCACAGAATCACGGAATGCTTTGGGATGGAAGGGCCTTTAAACCCTTCCAGTGCCACCCCCTGCCATGGGCAGGGACACCTTCCACCAGCCCAGGTTGCTCCAAGCCCCGTCCAACCTGGCCTTGGACACTGCCAGGGATGGGGCAGCCACAGCTTCTGTGGGCACCCTGTGCCAGGGCCTGCCCACCCTCCCAGGGAAGGATTTCTTCCCAATATCCCATCTAACCCTGCCCTCTTTAGAAGACCTCAGATCAAATGTACATTATAAGGGCCAGGAATGGACTTACAAAGGTTATCCAGGAGCTGAGGATGAGGAAGGAGAGTCTCAGGCTGCAGACTCAGGTCACACACACCTGGGCACAGGAGATGCTTCCAGAAGGATCATCAGCAAGGGCTGAATGAATCGGCAGGGGCAGAGTCATCATCCTTTCCAGAGAGTGCCCTCTAAGCCCTGAGTGTATCTGAGGTGTAAAAATAGTGCTCTGATCAATAAAAGGCAAAAACTACAGGAACAGGCATTTCTGAGCTATTCCATCCTTCTCGTCTTTTCAAACTTTGTAAAGATTCCAGCAATAGGAACAACATCACATTTATTTTCCACTCCCCTTTTTCTCATTTGAGGTCATGGTTTCGTGGAGGTCATGGTTCAGAATTCAGACATGGGATGCTGCTCCCCCAACTCCCACTTCAGCCCCTTCTTCCCCATTATCCCACAGAAAGGCTAAACAGGACTGGGAAAACTCAACAGTTCTGTTACAGGAGGCCTCTTGGATCTGAGAATTTAGATCTGACTTCTGGAACTGAAGAAAGGGGGAAAAAAAAATCAAGATGAGATTTTCCTACTGGCATTACACAGCCAAAAATTTTATTATTTTGGAATTAAATGTGTCCGGACAAAATGACTTTTTCCACTGGAGTTTTGCCAGATGCATTTCAAACATCATATTTCTCCTATATGGACAATCCAGAATTCTGTGTCTTAAAAAACCAGGACAACTGAGACCCTCTCAGGATATTTTGGGAAGACAAATAGGGAGCTCTTAACTCTTCTTTTTTTCCTGCCTTTAAAAAAAGCAGGATGGGGGTGTGAAGCCAAGCAACCACATTGATGAATGGGAACAAGGACAAGGAGCATAGATTTTCTAGAGCATATATATATAAAGTAAAACATTGTTTGGATCTTAAAGACCCATCAAGTCCAAACTTTCCTCATCCAGATCCTCTCCACATCAAAGTGAGATGATAAAGCTGCCTTCCCCACAGGAATAAAGTCAGTTTATGCAGAATAAAGCTGGAAGTCAGCAGCCCAAGAGGAATAATTGCTGCCCGAGGAGGTAAAAGACAGTGGAAATCTTTTTTTTTTTTTTAAAAACCCCAAACAAATTAAGCACAGAACTGAAATTCATCCCTGGCTGGTCATGGGGATGCTAAAAACCATTCCCACGAAGCAGGACAAGGAAGAAAAGGAGACTATGGAAATAAAGTTCCTACAGTCAGACAGGGCGTGTAGCAGACAGAACAAGCAGAAGAGGTTTTCCAGTGTCATTTTCCTTAAAAAAGGTGACAAATCCCGGCTCGGGAGTGACCCTGAGCCCACCCAGTGCCCGAACCCGCAGGTCCCTAAGCTTTATGTCCCTAAGAGAGCCCAGCTCGCTCGTGCCGGGTTGCAGTTGGAAGCAATTACAATAGCGGAGTTAATTACAACTGCAGGGAAAGCCGATCTCCCTTTTCCTGCCTTTTCTTTGTGCCCCGACCTCGCACCGGGACCCTCCGGAGACAACAAGCGGGGACAGGGGTCATTCAAACAGCCGCTAAACATCGCCCAGGGCTGGGCGGCGCTCAGCTTAACGGGCAATTAGCGCTGCAGCATCTGCCCCTAATCAAAGCCGGCTCCAATCAACACTCTCGGCAATGGGAAGGTTCAAAGAGTAGGAAAAGTGATTGGGGGGATTCCTTGAAGCACTGGAGAAAGTGCTTGTTGGGAGTTTTCCCCTTTCCCTTTCCTCTCCTTTCTCCTATCTATTCCCCCTCCCCACGGCCCTAAAAAGGCCCTTTTACTGCTGCAGTCGATGGTTAGCGCTGGCACCAGACCCCGAGGAGAACTGTGTGTGTGTGTGAGCCTGTCTGGTCGGTTTTTGGGCAACACTAAACGGGGAAACCTCTGCAAGGAGCGGGGAGGGGGAGGTGGAGCGGGGAACCACCCAAGGGACAAAGCAGTGACACGTGCAGTATTTTCCCTAGGGAAAGACGCTGATCTCTGCTTGTATGACTGGAGGAAAAGTCGACTTAGAATCATGGAATGGTTTGGATTGGAAGGAACCTAAAAGCTCATTTCGTTCCACCCCCACCTTCCACTATCCCAGGTTGCTCTAAGCTCCATCCAACCTGGCCTGGGACACTTCCAGGGATGGGGCAGCAACAGCTTCTCTGGGCAACCTGGGCCAGGGCCTGCCCACCCTCCCAGGGAAGGATTCCCCCCCAATATCCCATCCATCCCTGCCCTCTGGCAGTGGGAAGCCATTCCCCCTCATCCTGTCACTCCAGGCCCTTGCCCAAAGTCCCTCTCCAGCTCTCCTGGAGCCCCTTTAGGCACTGGAAGGGGCTCTCAGGACTCCCTGGAGCCTTCTCTTCTCCAGGTTGAACGATCCCAAATGTCTCAGCTTTTCCTTATAGGAGAAGTGCTCCATCCATAGAAGTCTTTAACGAGATAACCTCATTAAAGTCACCTATTGCCTTAAACGAATGCAGGGATGATCTCTGCGTTATCCACCCGCACATCAAAGCCCAGCGCAAGACAAAGGATTTGTGGAGCGGCACAGGGGGAAGCGTTTCAGGAGTTAAGTCTGCACGTTTGGGGCAGGAAGGGTGACAAAGATGCCCAACAACATCACCGTCCCTAAGCATGGTCAATGTCCCCTCTCTCAGCTCCGTGTGGCAGCGCCATCAGACTGTCACAGACATCCCTTCTCCAGGAGCACGGACAGTCGCAGCAGTGCTCCCGGGACTCGCACATGGAAAGGCTCCGCACCCTTCCCGCGGCTCTGTCGGCTCCAGCCCACGGGAGGGAGCGCTGGGGCATCCCCGTGCTTGGTGCCCGAAACCTCACTCCTTCACCAGGGGCCGGGATCAGCACGGAGGGGTCTGTCCCCATCCCAGGGGGACCACAAAAGCCGAGAGCTGTACCCCGACCACGGGAAAAGGGCAAACCAGCTCGGAACCCCAACTGTGCCGGGCGCTGCCCCTTCCACGCGTGGCCGTGGGCGCCTGGAGCGCCCCCAGCGCTCTCCCCTCCCCTGCCACCGTTGCCTGACGCAGGATGCTGCCCAGTAACAAGGCAGGGCATGATGAGCATCCCTCCCTCGGAGCTGACCTATGGCTGTGCTGCCTCCCCGTGCCTCCGCCACAGCCGGGCTGGCGCCTGGGGCCAGCACGGAGCCGCTGACCTATTTTCGTATACGCAGGCATGGCCAAGATCACAGACAAAGGGAGCTTTAGCTTAGGACATTGAAAGGAAAAGCTCCTCATCTGAGCGCCCCCAGGAAGCACAGCGGCTCTGGTGGCGTTGGTTTCTTCCCGAGCAGCATCTCGGTGTGTGGTTCTGGGAAGGGGAGAAAACCAGCGCAGAGCCAGCCGGGTGAAAACAAATCCAAGAGCTCCTTTAAGCTGCGAAATCACAGTTTTAGGAAAGCAACGCAAAGGATGTAAAGAGTTGGGAATAAACCGGGCTTAGGGCTCGATAAGCACAAGGGCAACCAGGACTCAGCCAGTGGAAGGAACAGACCTGAGTAACAAGGAGTGGTCCCGCAGGGATGTCCCCCACCCCCTGACACTGATGGATGAGCTGCTTGTGCAGACTCATCTAAACAGACTGGAAACAAGTCCGCTTTCCCAGGGATTCTTTGTTCAAGTTTGTTGATGGATTTGGCCCAAACGTTGAAGTGTTTAATCCACACCTCAGGCAGGTTTTGGAGCAGGTTAGTTAGTTAGTTTGTTCCAGTAAGCTGGAAGTTAGTCGGGTGCATTCACACCACGTACTGTCCCTGTACACATACTTGTAAGGGTGAGGGCCCAGTAGTTTGGTTCTCAGGTTCGAGATGCCACAAAAGAACCCTCCCAAAAAGTCCTGAAACTGCACTCCTCAGCCTGGAAAACCCACAAACAATCCCAGGAGCCCTACAGAACTTCAGACTTCTCGTGGAAGGGGGAGATGTGCTGTGCAGAGCAAGAGCCTGCAGAGATGCAGGGACCAGGAGGGGACCACAGATCCCCGAGTCCCTCTCTGAGCCCCCAGCATCCTTGTTTAGTTGGATCAGTGAAGTGGGAGAAGCCCCCAGCAGTGTAGAACCCTGGCTTGCTTCACATCCTGGATTGGGAAATGCCTGCTCACCCCATAGCACTGCACAACACGGAGGATGGAGGGATGAGTAAGAGAAAACAAAGTCCCTACAAATAGAGATGATGACAACAGTTGCTCAATAGCACATGCTGGCAGCTCTCCTGGGACTCTCCACACAGCTGGGAAAGGTGCTGCTGCCAGGATTTGTCGGGGATGGACCTGGGGCAACAGCCTCCCCCCACCCCAGACATGCACAGGCAGGAAGGAAAGAAAGAACAAGAACAGATCTCAGTGTCCTGAACAATAAAAACAGGAAAGTTGCTCTCAGCTGGGGAACCCGGACAAGGGCTGAAACCTGAGCTCCATCCTGCTTGCAGGCAGTCTGGGGGCTCTGCTCAGCCTCCTGTGGAATGGGGGGGTTAAAAAAAAGGAATATTGCAGCTGGAGCATCCTGTGGAAGGGAGGGAGGGATGGAGGGAGGGGGGCACCACCCAGCCCTGGGGGCTGTTGGAGGGGCTCCAAGCAGCATTTCAGCTGAAATACCATCTCGTTCTGCATCCCCCTGTGATAAATGAGAACTAGTGAGTTGTGCCGAAATGAGAATGAAGGAGGGCAGTGAGACCTCAGGAAGGGAGAAAAAGATTCTAAAACTTAATTGCCCCTTACAGAACTTCAAACAAACAGAGTGTCTCACCTTATCTTGGACATGAGTTACAGCTAAACGAAGCTCAGCCAACAGGATGTTCA
>VWZG01008220.1:104215-125478 GCA_013396735.1 Grallaria varia
TTATTTTCTGCGTCAGAAACATAAAATGGAGACTGCAGGGCAGCAAAACATTTCTCCTAAGATGGCTGAGGGAGAAGAAGGATTTGCAAGGTAGTGCACGAGCACCCTCTGCTGCTGGATGAACCTGGGATGGGGGGGGAAACAAACAGTTCTCCAGCCCCACAATTTCCAGTTCGGAAAAGAACCCCCAACCAGTCCTTACTGGGTCATTAAAAAATTTGTTATAGCCAAAATATTAGTCTAAAAAGCTTCAGCATCCTTGTCACCTCCTGAGCTCTCCTGGTTGCCTCTCCCCACCACCTCTTTTATACTTGTAGTTTCCTCACTGTGTTACATTCAAAATACTTAAGAAAATGACAGTATTTTATATTAAAACGAGCATATTTTACACACACAATTCCTAAAAATTAATGGCACTGCCCTCCACACTTCTATAATTTTCCAGCTTTGAGAAAAAATATTAAATTTAATTTTTATTGACTTCCACAATAGGATGAGCACCCAAAACTTTGTGCTACGTCTCGTGGGATGGGAGAAAAGATTCAAGATGGACATGAGGGGACAACCAGCCCCTACCTGAAATGGGGTGACCAGATGTTGTCTCTAGGAAAGGTTTAGGGATGAAAGGATACATGCAAAACCTGCTCCCTGAGTATTCAACTTTAAAACCAGGAGTCTGTCCATGTAGGGCCCAATTCAGCTGGATCTGGGGCTAAAATTCTATTTATTTAAAGCAATTCAGCAGCCTTATCACCTCCTGAGCTCTCCTGGTTGCCTCTATCTCCCCTTTTGTACTTATAATATCCTTTCTGTGTTTGATTCCAAATCCTTAGGAAAGGACAGTATTTGGCATTAAAACCAACATATTTCACACACACAACTCCAAAAAATTAACTTCTGGCATTGAAAGAATGAGACAGGTACTCCCAACAGAACTGGGGAACGTACAGCTCTAAACACTCAATAAACTTATTTCTTGGCTTAAATGTTTATTTTAAACTCCAATATAGTTAGCAAAATAGGTGTGTTACTGTTGGAAAACATCTTGCAGAAAATGGACATATGAGCGACCTCAGTGCTTTAGATGCAGTGATGCTGCCAGGCCTTTAAGACTGCAGTGAGAAGCTGCTTGTAAGAAGCCTCTGTGGAGATCAACAGGGACAAGAATGTAAACTTACAGAAACTGCAGCAGAAGAACTGAAAAACACCGGCACAGAGAGAAGTCACAAGGACTTTATTTTACACCAATAGAGTTGTGTGTTATTCGTATTAACCAGTCACGGGGTGGTTTGCAGTGTGTGAGCTATCTGGGTTATTTAAGGGGTGTTTTCACAACAATAAACGGCATTACCTTGATCATATTGGTCAGTTCGTGGTGTCCATAAGTTTCCCTCGCAATATGCTACCTGTCTGTAATCAGGACTGGACAACAGCCTGGAACAGAAGGGAAAGCGAACAAATTGACTGTAGTTGGGATTGTCATTTTAATTGCATAACAGTGAGCTGGAGGGAGGCTCAAATTTATCCCTGTCATTTATATACGTATGAATACCATGGACATGTCCCCCTGCATGGTGGCAGGGAGGGTGGCACTGGGACAGCAGAGGCTTGGCAGGGCGGGGGGACCTGAGGAGAGGGTATTTTTGCAGCGTTGTTGTATAAAAAGAGGCACGGAGAGCAGAGCTGAGGTGCCCGGACACCTCCCCTTGTGAGCAACGGGCACTGGAAAGGGAGCAAAACGTGGCTCTGGGGCTCGGGTGTGTTCCCAGCACAGCCCCAGTGACTCAGCGTGGGAGTGCTGGGAAAGCACGAGTGACACACCAGGCTGGAGCCCAGCCTGGGCAGCAGCACTGGGGATCAGTGGGAACCTGGGATCGGGGTACGCTGGCACTGCTGGGCCTGCAATTCCAGCCGGGAAGGGGATTTGGAGGTGTGATAAATGCGAACTAGTGATTCGTGCCAGAAAGAGGATGAAGGAGGTCAGTGCGACCCTGGGAAGTGAGAAAAACATTCTAAAACTTACTTGCCCCATATAAATTTAAAACAAGACTATCTCCCCTTATCTTGTACATGAGTTATAGCTAAACAAAGCTCAGCCAACACGATGTTCACACTTTCTTGTCAAAGAATATGAGAATTTATAGCCTGCTGTATAGGTAACGAATTAGTCCAGGTAAACATCTGTTGAATTCTTGAAATAATGATGTAAAATGTATATGTATGTGTGTAATGAATATGCATGAGATAGCTAGAATAAAGTGTTAAGTTAATTTCTGTTTCAGGGTGGCAGGTTAGGGGTTTTTACCTCCGCCTCGTCACCCAGCACTGTTTTGCTTTTACCATATAATAAACTTTTATTCGAAACCCCATTTGGGCCTGGGACTCTGTTTGTCACAGAGGGGACAGGAATCGGGGGGGCTCTGAGGCAGCGACAGCCTGGGGGCACAGGGCAGAGTGGGGGGCACTGGAGAGATGCGGGAGCCCCACAATGGAAGGATGCAGAGAGGGGCTGGCACGGCTCTCCAGGGGTCCCCATTTCATTTTGTGAGAAACAGAGTGCCAAGCCCAAATGGGGGTTTGAATAAGAGTTTATTAGATGGTAAAAGCAAAACAGCGCTGGGTGCGGGGGGGCCTCTGCTCTGCCAAAACCACACACAGATGCAGGGTATGGTAAGTGTTTATAGAGTTAGTTCATACATGTTCATTACATCATATGAATATACATTTTACATCAGTATTTCAAGAATTCAACAGATGTTTACCTGGACTAACCTGTTATCTATACAACAGACTATAAATTCTTGTATTTCTCGACAAGAAAGTGTGAACATCCTGTTGGCCAAGCTTAGTTTAGCTGTAACTCATGTCCAAGATAAGGTGAGACACTCTGTTTGTTTGAAGTTCTGTAAGGAGCAATGAAGTTTTAGAATCTTTTTCTCCCTTCCTGNTAAGGAGCAATGAAGTTTTATAATCTTTTTCTCCCTTCCTGAGGTCTCACTGCCCTCCTCCATTCTCATTTCGGCACGAATCACTAATTCTCATTTATCACAATTTCATAGCCCAAACCACTGCTAATCCCTGTTCCTGCTCCCAAAATGCCCCATAACTAAGCCCCCAAAAGGCCAGTGATGGCTGCCCAGGGGGGCGAGCGCTGCCTTTGTGTGCCAGGGCAGGGGATTTCTCCCTGGCCCCCCCTCCCGCTCCCCCAGCAGCAGATGGAGACCCGCTCCCAATGATGTCCTTGTCACGGGCAGAAAAAAAAAAAGAGAAAGACAAATGTCCCGAAAAAAGCTGTTTGGGAGGACAAAGGCTCCTGGAAATAGGAGCTGAGCGGGTTTTTTTTCCTCCAGGTTCAGAGCAGGGATGGAGGGAGGGGGAGGCTGGATGGGCAGGATTTGCGTGCGCAGCCCCCGCTTCCCGTCTTTGTCTGGAAAAGGAGGTCAGGGGGAGGAGGGAGCCGGGGGGTGATGCGGGGCCGCGTCAGCAGCGCGTCAGGACAGCAGCTGATCCCGTCTCCCAATCGGCATCCTCTGAGCTCATCCCTGGGATCGGAGCCAGCGCGGCTCAACTGCGCACACCTGGCGGATGGAAAGCGCACTGCGGGGACATGGGGACACCCGCGCACGGCCGGGGGGGCACCGGCAAAACCCCCCGGTCCCAGCGCCACAATTCCCCCCGGCACCCACACGAGGCAAAAAATCACTTGGGAAACCCCTCGGCCTAACTCAGGGCTCAGGCTGGGGCTTCTCAGAGCTCACACCGCCAATAAAACCACTCCCCAGTGCTGGTGCCCCGTGTGAACGTGCTGGGGGGCTGTGGTGGGCGCTGCAGGCACAGCTCGGCTCCCAGTGCCTCCCAGTGCCTCCCAGTGCGCACCACGCACCAGCAGGGAGCCCACCAGTGACACCCCGAGTGCTCCTCGCAGTGGCAGCGTCCTGGGACAGGCAGGAGCTGCACCCCAGAGCTGGGTGAATGTGCCACCTGCGGCTCCCCTAAAAGTGAGGGGTGGCAGGGGACTGTCACCAGGTGAAGCCAGCGCAGTGCCAGCAGTGATGGGGACAGCAGCAGCTCCTCACCTCCACAGGTCCAGCCTCTGGACACAGCCCAACCTCGCTCCTGCTTTCTTTTCCACGTCATCTCCTAAAATTGCCACCTCTGCCCTGGAAAACACCCATAGCAGGGTGGCTGCTGCAGCTGGACCAGGCCAGGCATCCCAGGGATGGTACTGGAATGGCAGGTAAAGTGCTGCTCACCCTAAAACATCAGGGAAGGTCAGCCCGAGACATACAGGCAACACCATCACCTGCTGTGAGATGAAAACAACTGCTGAAAACCAGAATGCTACAGAAAGTTTGGGAGGTTCCTCTCTCCAGGCTCTGATACACAGGTGGGAATAAGGGGGAGTGGATAAACACCTCCCAGACCGGCCAACACTACCTGTACTTACAGACTGACTGTGTGTGTGAGGGTGAATCCAGCTTCCAGCAACTCCAGGGAATGGGCTCCAAACCCTCTCCTAGGGCACGGCCCAGGGAGTGGGTACCCCACGTGTGCTTCAGAGATGAAACACTCAGAAGGTCTAGGGAGAAAGTTCTCCAAACAGGCTCTGCCTCCTTCAGAAGACAAAGGAATATTAATTTTCTTACCAGCACTGCTTCCAGAACCCTGTCAAAGCCCTCTGACACTGTCAGTGTGTGTTCAACACCACTCCGGGAGAACCAAGGGAGCAAGAGCAGGGAGCAGGTGAAGGGGTGGCAGCCACCAGCTCCAACCAGGAGAATCCTGACTTATGTAAAAAAGAGTATTTTCACAAGGGTAGTTAAACCTGTTTACTGAGGGACCTCAGTTACACTGAGAGAGCTGGGGAAATTCCTATCATTGAATATCCTCCAACTTGACTGCAAAATGCCCTGAGAAATCCCTAACTTTTGCATTAGCCTTACTTGGAGCAGGAGGAATGGACCCAAGACCTCTAAAGGACCTACTGAATCTGAATGATCCTGGAAGGACCCTGGTGAGCTCCCCTCATTCAGTCTCCTCAACAGAAACTTTTGGATTTGCCAGCTCCCTGGTTTGTGGACAGATTTCTCCAGTTTGTCCAAGAATATTCCTGAGCAACAGAGGAAGAGAGAAGTTTTTCTCCCTGTTTGCTGCTGCTTCTCAGCCAATGTTGGCACAACAGGAATGGATGGAGGAAGAGAGGAGCTACAGCCAAAGAATTCCAAAGGCCTGTCTCACCAGAGAGAGGTGATGGAGCTGGGAAACCTGGGATGGCCAAGGAAAAGGGAAGGAGGTATTGGCTAGAGGGGATACTTAAGCCAGCAGTCCCTGCAGCAAGATCTCCATGTGCAAGAAGAAACAATGCCACAGCATCCTGGGAATCTGAAGACATGCCAAAAGCACATGGAGGTGCTGTAAATGCACCTGTGAGCACCTGGAGGGTGCAGAGAAGGAGGAACAGGAATTTTGTGACTGGTGCACAGCACTGGGAGGCACTGTCAGAAAACCCCAAAGTTTCAGCCTCAAGAGAAGCTTTGATTTGGGTCCACACAAGGTGCACAGGGCCCTGACCCCCAGCTGGGTGAGTGAAGTCTCCTTGCCTGTTAAGAGTATCTTGATATCCGTGTGTTAGGAGGTAAATACTTTCTGGATCTGGCCTTGTGGAGTTAAGGAGTCACTGACTTCTATACCTGATCTTAATAGATGGGTAAGGAATTATCTCAATGGTGTATCCAAGGAGTTACAGTCAGTAGCTCAAGGCCCAAATGGAAACCAGTAACATGTAGGTCCCTCAAGGGTCCACACTGGGACCATCACCATTTAATATCATCCCCAGTGTCATCAGATGGTGGGACTGTGCCTGGTCACATCTAGAGGGACCTGCACAGGCTGGAGGAGTGGGCCCTGCAAACCTCCTGAAGAACAAGGTGGCCAAGGGCAGGGTCCTGCTCCAGGGTTGGGACAATGCCCAGTATCAGCACAGGCTGGGGATGGAGGGAGGGAGGGATGGATGGATGGATGGATGGATGGATGGATGGATGGATGGAGAGCAGCCCTGCACAGAAGGACTGGAGGATGCTGGGGGGTGACAAAAGGGACATGACCCAGCTGGCAGCCCAGGAAGCTGAGTATCTCCTGGGCTCATTCCCAGCAGTTGGGCAGGAGGGTGGGACAGGGGATTCTCCCTCTCTGCTCTGCTGAAACCCCTCCTGAAGCACCATGTCCAGATCTGGGATCTCTGGCACGAGACAGACGTGGACCTATTGGAACACGTCCAGAGGAGACCATGAGAATGCTGCAAGGACTGGGACAGCTCTGCTGTGGAGCCGGGCTGGGAGAGCTGGGGGTATTCTGCCTGGAGAAGAGAAGGCTCCAGGGAGACCTTATTGCAGCCTTTCCATATAAAAGAGAGACAGAGAGAGCTTTTTTAACAGGGTCTGTTGTGAGAGGAGAAGGGACAAGGGTTTTAAACTGGAGGAGACTCGGTTTAGACTGGACATAAGAAATGTTGTATGATGAGCATGGTGGTGCTAATGCTGAATCCAGCTAATCAAAGATGTGATTGTAAATGAAGGGGGGTTTTAAGAGGCAGGGACAGCAAGAGGAACTCATGATGGGTGCTAAGGCAGGTACTTATAGGGAAGGTGAAGAGAGACCTTTTATCAGGGCCTGTTGTGGTAGGACAAGGGGCCAGGGAAAGGTTTCCCACTGCCAGAGGGCAGGGTTAGATGGATAATAGGAAGAAATTCTTCCCTGTGAGGATGGTGAGGCCCTGGCACAGGTTGTCCAGGGAAGCTGTGGCTGCCCCATCCCTGGAAGTGTCCAAGGCCAGGTTGGACACGGGTTGGAACAACCTGAGCTAGTGGAAGGTGTCCCTGCCATGGCAGGGAAATTGTGTAAATGATCTTTGAAGATCCCTCTAATCACAATCATTCAATGATCACTCAATATCACCACCTCCTCCCTCTCTAGATTACACCTACTGAAAAATAAAACCAATAAATACAGACAGAACTTTTTCACAAGGAGAACAACCTAATACAAACAATAATGTGGGGCTCCTCAGAGAGCTGTTTGCAGCAGCCACCTGACACTGAGGCTCCTGGGCTGCCCTCTGTGACCAACAGCCCTGCCCCAGGGCACAGCTCAGCTCTGCTGGGTGCAGCATGGCCAGAGTCAAGTAAAACAGGAAAAAAAACCCCATATTTTATGTGATCCTTTACAAGCAATTAGGACAGAAAAGTCACTGCTCCCCAGGAGGGAATCCCTGGGTGTGAGGGCTGTTCTGCCGTGGAAGAGAGTGTGCAGAAAGGGCAGTGCCAGCCTGGCCACACTCCTGGTGCCAAGGGCTCTGCTGGGCCAGCGCAGCAGCTCACACAGGGAAGCCACAGATGAGCATCAGGAGCAAACTCTGCTCCTCTGCAGCTGGTGGCAGTCGGGTCATGGACCTGCCTCTGATGGGCTCTGCAGGGGCTGCAGCACCCCCAGCACCCCCAGACTCCTCTGAGAGCACAGCCAGGACCCTGCTCCCCCCAAAAATACCCACTCTCAGGAGCGCAGTTCCCCTTGCCAGGCTCTGCAGGAGGGACATGGAGCCTCCATTCACTCGCAGTGATCCAGATGCCACCTGGTGTCCACACAACGCTCTGCACCAGGACCCCCAGTGCCCAGAAACAGGGAATTTAGCCTGTTTAACCTGGAAATAATGTCCCCATCGGGGACTTCCAGGGATGAGACAGCCACAGCTTCTCTAGACAACCTGTGCCAGGGCCTCGCCACCCTCACAGGGAGGAATTTATTCAGTATATCCAACCTAAACCTCCTCTCTGTCAGTGGGAAGCCATTCCCTCCTGTCCTGTCACTACAGCTCCTGATGCAGAGTCCCTCTCCAGCTCTCTTGCAGGCCCCTTCAGATACTGCAGCTTTCTCTTCTCCAGGCTGAACAGCCCCAGTTTTCTCAGCCTGAAGACCTTCCAAAGGTGGCAGAGGAAAGCAGGTGCCAGGGCCCCCCATGGATTCCAGAGAACTTCAGGTCCCTGAGTGCTCTGTCCTGTCCTCTCTGCTCACTGAGACAGAATCACCCACTTCTACAAACCTTGGCTTTTCCATAGCACAGAAAGCAGAGCCTTGACACCCCTCAGCCAGTGTGATGTGAGGGGAGACACAAAGATGAGCTTTGCTGGGTTGAGAGATGGCCTTTAAAAGGTAGGTCCTACCTTAGTCCAGTGTGGCATTCACTGTTGTACAGCTGGCTGAGAGTTTTCTTTGGAGACAATTCTTCACTTTGTAGTTACATGAACTACAAACCAGGCACCAACAAGGATTTGGGAGAGTGCAAAAGTGCAGGCTCTTACGGACACTGCAACTCAAAGAAATCATGGAATTTAAAGTAACTGGAGGAAAGATTTCCTGGTGCAGTTCTGTAGCTTCCTGCAAAGCTTTTACTGGATTCAGTGGCATAAGCAAAAGCGTCCACTACACTTGGCCTCTTGTAAGGGGGTTCAGGGCACTCTCCTCATGTGCAGTGATGCTGAACACTCACCATTTACTCTGAGGAGAATTCCCTCCACTCATTCAGGCAGTGGGTGACACTACCCTGCCAGGGATGTGCTTGACCCTTGGGAGAACGTGAGCCAAGGAGGTGTGAGGATTAAACAGACAAACAACAGGTCAGGTAAGAAAAATACTGCCTCTTGTTTAATGTTTAAAGACATCAGTAAACAAACAGAACCGTACAGACAGAGGCCAAACCCTCCCGCCTCCCCAAACAGCACCTTCCAAACCACCACAGGTACCAGGTGACAGCTCGGGAGAAGGAGCAGCAAAGTCTGGGATTTGAGGGATGGCTGAGAGAAATCTCTGCTGTGTGAGGGCAAAAAGACACAGGACTTGGAGGAAACAGCTTCCCTCACCCAAGTCTTTTGGGTGCAGTCAAGAGGGAATGGTTTCAACTCGGAGCAAGCAGCCTGAATCTCTTGCTAACACACAGAAGGGCCATGTGTGAACTGGGAAAAGACAGCTGGAAGCTGCATTAGAGGTGCAAGACACACCATGTACTGACCTTGGCAGCCAAACCTCTGTTCTACAGGGATTTTAGCCTCTCGAAGAATAAACACACCAGGGAAGTTGGGTCCAACTCAGCAGAGTGTTACAAAACTCGTTTGTGAATGCAAACTTGGGTGTGGGGGAAAGGAACAAACCTGTGCTCTGCAAACATCCTTCCATCCCTTGCTCCCCTCTCCAGGGACACTTCTGACACCGACCCCGCAACTGGCCTTGTCTTCTCCAATAATTCTCCTTGAGTTGTGGAGCATCAGATGGTCGGAAGGGCCATCAGGAAGCAACTCAGTGCAGGCTGCAGAGGACAGTTGAGTGGGTACCTGAGTGGAAGGCTGGGGAGAGCAGGATGGATCTGGTAGTGCTGGAGAGAGGCAGAGACTGCAGGCACAGCTGCTCCAGATCCCACCTGGCTGCAGGAGCTGCACAGCAGTCACAGAGCATGGGTCAGGCTCTGAAGGCAGCCAGCCAGGACACTGCATGGATCTCATTTCCCAGAGCAGTGACAGCTGGAACTGTGACACATGGAGGAAAAGAAGGAACATTTCACTGTTCTCTGCCTCTCCAGGTGGCAGAATCCTGCAGTGGTGCTGTTTCTCCTGCCACCATGTGCAGTCTAAGATTAGGGGAGGACTAACTGGGTCCTACATGGCCCAGTTATGTGCTCCAAGCATCCATGTCCAACATGGGATGTCCAGCAGTCCAGAGACCTCAGATCTCAACATCACTCTCTTTGTCATTGTCGTGGTCACCGTCATAAAACTCGTTGGCAGCCTCAGGCCTGGGGAAAGAGAAATCCCTGTCAGGGAGGAGAGAGACCCTGGCACCCCCAGGACCCAAGGTCAGAGGGCATCCTGCACACAGACACCCTGTGGAATGTCATATAAGGGCACCACAGGTCCCTGGGTGAAACCAGAGACTCAGGAGTGACTTCCCTGCCCATGGCAGGGCAGTGGAACAAGATGATCCCTAAGGTGCCTTCCAACCCAAACTATTCTGGGATTCTATGGCTGGAACAGTCAGTCTCGAGGATATCACCTACCCATCCCAGCAGGGACAGAAAGGGAAGCCCATTTCTCCAGAACAAGCTCTGGTACCTGCTGTAGTTTTCCTCAGAGCCTCTTTCCTCTGGATCAGGCTCATCTGTGCGATCGTAGCTGAGCAGGTCCGAGGGGACGTCGTGGATCTGCACGCTGGGAGCATGGTTCAGCATCTTCAGATTCTCAAATATGGTCTGCCTGATCTGATCCAAGTACTATATGGAGAAAAACAGAGAGGGATCATGCCAGTAGGACTGCCAGTCAGCATTGTTACCTGCCTGCATTGCCTACATGGTGGTCAAGAGAAAGAAATATGTGCAAAAAGCCATTTATCAGAGCAGAGGAGGTGGGAGAGTTACTTCAGTCATCGATACTCAAGCACACAGGAAAGAGTGAGACAACCCAGCAAGGGTCTCAAATGCTTTGAGACTTTCTGACATCCCAGAAGAAAGTTGGTTCTTGTTTTTTGTCAGTTTTCTGCCCTTGCCTGGGCTCTGCCTGGTTTCACAGGACAGACCATCAACCACAGGGCTCTGGAAGTTCATAGCTGAGACTGCAACACAGCTGGAAGCACTCACCTGCCTGGAGTTCTGATTTTCAATCCTTGTGCTGACATCAGGGTGAAGGGTAAAGTCTGGAGCAAAGTATTCAAAGTACTCTGTGAAGGAAGGAGACAGAGTTAGAGCTCATAGCGACAGGAGCTCTGCAGAGAGCACAGCTCACCCTCACACCTGCCTGGGAGAGACAGAGCCTGAAAGGCACACTGATGGACAGCTCTGACCGCAAGGCAACAGACAAAACAACAGCAAACAGCAGCAACACTCAGGTCACTGAACAGGAAATTATCCAAATTAAATAATACAGGGTGTGTCTACCCAGAAAAGTCTACAGTGGGTGGCTGGAGATCACAGCGTGGTTTGGGTTGGAAGGGGCCTTTAAGCTCATCTCATTCCACCCCCCTGCCATGGGCAGGAACACCATCCACTAGACCAGGTTGCTCCAAGCCCATCCAACCTGGCCTTGAACACTTCCAGGGATCACTAAGGCCATCTCCAAGGTCAGAAGGTGCTGTCTGTTTGGCCCTGGTTAAGGCAGAATTGAGCACAATAAATATTTTAGCTCAGCTAAGGGAACTCCAACTTACCACTGTATGGGAGCTCTTCACTAATTGCTTCATCTACAAGCAATGATGTTTCATAAGTCCTGAAAACATGGAAAAAGATGAGCTTAGTCCAGAGAAAAGGATATGGTAAATGCAGGGACAAATCCCACAGCAAATGCTCACCCCAGTGCCTTTTACCAAGCAGAGAAGAGACTCACCAGCATCGTGCCACATTTCGGACTGTGTAACCACCTCCTCCCAGGACCAGCAAGGGGATATTGAAGCTCTTCACATACTCCACACACTCCCTACAACCCCCAAACAGTAAAATGCCAGAGCTGTGAACTGCAGCACAGAATCCTGTGTCAGAAATGCCCCTGTGCACTCAAAGCACCACCACGGCTGGTGTGACCCACCCAGAGCTCAGGCCTTCCACTCAGGGAGCCTGAACCAAAGAATCATCATCCCACAATAGTTTGGGTTGCAAGGGACCTTAATGCCCATCTTCCCGTCTTGTTCCACCCTCTGCCATGGGCAGAGCCACCTTCCACTACCCCAGGTTGCTCCAAGCCCCATCCAACCTGGCCTTGGATACTTCCAGGGATGGGGCAGCCACAGCTTCTCTGGACAGCCTGAGCAGGGCCTGCCCACCCTCAGAGGGAAGAATTTCTTCCCAATATCCCATCTAACCCTGCCCTTTGGTAGTGGGAAGTCATACCCCTTGGTCCAGTCCCTTCAAGTCCTTCTCCAGCTCTCCTGGAGCCCCTTTAGGCACTGGAAGAGGCTCTCAGAGCCTTCTCTTTTCCAGGCTGACCACTCCAGTTCTCCCAGCCCATCTCCGGAGCAGGGGGGCTCCAGCCCTCAGAGCATCTCCATGGCCTCCTCTGGACCATGGACTGCTCTGAACCTCTGCTCTGCAGCACCTTGTACAACGCCTTATTCTCAGACCCACTCCTGTCACACAAGCATGTAAAGACTCTCAAAAAACTGCTGAAAGGCCAAAGCCAAAGCTCAAACCTCACAGCAGAGACTCACTAGAGCCCATCAGATGGTCTTTCTCTGCCCAGCCCCGCTGTACTTACCCATGGCCTCTTATACTGAGGTTAAAACAACCCAAGCGGTCACAACCCAGAGAATCAGCACCACACTAGGGAACAATAAAACAAGAGAATTTTGGCATTGCTTTCCAGACACAGGAACAACCCCAGGAACAGCAGGGAACACAGGGACAGCCCCTTCCAACCTACAGCCTCCAAAAGGGTGTGCAGAGCTTTGCTTCCTTACCTGCAGCACTATGCAGGTGGGCTGATAGTAATCGACCACCTGGTTAATGACTGGCTGGAAGAGGTGTTTGTAACCTTTGGAGAGAAAGGCAGATCTGTCATGGCTCTGGGAGAGAGGACCAGGAAACACCTGGGCAAGGGAAGAGGGCAGGGAACACCTACTCTGGTCATCGATGCCATCTCGTAGAGGCACGTTCAGACAGTAGTAACGGCCACTCTCTGCACCCACCTCATACATGTCACCTGGAAAACAGGGCAGGCACAACAGCTCTGAGACTTCACAAGGGTGCAAAGGCCAGATCAGGTCTGGCCTGAGTCTCTTAACCTAGTTAGGACCCCTCCTTCTTACAAATAACTACAGTTCTCTTCCTCTCTGATCGCTTCCTCCCACCATTTCTCCCTGCAGCTCTGATGCTGTGGTTTACACGTTTGTACTCCAGCAAAGGACTCTGAAGTGAGGCCACATTCACACTATAAAGGAGAACACTTACCTGTGCCAGGAAAGAAATAGTTCCCATATTTGTGAAATGACACTGTCATGACACGGTCTGTCAAGTAAAAAGCCTCCTGCACCCCGTCTCCGTGATGGATATCGATGTCGATATACAGGACACGCGGGTGATACCTATGGTATACAGAGGCAAAACCAGTGCCCACCAGAGCATATCAAATGCTTAGGATATGAGGCATTTGTATACAGTCAAACACACTAAAACATTTCCTTCTGATGTGCTTGGAAATTGCTATTTAGAACATTTTCTTCTGGTGTGCACGGAAACCGATATTTAAAACATTTTCTTCTGATGTGCTTGGAAATAGGTATTAAAAATACAAACAGACAAAAAAGTGGTTTTCAGATGGGGCCTGAGAAAGCACATGATGAAAATAACTTGCTTTAACTGTCTAGGGGTTAGAAAGTTGCAGGTTTTTGTTTCCAACATGCCCTTTGTTAATTTTTAAGAGAAGCAATGATTTTAATCGTATGAGGAAATGAAAGGCAAGGAGGAGGTGGGAATACTCATTTCCTCCACATGCCAGAGTACTGGAGCACTATTTCCCAGCTGGTGAGCACCAAAAATTCCAGGCTGGATTAAATTTACTGCAGAAGCAGCCAGAGACACAGAGAGGGGGTGAAGAACAGAAATCATCACCAGTAAATGCTTCAGGGCAATGGTCAAACTGCTGCTGTGGAGCACTGAGACACAGCCCTGAGCAATCCCTGCTCCCAGCTCCACAGCTGCCTGCTTGGCTGGAGAGAGTTTCTCCAGTTTTTCCCAAGGAAATGCTGCACCTGGTCAACCCCCAAAGAACAGGGGATCCATGCCAAAAGCCTCAGGGCATGGGGAGAACCCTGGAAACACAAGAGAACAGGAAAACAGAGAGGAGCAGTGGGTGGTGTACCTTGGAACCAGGGCTTTAAAGGGTCTGCAGGGATCTGAGCAAACTGGTTGATGGTCTTCCAAGAGACATGAACTATTTAAATTTCCTAGATTATTCAACCCACAAATGACAGCAAAGAGAAAAGGGGGATGTGTGGACACAGCCTTTCCAACACTGGGAAAGGGATAAAGGGATTTGCTAACAGCAGAGGCACCACTGCACTCCTACAGTGGGAAGCAAACTCAAAATACAGTCCCCCTGCTGTAGAAATGGCTCCTGGAAATCGGGAACAAAAGGAGGGACATATCATCTCCCACGAGGAGTAACTGGGCTGTATTGGAGGCCTCTGGTGTACTGGACTCATGTGAGACCAGAAAATGGGTGTGCAGAGATACACAGTGAAATCCTGAGGTTCCAAACATGGAGCAGAGATGACAGGCAGAGAAGAAGGAGGAACAAGAAATCCCAGTAAGTCCCCAAAATCTGACCTTGGGAGTAAATTTGGCACCCGCAATGTAACCATTTTCTGTTTAACTCCAAATCCCTTTTAATTCCAAAACAACTTGTCTCAGATTCAGTGACAAGGAAGGAAATTGAGTGTACAAAAAAAAAAAAGCCCCAAAAAATCACAGAATAATTCAAGAAATTGAAGGTATGTCTGTTACTCTTCCTTCCATTCTGAACTTAATTTTCCTTCTCTAAACACCAAAATAACTTGATGTTTTTCTACTGAGAGCAAGTGGCCTTTGATCATCCATGAGTAGCTCAAGTCCTACTCTTGACCCACTCAAGCAACTCCAGGAAGATTTGAATCTTTTCTCTGTCTCCAGTGAGCCATAACATGCATTTACCTGCAAAAGGCAAAAAGGCTGAGGCTCAGGAGACCCTGAAATGAGTGTTTTACAGATGGATGAGAAATGGGATTGAAGAACTCTTCCATAGCCCTTAAGCTTCATGCAACAAAACTGGAGGCAGATACTCCAATTCTCAAACACTGTCTTGTGTCTAATGAAGCCAGGAAAAATATCAAGTTTTTGGGCTTCCTGGATTCCAGAAAGGTAAATGAAATGGGGAAACAGAGAGAGAGCAGTGAAGCAGCAGAGGGAAAGCACAAACCAGACAGGACAGGTCAGCCCTTGCTCCCAGTCCTTACTTGAGCAGCTCCAGGATGCCGATAACAATGTCATTAACATAACAAAACCCAGAAGCCTGCAAGAGAGAGAAGCAGCATTAGAATAGCTTCAACACAGAGCCCGGGCCCCAAGAAGACAGAGGACTCCACAGATCTGCCTCATTACCTCAAACTTTTTGGCATGATGGAGGCCCCCTGCCCAGTTAATGGCAATGTCACAGATCTAAGAAAGCAAAGAGAAGAGACTTTAAGGTGACAATGCGGTAACAACAACCCTGTACCCTCTTCCCCTCTGCACCACTCCCACTTGTGGCCCATGAACACCCTTCTGGCCTTTCCTCCTCCTAAGGAGGCCTTTCCAAAGCTCCATCTGTGTTCCAAAAGATCAGCACCTCAGCCCCTTTACCTTGTTGTTCAGTTGTGTTGCTCCTTGCAGGGAGGCCCCAGTGTATCGAGAGCAGAATTCAAAGAGGCCTGGAAACACTGGGCTGAAAAAGAAACCACCATTCAAACACAGAACATCCCAGCCCTCTCCATTTCTCCAGAGCAAAGCCAGGAACAAAACTGTCCAGGGATATTACCTGAGCAAGGCTTGCACTCAGTTCTCTGAAAGAGTTAATTTGGGATCAGGATCATTCTAACCCTGCAGGTAAGCGAGTTGGATGCAAACACAACAGGAAACTCAGGGAATTTGAAAATGATCCCCAAAGCTTCCAAACCAGTCCTCAAAAGGCTCCCCTGCTCCCAAAGTGTGCCAGTGTCCTGGAGCTCTGCTGGGACGTGCCCAGAGCTGGGACATGATGAGGACCCTGCCTCAGGAGAGGGGAGGACTGCTATGGTCCTGGACTAGCTCCCCTTTGGCTGCAGCTGGAACACCATGGAATCACAGACTGGCTTGGATTGGAAGGGATCTCAGTCACATCCAGGTCCACATCCTGTCATGGCAGGGACACCTTCCACTAGCCCAGGTTGCTCTAAGCCCTGTCCAACCTGGCCTTGGACACTTCCAGGGATGGGGCAGCCACAGCTTCTCCAGGCACCCAGTGCCAGGGCCTCACCACCCTCAAAACCAGGAATTCCTTCCCAATATCCCATCTAACCCTGCCCTCTGTCAGTGGGAAACCATTCCCCCTTGTCCTGTCACTCCAGGCCCATCTTTCTTGGCAGCTCCTTCAGGAAATGGAAGGCCACAATTAGGTCACACTGGAGCCTTCTCCTCTCCAGGCTGAACAATCAATCCCAACTCTCTCAGCCCTTCCTCCCAGCAGAGCTGCTCCATCCCTCTGCCTATCCTGGTGCCTCCTCTGGACTTGCTCCAGCAGCCCCATGTCCTTCCTGTACTGGGACTCCAGAGCTGGAGGCAGCACTCAAATTATTAACACAGATCTTTGACATGTTCCAAAAGAATTGGAGGCTCTTTCAGAACAAGTAGAGATAGTCTGTAACCCAACAAGCCAAAACATAGATCTAAAAAGGGAAAACTGCAACATCTAAAGAGAAGGGAAAGGAATCAAGGATGTTCCATAACCTGATATGCACAGGAGGAACAAGCTTCTCATTCTGCTTGAAAACAAGCAAGAAATGGGACATTCTGAAAGAGCTCTAAGGACATGAGCAAAGCAGGAGCAACACTTGGGGCTGCAGGAGGCACAGGGCACTCACCAGTCGTCGCCCACGTTGAAGGCGTTGAGGCTCTTGGTGAAGCCCTGCATGTTGGTAGGACTCACTCTCTGCAGGAAGTCGATGTAATCCTCGGAGTGGAAGCGGCACATGTCGTGCTGGGACGCCTGGTATGGCTTGAAAACCTTCCAAGGAGAAAGACAACACTTATTTCCCATCCAAACTCACGTTTCCTTGGGCTGGAAGAAACCTCAAGTTAACTGACAAGTGACCTGCATGAGGTACATTAAAAACATTCCAACATTGCTTTGTGACATTTGTGTTCTTTTAAACCTCATCAGTTGTTCCATGAAACCTTTTCCTGCCCTCCTGCAGCCACAAACACATCTCCAGCCTCTCCTGACTGCAGCTGTTGCCACAAACTCTCCAATGCCTTCCCCCACAGCACATTCCCCACCTTGGGAAGGAGCAAAACAAACCAGCCAAGTCCAAACCACAGTTTTTCTTCCACTGAGGGGATTAATTCCCTCCTCAGTCACCAGCCTTCCACATTTTTAAGACTCTGATCTAGGATTGGTTTCAGTCTCACTGAAAAATTTGCCTGGAATGGGCTGATAGGTTCCAAATTATTTGGTGAAAGTTCCCAAACAGATGGAAGAGTTGCATAAGTTCTGTTTCCTTTGGAATGGAAAATGGTGAAAAGTGGTCAGGGAGCTGGATGGACTCAAATTCAGGATCTTGTGACAAACGCAGGCTTGCCAGTTTGGCACTTGGGGCACATACCTCAATACAGGGGAGATTAAAAATTAACATTATGTACCTGTGAGAGGAAATTAATCGGTAAGGGAACTTTGTTGTGTCTCCCATTTTCTCTTATTTAAAACAATCACTTTATAGGAAAAATGGGACATGAAAATAACAGTAAGATGCAGAAGCCGGTCTCCAAAGGGAAATTCACCAGGAAAACCACACCAATGTTGCTGTTTCCTGGGCTGAGCAGGAAACCTGTTCATTTTCAGAGCCACAAAACACCTAAACAAGCCCATCTCCTTCTCTCCCAATGTTTGTGGAGTTTGGTGTTCTCCTTCCCCACGAGGGCTCCAGGAATCCAGATGGTTCATGAAATCAAACAAGACTGAAACCAAAGCTAGAGTCACCACAGAGAAGAAATGGCTCTCACTGGATATCCAAAGACTCTCTTTAAAAATAAAAAGAGGGATAACTGATTCAAATAGAAAGGCAGGGAAAAAACAGGCTAAAATCTTCCACAGACTCAGCTGCTGCCAGAAGAAACCTGCTTCCTTCCACCTTCACCCAGTCCCAGCAATCCCACCCACCTTCCTAAGCTGGGAAAGGTGGGAAGAGCCAAACCCAGCCTGACAGGATAGCAGCCTTTTATTTGGAGGAGGCAGAGAGAGAAGATGATGCAACCACAACACAAAGTTACCAGGACTTTTTGTAGTCCCAGCTGACCATAATCCCTGCTTTTAATTTGTTCCTAACTTTGCCAGTCAGTAATTGCACAGGATGAAGTTGCCTCTGAGGTTTACAGCTTCACGATGGCACCTTGTGGAAAATATAAATCCCAGAAAAGAGTTTCTAGACTAAAAATTTGGTTAAATGTAGAGCTCTGCCCACTGCCTCCCTCAGACATGAAAATGACCTTTAAAAGTGGTATGTCTGAATATGGGTTTTTTTCTGTTCCTGCAAGGACAAGCCCAGCTCCAGGGAAGTTATCTGTGGAAGTTCACACATTGACAGGAAAAATCTGAAAGGGAAATTCTGCAAAGATTCCCCACGCTCCTCCAGGTGCTGCATCTCCACCCTGGACGTGATTTTACTGGGGCATTATATCAATTAGGAAAGTTTTTCTCGTGTTTAACCACCCCAAATTCATTTCATATATTGCATCCCTGCAGCTCCCTGACAGGAGAGTGGAACAAGGTGGGGGTCGAGCTCTTCTCCCAGGTAGTGACAGGAGAAGAGGAAACAGCCTCAAGTTGCACCAGAGGAGGTTTAGATTGCATATGAGGAAAATTTCTTCACTGAAAGCATGGTCAGACATTGGAACAGGCTGCCCAGGGCAGGAGTGGAGTCCCCATCCCTGGAGGGATTTAAAAGCTGTGTGGATGTGGCACTTGGGGACATGGATTAGTGGTGGCATTGGCAGTGCTGTGGGAACAGCTGGACTCGATCTTAGAGGGCTTTTCCAACCTTAAGGATCCTAAGGTCAAGGAACTGGTCCATTTTAGCACCTTCCTTTAAAACTTGACATTGGGCTTCAGCTTTGGGACAGCTGATTTTCTATCTGCTTTCACTGAACTCACAGCTCAGCAGAGAGCAGATCGGGCAGTGGAAGAGCTTGAACATGAGCCCAGTCCAAGCTCCAGGCACTTGTACAGTGCAGGAGACAATGACCAAGTCCTGCAGCACAGGATGGGCAGGTTCAGAGCAGCTGAGACCCAGCTTTTCCTTCTGCCCCTCTTGTATTGGTTTGGCTGATCAGATTTTGCCCTAAAAAATAAAAAGCAGGAAAATTGTATTGCTTTCACACCTACAGGGTCTGTGCACTTTGTCGTGCCCAGACAGTGGAGATGACACTGTTCACGTGGAGTCATGGAATCACAGAATGGTTTGGGCTGGAAAAGTTTAGGATCACCCAGTTCCAGCCCCTGCCATGGGCAGAGACATATTCCACTGGACCAGGTTGCTCTAAGCCCCATCCAACCTGGCCTCGGACACTTCCAGGGGTGGGGCAAAAAGGGGAAGGAGAGGGAATATCCCTGGCAGATCAGAGTAGTGCCAGTCTGAGCCCTTCCTCTCCTGCCCTCCCTGGCTGCCAGCTCTGCACTGTGATGGCTGTGACAGCGTCTACTCAGCTCTTTACCAGGGCAATTCCCATGGAAACACACTGTACATGCACCGGTGTATCCCACACAGGTAAATCTACACATCCACACAAAGAAAATCCAGAGGTGCCTGGAGCCAACATTTACTACCACATTCCAGGCACAGGCCCTTCCCCAGGGCACAGCAAACAGATCATAGGCTGTGGGGCCAGCAGGGAGCAGCCAGACCTGGGCCCTGGATCAGATAACCTGACCTGGGACTATGCCAGGCAGGAATTAAATGGTTCATCAGTCCAAAGCAATCCCAGCCCACTGAAAATGGGAATCAGGAACAGGAGACAAAACAAGTCACCCTGATCGTGTATCCTGAGGCATTAAATCACCTGCCCTGCATTCCTGAGAGCTTTTCACTTGCTCTGTGCTGTAAGAATGGGTAGAAAAGTGCACAAGGATTCCTGTGAAAGGAGCATGGCTCATCCCGCTTCCAGTAAGAGAAATAAATTACTTCAAAGAGGGTACCACACATCCATAGTGATACTCCCATATCCTAAAGGGATAGAGGTGCAAAAAATGGAGATTGAAGTTTTCTTTTCTATTATCTCTCCATGCTGATAATTTTTTAGCAGGTTTAACAGCTCAGATTTATGGAGGAGAAAATTTTTCCAAGAGCCAGAACCGGAGTGCTCTGGGCTGGGAGAGCTGGGTGGGCTCTGATGGGCAGGTGGGACAAACACTGACCAGGTGTGAGACAGAAGAGTGAACCCCCTTGGGACAACAAGGTGACTCAGGAAGCCTTTGGAGGGCTTGTCTGCAGCTTTACTATTCCATGATCACAGTGGTCATGGAATCAGAGAATGGTTTGGGTTGGAAAGGAACGTAAGGATCATCTTGTTCCAAGACCAGGTTGCTCCAAGCCCTGTCCAACCTGGCCTTGGACACTTCCAGGGATCCAGGAGCAGCCACAGCTCCTCTGGGCAATCTGTGCCAGGGCCTGGTCACCCTCAGAGGGAAGAATTTCTTCCCAATATCCCATCTATCCCTGCCCTCTCACAATGTGAAACCATTCCCCCTTATCCTGTCCCTCCAGGCCCTTGTCCAAAGTCCCTCTCCAGCTCTCTTGGTGCCCCTTTAGGCACTGGAAAGGGCTCTCAGGTCTCCCTGGAGCCTTCCCTTCTCCAGGCTGAACAATCTCTCACCCAGAGGTCACTGGTCCTTCCCAGCAGGTGCTGCAGACACAGAAATGCCACACTCAGTGCCAGGGCATTGTCACAGCCCCAGGGATGGCACTGCTACCCAGGTGTGACCAGGACAGTGACAGCCAACAGTGGCACCCTCCAAACCAGCCCTGGGTGGTCCAGGGCAGGCTCAGGACAACGGGAATGCCTGAGGCTGCTCCAAGCCTGGTCCTGCTGGGCAGGAGTGGGGCTGAAGGGGAGGTGGTGACACAACAAAGCTGTGAACAGCCACTGACAGGGGCCATGTGAGGCCCACGAGTGCAGGGAGCAGGTCAGTGCTCACGTTTGGCAGCTCTCACACATGCTGAAGCCTCAAATACTCACCGTGGTGTCCTTCTGTCCCCACCCCCTGTCACAACCCCACCCTGCCCCAAACCCATCCCAAGCACCCAGACCTATGCCCCAAACCCTCAAGACCCCTGCCCTAAAGCCCTGTCTCAAACCCCCGTGCCAACACCCCTACTATAACCCCTTAACTCCTGGCCCCAAACCCTTCACCCCAAACCACCTGCTCCAGGTCCTCCAGCCCTAACCCCCTTGTCCCAAACCCCCATCCCAACACCCC
>VWZG01008221.1:0-14364 GCA_013396735.1 Grallaria varia
ATTGTACAATTCTACTTGCCCCATTCTATCAAATCTTAGCCAAGAGTTATCCTAACCAATGTACTTCATAATCTCATAGTTGTCAGTTCTAATAGACATGCACATCCATAATAACAGGGGAAGAAACCCCAGTTGCCCATCTAACAATTCCTATATCCTTAATTTTGGCTTAGCCTGACATTAGAATTTTATTGTCAGCAGTCTGTCTAGTGCTACAGGTTACCTTAGGTATTATTTTAGTACCATCTGTAATATTTGGGAGGTTTGCAAATATTGGGCTCTGTCCCTAGAAGAGGCTCTCTTGTGATCTCTTTTACCTTCATTGATAATGAAAATAATCTTTAGCACATCAAAATATCAAAAACATTTAACTAATTCTGCTCTGGAGTTTATAATACAAAAGGTTTGACAAAGGAACAAGGACATACCCATTACTTTTGCCAAAAAGAAAGCCAAATGACCAGTAAAATATTCCTCCCTCTGAAAAAACAGGAGGAGGAATGTGGGGACATAAATGTGCCATGGCAGGGGAGGCACTTGGGAGCAAGGCTCCCTGACACAGGGCAAGCAGCTGTGCAGGGAGCTGGCAGAGGGACAGAGTCCTTCCCAACTGCCAGCCACCAGCAGGAACAGCCTCTGGGGAAGGAAGCCATTGGCTATTGATATCCTTCACTGTGGCCGGCAAACAGAGTTAGTGGGACTTGGACCAAGTTTTAATTATACAGGAGCTTAATGAGCTAAGCTGTTGTGGGAGGAGAGCGTGGGGGCAGAGAATGAAGGGCCAACAAAGTGCATCTGCCTGCTTTTTTCTCCTTCCNGTGATAGAACAACAAGAGGATTGGAGACAGGGTTGTGTTCTCTGAACACTCCTATGGCTATAAACAACCAAAGAAGAGAATGACATTCACTTAGCATACCACTGAACTCCTCTTTTTCCTTCCCTCGTTAAAAAGTACAGAAGAAAGTCAACCAAGGCCACAATAAAAATGGTCCAGAGAACAATATCCAGCAACAGTTTTGTTGTAACATCTGGCCAACTTCAAGAAACATTTCAGAAAATGATTAATGAGCCTCTGGCAAGGCTGTGCAGTAACATAAATATATTAGATTGTGCTTGAAGTATTTTCTAGCCATCATATGGACAAAGACATGGGTTAAACACTATGGCAGTGACTTCAAGGAACAAACCAAAACCCCAAGATTAGGTCAGTTGGTTAGAATATGGTGCTAAAAATGCCAAGGCTGCAGGTTTGATCCCTGTATGAGCCATTCATTTAAGAGTTGGACTTTACAATCCTTGTGGGTTTCTTGCAGCTCAAAACATTCCTTGATTCTGTGAAGCACATAGTGCAAGGAGGAGTGGTAGCTACAAATGGAGCAAGCAGAGAGTGAAGTTGCTGCAGGGGCGGGAACGTTTCCTTCAGCTTGCAAAACAAAGTTTGTCACCAATGCTTCACACACTCAGCAAAAAGGAGCACACCAGTAATCACAGCAGCAGAAAGAAAATTAATGATTCACCACCTGCAACTATGGTGAATAGCCAAGGGGGATAGAAATACTTGACAACTTAGCTACTTGAAACAGCTGAAGGTTCACACAGAAAATAAATTCCTGGGAATCATCTAGACAAAAGGTGACAAGATAATATGTCCCAGTCACACCTTATGAGGGAACACAGGGAATTCTTTTCAGCATAATATGCCATCAAGACTTTCTGCAGTTGGTATCAAAACGTCATTGTTGCATTAATACCCTTCTTCCTTTGAATTATGTATTCCAGTGAAAAAATATGTAATCAGTCTTCATATTTAAAGCTAGCAAGTTTTATTGTATTTCAGCCTCTTTCCAGCCCACCTCTGTACCTTAACTATAAACTGAAGCCTCACTTCCTGAAGCAGGGTTATGAAATATATACAGGAGTCCACATTAGCAGCAGGCTGCTCCCTCAAAGCAGCCAGGTTTCTCAGCACCATTGAGAGCACCACATGACCCCAAACTTGCACTTAAAATGTTTCTATTTGGGTAAGTCTTTTTAACCTTCATAATAGCTTCTCTTACTAGCTGGGATGAAACACAGGTCTGTTAGTCAGGCAGATAACTGTTCCCTTCCTGGATTACTACTTTACACAAGAGCATCTTGCAGAATCTAAGCTCTTTAAAATGGCATCAGAGCACATGAGATTCTAGAAAATCCACCAGCACAGAACAGATAGGCTAGGCAGTCATTCAGTTCTGTCCAGGTTTTCCGCCACACTGCTCCAGCTGCAGCATTACCTTACACTAGCCATGACCAGAAGAGGAAGGCTGCATCTCCCCTTCCAAATATCACTGTAATTTAGAATCACAGAACAGTTTGAGTTGGAAGGCATCTCTTGAAGGTCATCTAATCCAACACCTCCCTGCAATGGACAGAGACTTCTTAAACTAGAATAGGTTGTCCAGCCTGACCTTGAATGCCTCTGGAGAGAGGGCAGGAGGGGAAGATGGGGCATTCACCTCCTCTCGGGGCAACGTGTTCCAGTGCTTCACCACCACAGTAAAAAAATTTCTCTCCCATCTAATCTAAATTGACCCTCCATTTTAAAACCAATACCTCTCCTCTTGTCCCAACAGGCCCTGCTAAAAATTTTGTTTCCCTGTTTCTTTCAGGACTATTTCAAGAACGTAAAGGTCACAATAATAAGATCTCCCTGGACAGAGTCTTTTGCTAAAACTGAACAATTCCAGTTCTCTCGGCCTTTCCTCACAGAAGTGCTTCATCCCTCTAACATCTTCATTGTCTTTCTCTGGACTGGCTCCAAGAGGCTCATGACCTTACTGTGCTGGGGACATTAAGAAAACTTCCCAGTCTGATCACTTATGAGACTCTCTGGCAGTCACACTCCCAGCACCAGACACTTTCACTGCAGGGACTGAAGCCCCTTCACCACAGGTGGCTCCAGTAACCTGACGGGTGGGTGCCCGCCTGCCTCCCCACACACCCCACTCACACAGTCAAACCAGGTTTCCTGACCAGTTTGATCCCAGATTTCCCATAGCATGTCTCATTCTATAAAGCAATTTATTCACAGTGCAGTAACACAGAAACAGCCCAAAATTGTGGCCTGAGTCTTTGACTCCTGCCGTGTCTGTGTTCAGTTCCCTGGCTAGGACACAGATCCCCAGGCCCTTTATTATGTAAAGTGTCAGCAGGTCATGGCCTCTTGTCACCCAGAGCTCAGCCTGCAGCTCTCACTGCAACTGCACGCAGAGCTACCACCTCCAGATGTGTTCCTCAACAAGGGATCCCAGAGCTGGATGCAGCACTCCAGGTGGGGCCTCATGAGAACACAGCAGAGGAGCAGAATCTCCTCCCTCAACCTGCTGGCCATGCTGCTTTTGATGCAGGCCAGGATACAATCGCCTTTATGGGCTGCAATAGCAGCCGCAGCTTAAACGCTTTAAAGTTGCTTGAGAACCTCCCAAAAGTCAGCTTTCCTTTCTGTTTGTGTGTTGCGAGAAGGCTTTCTCCTTTCCATGAGGCAACTCTGCTCAGCAGCACCCCCTCCTCTGGGGCTGTGCTCACTGTCTCAGGGCATCACCCATCCTCAGAAGCTCATGGTGAGTAGGAGCAAACATCATGTCAAATCAAAAACTCCACCCACAACCATGGTCACTAGGGCATGGTATGAAATGTCTCAAAATAATTGCAGGATAAATCAAGATGTTGTTTACAGTCCCATAACAGCACTGGACTTAAGACAGCTTTAATTTCTTGAAAGAACCTACAGTATACTGGGGCCGATAAGATATACAGGGAGAAGTTAGTCATCTTTGTTTTTTTAGGTTTTCCCCTGAAAACCAGTTTCATTTTCCCTCCTGCCAAAAGTGTCAGCATTTCCCCTGTATGCACAAGTATAGGCAATCAGTTTTCCCAAAACACCTTCTGCAATTTCTGTACTTGCAGTGACATGGGTAATCATCATTCATGAAAAGTACACAGCTCATGGGATAGTCCCAACTCCATGCTCAGCACAAGCTGTGATCTCTCTTGTAGCAGAGAGGGAGTTTCTTTGCCCTATCAAAACAAGTTTCATATACAGTTGAAGTTATGGACAGACTGTTTATTTCTTCTGGAGAGGATAAGTATCTTCACAATGACTCAGTTTGAGAAGAAAATTATAAACATTGATATTTCTGCATTCAGTCATTTCTCTAGAGCTGTCTAGCAGAATGCAGCACTACAAAAGTGCCAGTCAAAAATTTAACTGAGAAAAAACCCAAATCCTTACATTAATAAGACCAGCTGCAGAGAGACCCACTGGGTACATCTTTCTCTCGTAAGAACTGAACACAAATTCTCCCTTGCTGTCATGGGGTTCCTACATCAGTACCTTCACTGAAGAGCCAAGAGGCAGAATTCAGCTGCGTGGGCAGAACTGCTGCAGGAAACATCGAAGCTGAGGAATGCAGACAGCAGTTTTATTAACATTCAGGTGACACCTGCTACAGGCAAACCCACCCCTCCCTCATTCATGTAATAGATTATATTCCAAGTAATATCCTACAGAACGGCTCTTCCTGAATTCATTAGCTGTTGAAAACAGGATCTGCTCTGGTGAAGTATGTGAACCACAGTCCTTATGGGTCTCATTCATGTCACTTCAGCCTCAGTTCAACAACTGTTCCAGTGCACAGCTGTGTGCATGACAGTCCAGCCTTTTCCCCCTCTTTCTCTCTCATGTAAGAGGCCCAATTTAATAAATCGGCCAATATTGCAAGCACTCCAACTAAATCCTTTCATTACATTACTTGTCCTATGTCAGCCTCTGCATGACAAAGTAACTCAACCAGTTGCCAGGAACTAATCTTTCAGTACTTCAGTGCTCTTGAAATGGTGAACCAGGGAAATTATTGCTGTGCTCCTTGGAAAGCACAATGCACTAGCATTGCAATAAACATGTATGTCTTTTCTCATCATTTAATCTGAAAAACCATCAGCCACTGTGTTATCTGTTGTTATTATGACACTAATAGCCCAAAAATAAATATAAAGGCGGTCATCAGCACAGCTGTGCAGCTAGTCTAGTTGCTCAGTGTGATGTCATTCATCAATTCCAAACCTGCCCTACTAGGCCACCATTTTCCCTTATAAGATAACTTGCCTGGCATTGAATTTATATCCCAACTAAAGCACATTCCAGAGAAACTGCAAAATTATTTCACTGAACTGATGCATCAGACTATTGTTGAAGACTAGGACAGGAATAGGGCACTTTAGCTCTTATTTGTGTGAGCCACAAGATGAGCCTTGGCAAGAGCCAGTCAATGTGCCTCACTTACATGGGAACACCAGCTTGACCTCCTACCTGTAACTCTGTCCCATGCTTTGTTCCTGCTCCCTCTCAAGTGCAAACACACAGCTCCTGTCTTCTGGCACAGCTGTCTAGTGAGAAAACTTACACATCTTTATAAAATTGCTTACGCTTATGACAGCTCAGTACTCTGCATGCACCAACTGAAGTGCATTTCAGATTTTTCCCTTTAAAAATGATGCTTTAGCTATTCTGTCTTGAAGAACTCATTTTTCCCTCTTAAAAACCATACACCATTTTTCATTGCTTTACACAAGTTAAAGTGACCTAAGAAAAACTATCAATTTGTATTTTAACAAAAATACCCTAATCTAAAGCAACTATATCCCTGCATTTAGAAGCAAAAACTGAAATAATGAGATCAGAGTGAAGGATTTACTGCAGCTGTAGGTATTTGACATCATCATCTACATTACCAGGGCTGGCACAAAAGTGCTATCTAAAATAAAAGCGTCATTATTTCAATACAATGCATTACTGAGCAACTACATCAGTCCATTAGGTAGCATGGAAATTACTGATTAAAGTCTCTAATTAAATAAATCCTATAGATTTTTACAAGTGGCTCCAATACAAGTGAAGGCAAAAATTACAGAATAAATTGAGATAAATATGTCAGCTGGCACAATGTAATTTTTATGTTTAAACCGACAATCTTTTCGTTATATCTACACCACTGTAGAAGGAAATGTAACCACAGAGTACTGAAATGGCTAAGTTCCTAATAGTAAAAAAACACACAAAAAACCCCCCAAAAAAACCCCAAAAACTTGTTTTAAAAAATTCTATTAATCTACTCTTATTCTCACAAAACTCTGCAGGCTCAAACATTTCTGAAAGAAAGTTGTCTAACAACAATATTGTCAATATTTAAAAAAAGCTTAGTTTGTACAGTTTATATCTAGACTGCCTGTTCTTTAAGACAAAGTTCTAGAGTTATTTGCACAATACAGCATTATATACAGCTGAACATAAACTGTTACTGTTATCAGTCTTCCCATCCAAGCAAAGCTTGTTCTATGGGCGCTTAGGGAACAGCTATAGCTCATCTGTGAGCTGGCAAGCAGCCAGGATCTCAAATAAGTGTACAATAACTTTCCAAAACTCCATTAGGAAAGATGGCACCTTTGAGAAAAGGAACAATAATTCTAATGCAGTTCATGCAAGATTTCATAGCTATGTAAGTGTCCACACTTGCAGAATGCAAGGTAAAGAAGAAGAGCAGATAGACGGGTTTTATAATCAGTAGTAACTGGTTAATTTCCCCTCTGTGCAATATTTTGCTCAGTCACCATGTCTGGGTCAAGAATAAAATGCCACCTAAAAGGGAAGGTATCTCACAGTCAGCTTGTATCACAATGTTCCTTCTCCAGAAGATGAATAGCCTTGAAAACACCCCTTCCTCCTTGTCAAAATGTCATCTTGATCCAACAGCCAGTTGCCAGACATTTTTCATTAACATGAAACATACGCCAATCTTTTCACATGCAATTTGCAATCCTTATTCTTGCAATGGAGTAAGATACCTTTTATGTTTGACTATAAGCCAAAAGCATTTTGGTGCCCATACCTGTCTTCAAGAAGAGGATTTCAGAAATTCTGGGATTAGAACTGAATTGAAAAGTAAATGTAAGTAGCCTCTCAGTGTTTGCTCATGAATAACCTCTATCAATGAGAGCGGTCCTACTGAACAGTGACAGACCAGTTATTACAAATACACATTGCACGGACCAACTATTTGCTACCTTTTGTTTGTTAATCAAGAATTAACTTATATTTCCATGGCCAGAAATTTTCCGTTGTACTTGAAAGAATTTTCTCATCTGTTGACTCACTACTACAGAAGGCAGATCAGGACAAAAAAAAAAAAAAATCCTATAAAACCTTCAGAAATTCAAGCCATGGAATACGCCTGTGTTGGCTTTCACTTTTAGCCTTTCTTCACCTAGAATAAAATTTTATCCCTGGTGGAGTACAAGCAGAATTTATACCTTTTTTTTTTTTTCTTTAATTGGTGCTCTAAGTAGTCATAGGATAACACATTAAAGATTTATTTAAATACTCTAGCATGCTAAGAGAGCAAAGCTAGTCTGGCTTGAAACTTGAGCCACAAGTCAGAGGTGACATTTTAGTTAACATAACTGCATATGAAAGACTAGTACACTACTGATTAGGTATGAACAGAAATTTCCAAAGAATCATGTATGAAGCACTTATCCACTGTTTATGCAGAAACAGAGCATTTGTGACAAAAACTGATGTACAACTCTGGAACTATGAGATTTTTGAAGATAATCTTATTAATTTTTTTCTGCTGAAGGTTTAGCTTAATTGAAGTCCATGTGGCAGAATCTCCCATATTAAAGTTATTTCCCTTTGTAGATTGTTATCTAAGGAATACCTGGGGGCAGAATCTGTCATTGCCTCAATTCCCTCCGTGTTTATCACATGTTTATCAATTTTCATCATAACCTTGTCTCCTCCACTGTTGTAAGAGGACGAGTTTGGAGTTTCATCAGTGTCCCGATCGGCAGATCGCAATTATCTTTCCAAATTTGTATATTGGCAGTATTGCACCATGTAATCACTCTTCCCCACTTGGAGTCTTCTGGTCCTACTTTTGGGGTTAAATTACTTAACCAAAATACTAGCTATAATACTTACTTGGTCAAAGAAAAGACACCTTCATTATCAGACGTTAAAAACCAAAAGGGAGCTTTCAAACTGTTGGCTAATGCTCAGCCTTTATTCATGATTCTGTCTGAATCAGTAATTTCAGTAAATAATATATATGAATTGCTATAAAATGGCAAGTCAGTACTGTAAACAATGCAAACTTCAATATGAAGTAGAATGGTTCACTACAGCTTTCATGTGATTGTGTTTAGAAAAAAATTATGCAATTTACAGGAATTATTTCATGTTAATGATGAAACAGTCACAAGGGACAGGTTTCTTTTTAAATCTTAAAAACTTTAGGATGTCAGATATCACTAACTATTCAAAACCAGTGCCATGAAGGCCCATTTTTCAAATATGAGCTTCATATGGCCGTGTACTGTAACACAGTGACATCACTGCCTGTATTAGCAAGCTACAAAGGCTTCATTCAATGCTGACAAAACTCTGTTGACCTTTGAGAAGTAAAAAATTAAAAAAAAAAACCCACAAAAAACCCCCACCAAAACAACAATAAAAAACCTCATCAAACAAAACATCGAAACCAAATGATAACCTCAGCTGCATCACAGACCAACATAAATGGATTAATATAAAGAAACTAAATTCCAGCACCTTTTAAGAATCCTATAGGAAGCCATCAGTACAATTGCTCATCAACAGATGACACCAACAAACCCATAAAGGTTTTTATCAGTTTTACTATAGAATGTGTTAAGGCAGCATCTATTAAGTATATCATCTTGCATCAGTGAAAGTAGGTATTTTCCAGTTCTTCATGGGTTCAGTTCAGGGATTCATTCTCCAGGAACTAAAAAAAGTTTTAAAAGATACACGACACAGATTTCCTTCATCTACAAGTATCCTGCTGTTATAGTTTTAGATTTTTCAGGATTTTTCTTTCCTCTCCGGCTAACACGAACTTTGGGGGGTGACACTGCCTCCACCTAGATAACGATCCGAAATTCCACCTTGATGGCTCTAAGGACAGTTCCTTTGTTTTTTTTGTTCGGGGAGTGGTTTTGCTTCTTCACTTCACTTCTTCGGCGGAGGCGGAGGAGACGGAACCCGCGGACGGAGGTTGCTGCGCTTCTGCTGCGAGTTCCAGCTTCTTTCCCTGCTTTCCTGCTCCTAGCCTGTTGGGCCCAGGGCTCCACTGGGATATACAATCTAATCTTCACTGCTTTGGAGTTGCTGCTATTTTTCACCCTGAGACACCAAGGCATCAGCGAGGGAGATCCCGGACCCCTCTGCTCACCACTCTCCCCGCCCCGGGGCCAGAGCCAGCCGGCTGAAGAACAAAGGGACCACGCGGTCTGCTACCGGCTGCCTGCGGGAGAGGAGCCAACCGCCCACCCCGTATCTCCACGGACTTATTGTTCAGGTTTTTTGGTTATATAGTTGTTACCTGTTCTGTTCTGGTGGTTCACATATACATATATGCATATATAACTATATTCAGTAGTTAAGAACTGTTATCTCTCCTACATTTTTCCTTCAAATTAAAAGTTTGTTCTAAATTTAAAAGAGGCGTGATCTTTTCTTGAGAAAGTCATTCCAAATTATTTTGGCTTACTCTAACTAAGACACCTGCTCATCTCAAAGTCATTTAAAAAATGTTCCTCGCCTAAGAAAAAGGAATCTTTAGAACCTCAAGACTTACATTTGCTATTTTATTATTGCGCCTATTTGGCACGCACTTTGAACGTCTCAACATTAATCTCCTGCAGTCAATGAATGACTGAAGTAATTTCGTTACTATTTTACAGTTAGAGTTAAGGATGGTATTTACAATTCTCTCAAGGAGTGACAAAAGCCTACCTCTAGGGCACAAATTCACTTCTTTCAAGGATTTATCTCACAAAAAAATACACTAAAATAAAGGATAATTGTATGTTTCTGGAACTAATATCTTCCCCAGTCTTTCATTCAAACTTTTCTGTATTAGCAGCTTGATTGACCACTACAGAAGCAAATTAATCTGATTTCTTTAGCCTACACATAGCACTGGATGAATCTGTTAAGTTACTCATCTGATCTATGCAGATAAATTGTTAAAGAGCTAAAAAGAAAAGGTCTTCCCAGATATCATGAAACACTCAGAAAGGAATAGCCCTTATATTTGAGGAAGGGTCCATTTTCTATTTGGAATTTGATGCTCTGCTCACTTTGGGGTCTGCAAGTCACTGTTTACCTAATCTCTAGTTTCTAGTTTACAAAAGGGGTTATGGGCCCATGACCCTAAAATTATAAACCCACTTCCATTCTGAACTCCAGATCTGATAGCATGTCCTCACTTTGAACCTGCTATATATTCAACCAAAACCAAACTTATAAGCTATAGCAGCACGGGTAAAAGTCTGACAAGTGGTGTCTCAGAGACAGGATAACTTTCACAGTCAGATAAGGCAGTCCAATCTCACACTTACCATTTTCTCCACTATTTCAGAAAGGTCAAAAAAAATCTAACCAGCTGCCCACCAGGAGCTACTGCAAAATGTCCTTTAGTTCACCACTGAATATGACTGCTACGAGTGCTGCTGCTTCCTCATCAGCACAGTCACTGACACAGCAATACCTCAGGGACTGTCTGGACTGACCGTCACAGATTCCCATCACATCTCTGATGAATGCGTTTTCTCTAAGGCACAAGAATCTGTGTCATTTGACTGTCTTTGAAGCCAGTTTAACATCTGTTTGGCAAAATAAAAAGACTTCTATTAAACACTATAAATATTAACTAGCTCATAGGCAGGTTTTTAACATTTTTTAACTCTCTTCTTCAACAGCTTCGGAGGATGGTATATAGCAATATCATAATTTAACAGCACACAAGAGAAGTGATAGTTCAAGGGACCAATTTAATTTTCTTTTTCTTTTTTTTTACAGGAAATTTGATCAAACCCCACGATGTATCTGAATTTGATGCACTTGTTGGCTTTTAAATCTTCAGCTTATGTTAAACTAGGACTTTGGACATGTCAATGATCCGCATCCACTGTCCTCAGCCACAAGACCGAAAAAAAAGAAAAGTCTTTCTGATCACATAACTTTGATCTGCATCAAGGTAACAGTGTTTAGAGTCAAAATACATATTAACAAATAAATACAGCTTGACCAGCAGTACACACCTCAGATGCCCCTGTAAGTGGTTATCATGGTGTGACTAGGGTAGACAAGAAACAGGACACAGCTTCTTGCCTGAATGGGACATCTCCTGAGCACAGCACCCCATCTTAAGTGACAGGTCACCAAAAAAACACCTGTTGCACATGCACACACGTGTGAATTTTTTCAAGATTATGAACAAACAAGATTTGTTCAAGGAATACTTAACTGTGGGTGGAAGAAAAGCATATGATTTACACTACAGTAGGATTTCTGCTAACATCCTAAAAACATTTTCACTTCTCAGCCGTGACCCAGGCCTAACCTCATCATCCACTTCAGTAGCTCAGATATCTTCCAATTTCTGTGCATAAGAGATATTTTGGAATTTGTGTATTGCTATTTCAGCCCTGTAAGAATTTTCTATAAATCTATTTGCATACTGTGTCCCCTCTTTGATGGGAGGACACAGAGCCAAGGAAAGTGCAGAAGAAATCATTGAACTTCAGCATATTGAAAAACTTCAGTTCAAGTGTCTTGAACTGAACCAGCCCTGCAAAATGAAAGGCTTTGTAACATCTCCCCCACCTTCCAGTCACACAGAAGTTTCAGGGAAATGAACCCATTGCCTGGTTTGCCTTGGCTTTCGATGCCAGCTAGAAGCCAAGCTAAATCAGGCATATGTTTAGTAAACTTTCCAAAGTAGTTTTGATCTGCATTTCGGTATATACTCAGCTGATGCTGTAAAGAGGATTATTTATATTTAGGAGCTCACACTCAGCTGCCATAAGCTCGTGTAAGCTGGCATTTGGACTATTTCTTGCAGCAAACATGGCACAACTTGCATTTCTCTTTATGCTGTTTCTGTTTGCACAATCACATCCATGCCAACGTATAAAGAAGAGTAATGTAAACAAGTTACTTTCTCGGTCCCTTGTACCCCTGATGCCACCGCCTGCTCCAGCTACAGCCACACGGGACACGTTCTCCCTGACCTCAACTCGCGAGTTGCAGCAGCTGCGCAGGGATAAACACTAGAGGGCAACAAATGCCCTTCAATCAGCTTAAGGAAGCGCCAAGGTGCATTTAACACTTCTTACCTTTGTCAGCAATATTATCCTTCCTTGATTGCTTAAGTTAAGATCCCGCGCAAACGAGACATATCATACCATATTGGCCAGGCTACAGGAGTATGTGTGTGCTCATTGAACGGCAACTGCTTTCCTTCCCATCAACCCTTATCCCAACACTATTCCTTCTTCCCATAAAAGGGTCAACCATGTATTTCAATGACATAAATTTAATCTTTGCCACGTGGTGCGCTTATTTTCTTTGCAATAATAAAGTATTACCCATAACTGGAAATAATTGCTTTAATGGAAGAGAGGATTATGTCTGGACAACTGAGATGGAAAGGGAAGGGAGTTTGGATGATTTCCTTACAGGATTCTGTTAACAGCAATGAATAATCTTACAGGTTTATGATTTTTGATAGAAAAATTCACCCTTATGTCTGATATGCTCTTCCCATTAACTGTTTAAACCACTTCCCAATAATTATCCTGCACAGAACAAATGTAATAATCTTCTGCTTATATATGAGCCTACTGTCTTCCAAAGAGGGTGGGGCAAAAAAGGTCACTTGAGCATGTCATTCACCTATAAATTTGCATACAAAATTAGATGAAGAAAAATAATTAGACAAACAAGTTGTATGCAAGCTTTCACTTCTACTGTGTACTAAATTTGCCCCAGGTTATTAGGAAGAATACCATTGCCACTTGAAAGTTTTCATACCAATTAAACAAAATAAATCACATTCTACTGGCAAGACCATTCCTGTGTTTGATAGTTTAACGGGCTTTCTTAGTGCTTAAGAAGAGTAACAGTTCCCAGACAGGGCAGAAAGTTGTAGAAGGACCTTTCAGGTTTCATCATCATAGACAGCATAGTAACATCATTTAAGAACTGCCTGAATTAAGAACCAAAGTTATGGATGAAGGAAGAAGGTCTGAAGCAGAACAAACTAAGCCTGTGCCTAGGACAAGAACAAACAAATAAAAAACCCCAACAAACAAACAAAAAAACCCCAAAACTACAAAAAATCCCAATCCTGAAACAAATGCCATATTCTAACAAAGAGGTGAGCACAGGCCCAAAGTAGAAGGCTTTGAACCTGAGCAGAAGTGGAGTCTCTAATTCCTGAGAAAAGCATGGGTAAAAAATGACTTTTGGAAAAGAAAGCTGCAGCGACTTCTATCAACTTTAAAATAATACACAGTTGCTTGTATCAAACTGGACCAACATTCTTCTGCCTGACTCTTAGGATTCCCTTCTAAATAATATCTTACAATGGAAGTCAGTGTGCCCATATCTTGACATCAAACAACTGCTGAAAAAGTGGCCCTGATCACAGAAGACCTCTGTTGTCATTTCAGTCACTTCGTTAATTCAAGCAGCAGTGATTTTAATTTTTTTTTTGGTAGATACTGCACTTTAGAAAGTGATCCCATATGGATATTGGAGCACTTATCTGTGACAGCATTTACTTTTCCTTTAAGGCTACAGAAAATTTGTGCATAAATTCTACAAAAATAATTTCAAGATGCAATAAGGAAAGAAACACGGAAAGGAAAAAAACCATGTTAAATTACTCCATAGCTTTCTTCTTGTGTCTTCCCCCTGCTAATCCAGAATATGTTTGCTTTAGTCAAAGCACATGACGACTTGCATTTGAGATTAATCCGAGCTATGTAACTGAAAGTAGCTGTTTTCTACAGGTCCCCTTCCCTTTCTAGTGAAGCGAGATGAAGATGATGATGAAAAGGCAGTCTGATGGTCAAAGCAGTTCAGCTTGGTGAGACAAAACCAAACTCACTGTTTCTGTGACTTGAGTTCTTCATTGAATGCGACCAAGTAACAAGCCAAGCTTTTTCAAAGGCAATTGCTAATTGAATACATCAGGTTTTCTAAAGTGCCTGGTGTTACTGGGGTTGGAATCATTAAAAAGCCAAATGCCTACAATTGTCATGAGAGAGAAGATGCCCTTTAAGCATGGATATTTATAGCACTTCATGCATTCTTCAAAAATACCCACAAAACCCCAAAAAACACAAACCAACAACCAACCAACATGCTCCTAGAACCTCATCCCCTACCACCCCCCCCAAAAAAAACCAAAACCCAAACACACCCCACTAAAAAAACCCAACCAGATTCTCCA
>VWZG01008221.1:14857-65079 GCA_013396735.1 Grallaria varia
TCTAACATAAGGTGTTAGATATAGCCAGGCTTGATACAAGTCCAGAAAAACACTCACAAGAGAAGATATTTTTGTATTTTGGTGTGACCTGCTCATACAACAGCAATGACAGTCTTATTATTGTTGGGATTCAGTCCCTACACAACGGAGCAGAGAGAGAACATGGACTGTGAGGAGCATGTAATAGCAGATACGTAGCGTAAGAGCTCCGGGATGTGGACAAGTTTGATCCTTGCATAGGTCTCCTGGAGCTGCAGATCAGCCCGGGTTGTGGTGCTTTATGTTCTCTCTCTTGTTTACAGGCTCTGATGGTATTTACAAAAAAATGAAATATAATTAACACAGTCCATCCTCCCACCTCACCCACCCCAACCATTTGTTTTCTTCTTTTTTTTTTCCTCCTTCTCCTCTCAGGCTTCTCTAAATCCTCTCAGCTGTGTGGATCTTGAATACAAAAGTTATTCTTAGTTAACCTAATCTCATTATAAGTCTCAAGACAGAAGCAAAGAGAACACACCTTTGCATGCAAATCCCTTGTCCTGCCCCAACAGCCCAGAAGTTAAGCATGTCCTACACCCAGCCCTACGTTTTGTGATAAAGCTCATTCACACACAGAGAGGACAATAGCAGTGGGATCCCAAACAATCCCCTGCCCCACTACTCCCAGGAGCTATCAGCCCATCAAAGGCCCATCTCTACAAGTCCCAGGAGAGCCTCAGCCCCACTGCCCAGGCATTGACCCATCATGAAAGGGCAAATGAGCATCTCTCCAGAGTAGGTTTCATGCTCTACAGGTACCTAATGGGATGCAAGAAAAGAGCAGGACTTACTGCGGGTTTTTGTGAGGAATGGAGGGGAGCATGGAAAAACGGATAAGAGAATCAGAAGGGCTGATCACATGTCAGCAGGTGGCTTGCCCCAACAATTTTCTGACCCTGTCCTCTGCCAGTTCTGCTTTCTCAAAAAACTCTTTCTGAGTGGAGGAAACCTCTCTATTCCCTGTGTGCATGTCTGCATATGCATGCATGTGTGCAGGGCTCCAGCTACAGCAACTGGAGAGTGCATCTGCAAGTCAGCATACAATCACCAGCAAAGAGCAAGGATGGCTTGCTGGCAGGTAGGTAGGCAGGTGAAGCACCCTGGGAACCAACAGTCTGCCTCATCTCCAAGAGCAAGACCTCTGAAGAGCTGGCTGTGGAAGGATCAGTGGGATCAGCTAGGGCTTGGAAGTCAGTCACATATCCCATCTTATGCTGTGTCTCTCTAAGGGCAAGACCATGGGGACCTGGCTATGAGAATGACTGGGGGGGTCCTGGAAAGCTGTGTGGGGGTGTGTGTGGAGGTCTGGACCAGAAGTCAGGTGGGTGCTGTGGGCCTATATGTCCAGGTACCAGATACTGGAGAGGCTGGAGTCCAAGGGCAGCTACCTGGTAGTCTGCAAGCCTAAACCCTGCAGCAGGAGAGACCCACGGGGTAGATATGTGTGTGTATGCATAATTATATATTTATAATCAGTAATAATTAATGGTAATTATTGACAGTAATTCTATCATTAATAGCAGTTAATGCATATTAATGATATTATCTATATCAATTTATTAATTGTTATAATGGCATATGTGTATGCATATATATATTGAGAGACAGACATAATTATGCATATGTTTCAGACTAAGAGACTTTCATCTTGTTCAGCCACAGAGGAGAACAACATGAGGCTACAGGTGCCATTTGTGTGCCTGCCTGTGTTGATCTGCATGGTCAGCCGGGTACTGATATGTTGTATACGTGCAGGTTGATACATGCAGGTGTGTACAGGCATGCACATTCACTTACTGGGAATGTACACTGCCCCACCACTGGTTGGAACCAGGGGTACAGAGCTGCAGCAGCTTCTCCTCTGTTGGGCTACTAGACCCAGCACCCACTCCCCAACATACAAAATACACCTAGAATTCCCTATATATTCTAGATGTACCTAAACCCATCCAATCTGTAAAATATCTAGCCAAGACAACATATGAGAGGTGCTTCTATTCCCAAAGTCACTGACCATTTAGAAAGATTTTAGCTTTCTCAGTGGCTATGCAGGATTAGACTCTCTTCCCTGTACCAGCACCTACTGTAGCTCATATGCCCCATAAGGCTTGCTGGAAGATAACAATTACAACATAAGTTATTGGTATCTGTTAAAAAAAACATTGATATCTGAAACTTTTGAATTCACAGACTTCAAATTGGCAACTACCCATATAGATTACTGCAAAGGCTTTGGTCTCAACCACAAAGCATTGAAAATTGAAGAGTTAAAAAAAAAAAAACATTAATTTTGTTACATAGAAGAGAAGATGAAAATACTTGGCCTAAAAAGGTTTGGATTTTGATTAACTGTATTTCACACAAACCAATCAGATAAGGTAAATTATTAGAGAGACATACCAACAGACCCAGGGAGCCTAACATACCTGGATGGCCACTATCAACAGCCTTATCAAGAACACTGACTGAAAGCATTGACTTTGCTCTCTGCCAAGTGACCAACTACTGCTTGTTTAACCAACTACAGTTCCAGCTCTCACAGCAACACTATGACTGGGCTGCCCAGGAAAGGTTAAGATTCTGCACACGACCATATTTCTTCCGCAGCCTTGCCAAGACAGTGAAGACAGACCTCAAAAACAAACAACCAAAAGCAGACAAAGTTCCATAAAGTTTTCAGACAAGTTTTCACATACTACATTAATTTTTCTTCACCATCAGTGCAGAAAACAGAATTTCCAACCTGCATGCCAAGAAACTAATAACATTCCTCAGTTCTTTACCAATAATCAAGGTAGTACAAAACAAGACACTAGCAGACCTAAGGACAGAATTAAATTCTAAATTCTGACTGAGAAGCATTTTAAGAGAAGAAAATATTCCCTGTTGGTAAATTCTTACTTCCTAGGTAGTACATAGTGACCACAGCAAGTAAGAAAATCCACCAGCAAGATATGAAGGAACCTCAAACCCAGTTTTCTTTCTTCACATAATGTGGAAGAAACTAAATGGTAGCAGCTCTGCTCATGTTTTGCTATTGTCACCTCCTCTCCAGGTGATATAAATGGTATATATTTTCCAAGTCATATACCACCATACCTGTCACAGTCCTGACAGATTAAAATGGTTCCTAGTTTCTCAGAAATCCAATGACAAAATTAAGATATTTGATTTCCATTTTTTCACGTAGGGACATATGGAGAGAATGTGTGCAGTATAGCCACCTGATGCATACCAGTCAGTCATTTGCATTTAATGCCTTCTCTTTCAAGAAACCTTTTGGCCTGAACACAGAGTCCCTTGCTGCCTGAGACAACTCCTCTCTTACAAGCTACATACAGTAGACATTTGTTAAACCTCACCACATGCCTTCTTTGCGTAAGTAATGTTTTTTTCTCCTGACTCTTTGTCCACTGGTCAGATTTCCTCCTATCTTTCATCAGGCTCAAGAAACAGATTAGGGAAAACTTTCCACAACTACTGAAAGGCTCAAAGACAAGCAACAGAATGGAAAGTTCTGTCACGGGGCAGGGGGGGAAGAAAAAAAAAAGGAAAAAAATCCACCAAAAACAAAAACCCCCTTTTAAGTGACATTGTTTTTGTAGCAAGGAGATTTGATTCCACTACAGACGCTGCCAATCTACTAGAGCTAGATCTCCTAGATACACCTTCAAAGCTCTAAAAAAACCCCCAAACTAAACTGCCAAAAATGGGTATTGTGACACTGACCCAGCCCAAAAGATTCTCCACAGCTGCAGGAAAACAGTGCTAATGGGCTGGTCTTGGTGTTTTACCTACTAAATACTAGGGTTTTACTGTGTTCCTTTGCTTCTCTGTTCTCCTGTTGCCATCTCTCCGAGCACACATAAATTTAAAGTCTACGTGAATCAGATCTGGGAAAATTAAGCTGTGAGGCACTCAGAGGCAGCCCTTCTCTTCCCAGGAGAGAGACAAAGCAGTTGCATGTCTGTCCTCTTGGGAAGAAATGCTATACAGGATGACCATTCAAACATCACATTCTAAACCTGTGGGAAATGTCCAACCAAAGTGCAAATTAGATTGAAGGAATCCACTTCTCTGTAAGGAATCTAAGACTAAAATTATGGTATTGACTTGTCTGAATAAGAGTAATAGGCCAAGGCAAGACTGTTTTGACTTAGAGGAAAATAGAACAAAAAAAGCAGAAGACTGGCATGCCACAAAAGGCACAGATCAGCAGAGAGATCACTGCATCTCAGCACAAAGCAGCCAAGGGCGAGGCATGAAGATTGCCTCAAATACTTGTCTTGAGCCTGAGGACTTGCAACAGAGACCACTAATACCCAGTCTAAAGCACTGGCTACATCAAAGTTTTGAGCCCCTGGAAAAGCAGGTTTTAGCTCCTGGGAACAAGCCAGGAAAAGATATGCTATCATACTTTGCAAGAATCATCACATGTGACTGAGCAACTGCATTTTCCCGAAGTCACAGGATTTATTCTTTTCAGAAACCACAGGACCTGAGTAGATGAGATTTAGATCTTCCACATTTGAAACTGGCAAATCCTAAAGGAGTTTAAGGTATCATAGGAAGCAGTTCAGTCCTGGTGTGCCTAGAACTGCTTAAGGTTTGTCTCTATGGTTTACATTCCCAGAATGATTGTTTCAGTGCAAAGACCTGCCTGCTTCATCTTACCTTCTTTCTCTTGCTTAGCTGAAAATCAGTTACCTAGCTGTAGCAACATTTTTTGAGGCCAGAAAGACCCATTTTCTCTGAATCCACCCAGAATTTCAAACAGTGCCTTACTATAGAGCAACACACACACACATGCAGGGATACTTGGAGTACAGCATACAGTTGATGCAGACTGGTTATTTTAGGCAACTTTTCCCCCCTCCCTCATTTCAAGTTCATCACAAGGTATTGTCACACCTCAGCAAGACCAGGGACAACACCACAGGGAGCTTTTGGTTAAAAGGGAGACCAATCCACGCTGATAGGGGGACTTGAAGGCTCAAAGGAACAGATCAGTTGACTTTAGTCACCAGTCTGCTACCAAAGTGATGACATTTTCATAGGAGTAGAAAAAAAATGCAAGGTACTTGTGAAGAGAAATGAGGAAAGCCTACCAGACCCTGCAGTCACCTTCCTTCAGTTTTGGCAGGCTGTGAAAACTACAGTTCTACCACAGAGCTATCTTACCAGGAAGTGCAAGCTACTCATGTGCTGAGAAGCATGGTCTAGCGGAAGGTGTCTCTGACCATAAGAGGCATGTTGGAAAAAGATCGTTTTTAGGTCCCTTCCAATCCAAACTGTTATGTGACTCTATGATCCTTGTTCTGGTTGACTGAAGGGGTAGAGCTCCGCATTGAACATATTCTGGAATAACATGGAAAAACAGATCCAGACCTTGGCGCAGGGACCTCCTATCTCTTTATCAAACAGCTTAAACTAAAGTTATTTAGAAAACATCCCCAAAACACAAGACCCCCAGCCCCCTGCTATACTTACCTATCACTTCCTATGGGAATTACAACATCAATTTATAGGAATAGAACTTTCCCAGTGTATGTTTAAGTCTTGAAGAGCAGGGCCTAAGCCCTCAAGTTGCAGTCCCAGACAGGTATCCTGAGTCTGAACAGAGATTCAGCCCAATGCTAAACCCTCCAGGGCCATACCAAACCTAGCAAGCATGTATCAGGCAACTCAGACACACCCACACTAGTGACAATTACGTTATTTGCACGTCATTCAAGTATCTCACACCAAATCTTAAATAAATTAATCCATAATTTCTAATAAAAAATCATAATATTAGAGTCAGACTATTGGCTTGCCAAAACCTCTCCAAGAAGCTTGGAAAGCCCTCCAGAGCTGGTAATTTCAAAACTGCAGTTTCGCAGAGTTTCTATTTTTTCAATGATTTCACAGCCTTTAGAGGAATATCAGTTTACCTTATGACTTAAGTTAATTCCATAACTAACAGAGAGGGATGCTTGTACCTTAGAATAAAAATGCTCATGTCTAAATTTCCATTACAGATAGGAAAAATGAAGGATAACACATGCCTGGGCGGCCATATTGTGCATTTTCATGGCAGAAATAAGTTTTAACTTGTATTACGTGTTTTGAAGCATCTGAAATGCAAACTGCCAAGAGTGTGGTGCTTGTTTTGAAATTTTACATTTTTAAGAGGTTGGGTATGACAGCAAAAACTTTTTACCACTACCTCTGTCATTCATTATGTGCAGTCACCGCAATCATAATTGCAAGGAGTTGTTTTTCAGAACTAGTGAGCAAGCATATTTATTGGTGTATCAGAAATAGCTTATTTTTCATAGTTATAATCAGAAGGACTCCAAATGGAAGATGAGCATTACCATGTGGGAGGCTGGGGATACAGAATAGAAACATGAAAACCAGTGTAAAATTTATTCTTTTCATTGGCTACCAATACAAACTGTTTACAAGAAAACCTCACCATCTTTCTACATCTTTCATCACTGTCACGGAATGTTGACCCATATGTGCCCTCTCTCTCTTTCTCCATTCAGCTCCTACGCTTCCAGCTATATATCAAGCTATCCAAACGGCAGAATCAACAAATGAAATACAGCAGTAGGGGTATTTTTCCACAAGAATGACACAGATAGTACCAAGAATGAACTGATATTTAAAACTCACATCAAGTAAGGCTGTTGTTAGTCAAGCTCTCTTGAGGTCTGAGGATTGACATTGATATACTCCAAAATTTATTTAACATCACAATTATTACCAGGATTTGGTAGACCAACTGGGACTGAATTTCTGAGTCACCGTGGTGGCTCACATCATCGTGTAAGTTCTTCCAGTGCACTGAGTTCAAAACAGTCCAAAAATTATGATGCCTTGAGTGCATGGATCTCCCTTATGGCAGACAAACCTTACATTTGCTCCCACACATGTATACAGACAGGAAACTAAATATGCAATTACCGAATTTGCAAGTGTGACACATGTGCAGGCATCTTGGAGGACACACCCTTTCAAGATCCATCCTGTATTTCCCCAAATTTAAGTCAGTTTCTCTCCTCCCACAGACACCCATCCTGCTTGCCAAATAAAATTCTGGAAAAAAACAAGAAATGAGTAGCACTGGTCGCTCCAGCTGTTTATGATCCAAAATATTTTTTACTCAATTAGTGCGTTATGTAGGTTAAACAAAAAAAAGGCACCAAAAAGAGGATAACAGGAAAAGTCACCCTCTTTTTCTGGAAGTCAGTTACTCAGAGAGGAAAACAAAAATGCAAAACAGTATCTAAGAGGAAAACAAATCCAGGGAAGCAGCCCATTCAGTAGTGAAGTTTTACTCTTACAGCTTATTTTAGGACAAGTGAGTGCTGCTGAAAAGTAGCAGAGATGAATAACTTGCTTCCTAAGTCATATCAATGATAAATTATTAAAAATGTAAACCAAAACAAAACAATAAAACAAACAAGCATCTCTTGATTATCTTCCAAGCAAGAAGATCTCATATAGCAAGACTGAGGAACAAGAGAAACTACCTGCACATTAAAATTACAATATTATTAACTGCTATACCAGGCTATCAAGTATTTTAAGTTTTAAGCTACTGAAAGGACTGCCAGAAATAACAACTGACAGAAATACCAGTATCAGGTATACAGAATAAAATAGCAATTGGTGAAGTAACACCAAAATAAAACAACTGTTTTTCAAAAAACTGGCCAAAATACAGAGGACTGAAATAAAAGGTAAGGGAAAAAGTTGGGACTAAATGTAAGCTACTTAACAAATAATAACAAAAAAATTACAAATCCTAAACAATAAGAATGTAAGGTCTTTCCCCCTGTTAAACAGGAAATATTACTCTTTGTAATTTTTTTTTCCCCCACCACACCTGGGCTAATGTTGAGAGTTAAAAGACTTGCACAGGACACCTCTCCTCCCTTCCAAAGGCGGCAGCACAGCCAAGATCTGAGTGCTCTGGGCTACGACTCACAGGTCAGGACTCAGAGGACTGGTTCCTGAAGTGCCCAGCTCTTACAAACCCTGGGCCTTGGTGATGCTCATGTGCTGCTTCCAGCCAGGGGAAAACAGACAACCCAGAGTCTCTGCCCCCACCCAGAGACAGGAGACTGTGCCCTGCCTGGTCCCCACCACATGCCACAAGCAACTCCAGCAGGCAGACAGGCACCAGTTGTCCCCTTACATGAAACTCAGTGGCACTGAAGTGTTTTGTTTCATTTTTATTTGGGAAGGGTGTGCTAGGCTACTTCAAGATTGCTGAAATATTTAAAGTACACAGAGAATTAACCCTAACCACCTACAAGAGACTCACATTGAGGCAAAACACTACTAGGGAGAAAAGTCAATCAGAAAGCCCAAGCAAGCCTATGCTTGCATGCAAGCAAGCACAGACACTGACCTCTGCTGCTCTAAGGGAACCCTTCTCAAAGCAAGAGCTGTAGATTCAGGCACAGAGATTTGAACCATGCATTTATGAACATAGCTTCTGCCTCAGGCTATCAGTTCCCATCTTGAGGTGATCCTGCTGACAGTCAGCTCCAAACTCCACCTTCAGTCATGAACTAACATATGTTCTTCAAATTTATTATTATAATTATTCTGTTTATGACCCAGTATTGGGAACAGAGACTGTAAGGTTGAAGACTGCCTTCTAGATGGAGACTAGACCACAGTGCAACGTTAGATTCGCCTTCAAAGTGAAGGATTCCAGGCACCAACATACCTTTAACAAAGCAGTGATGACAACTTTGGATTCTGACCTGCAGGAACACTTTCTGGAATATGAGAAAATTAGATCTCAAACTTCTCAAATCCCACTTCTCAAATCCCTTTGGAAGGCAGGCCCTGAAAACTAAAGACAATCCTAAACTCTAGGACAGGTGCTTTAACCTCCAATGCTGAAACTCCAAAGAAAGGCAGGCATAACCCTCAGTTCAGTGTTTCCTGCCACCTGCACCCTGAATATTGTGTGGTCTTTACAGATCAGGTATCAAACCAACAATTTAAAGAAGCCTAAGCCCCAAATAGCTATGATGATCTGCTAGAGCCTGATAATTTTCTATCTTCATACATACATATGTAAGTAAACAGAGTAAACCTCAAGTATGTAATCAGCTTGTATTCTGTGCAGCTTTTTTTAAAATTGTTTTACTATTCATTATTCACTGTGCACACATCAATACAAATGAAGCAACAACTTGACCTGTACAAGAGGAAGTGGGCTGTGATTTGCTACCAACAAACACCCCTGTTATCAGAGTCCTAATTGACTAACCTCTTTGTACCTTACCAACAAGGTAGCATTTTGGAGCACATTGAGGACTGGCTGCTGCCTTGGGACCAGAGCACCAGGGCCACCTCACAGCCCCAGCCAGGGAGCAGGACAGGACGGTGGGCAGCCACAGCTCTAGGCTTCAGGCACCTCCCTGGGGATGGGCCAAGGCTAGGCTAGGACATCAGTCCACACTTCAGGAGCAACACTGTCCCTGACCAGGCAGGAGGGTAACAGACTCTTGTAGAACAGTTCATGCAGGAACAAGGCCATAGATTTGAACTGAAATGTAGCTCATGGGCGCTCTGGATGGATCAACTTCAAATGCCTGGTTTTCCACTGGATGGCACGAGGACTGGACAAGCATCTGCTCTGCTTGCAGTGCTCATTAGCAAACTGTCTGACCCTCAGAATGAATACCTTCATGACAAGTTTTGGGACTTTACCACAGAGATTACAGAAGCCTCATCCCAATTTCTGTAGACTAAGTATACATAGTAGTTCCCTTTCAACAAGATACTAAACCAAATTACTGGTTCTCCTTTTTGTCTATCAAATATATATTTAGCACTACTGTTTTCCAGCTATATGAAGTTGACTAGCCTTTACTTGTCTCTCCAAAGAAAAACGTCCTCCAGACAGCTCAAAATCTGGAAGTTTACAATATGCCAGAGGAAGACAGAAATCATAGCTTCTAAGCATTTGGCTATTTTACATGGACCAGCTGGAAAGGCAGCAGCCACAGCACTACTGCCACATGGCTATTTCAGGACTGCAGATGCTTGGCCTTTCCAGCCCTAGGAACAAGCTGAAAAAAAAAAAAAGATCACCAGGGAATCATTTACTTTGTCTTCCCAGTGACACAGAGACTTAGAAGCAGCAAGAAAGTTATCTGTGATGTTCTGCAGAAAGATACTGTTTCCACTAAACTTCAGAGGACTCTAGGTTCGTACATCAGAAGCTGAAATTTTAAACAAAGTGTTGGGGCAGATTTTCTGTATGAAGGGGTTAAAAAGCACTGAATCAGCCTAAACACAGTGCACTTAAAGGCCCAGATGACGTGATGGCTAAAGCTATAAAAAGCTGCACTCATGTGGTAGAAGGGTAATGGAAAAATATTTTAAAACCTTAATTTTTCTTTTCCTGCCTGCTAAGAAGGATGGGAAGGGCAGTAAAAAAATCTCTCCTGAGTTGTAAAAGACTATTGCGTTATGCAGAAAACAAAGGTATGGAGATAACTGTGAAAGAACTTGAAGTTGACCTTCTTATCAAAAATTAGGTATTTTGTAGGGTACAGGGGGTCCAATACTCTATTTGGAGTAGGAAAAATGGGGAAATCAAAGTGGAAGAAAGATAGTGATGTGTGTATACTGTAAACGCCCAAAGTGGGGAAGAGAGAATAGGAGAGAAACCTCTGGCAGGTTGACTAGAAGGTAATTCCCACCATTCACCTTTCTTCTTGAAGGATGGTGCCACCACTCTAGCAGGATTAACTCAATAATTCTTCAACTTTCTCCTTGCTCTATGGTACATTTTACTGAGACCAGTGAAGAACTTGCCCTTCAAGGCTTTGGAATGGTTTGAGATAGCTCATTAGCACAAAAATGCAACCTCTACACCATGAGGGAACAAAAATGCTACATACTGGGTTTGAAAATGCCAACCCAACAAGCATTATAAATGTAAAGAAAAGTTGCTCATGACTTCGTTTCACCTGTGCTGGAATTTAAGTACTTTTGCATAATAATGCAAAACTTCTCTTCGTTAATTAAAAGTCTTTGATGAGCTCTGAATATGAAAAAAAAAAAGAGCATGGGTTTTCATGAAAAAGGGTTTTTTTTCCACTTGCTCAAAATTGCAATGAAAAATGAGTTAAGCATTTTTAAAGGGAAAAATAATAAATACTAGCTATACATTTATGGTACTTAGGTGTGAGACCCAAATTAATTTCAACTGATATTTATTTAATTTGTACTCATGCATTCTGTATGCTACATAATCCCCTCTGTCACAGGGCTCAAGTGTCTAATAACTCATCCCCTACTGAGAACATGAAAATCTTCAGAGTGCATTTGTAAAACACCTGCCTTATAGATATAACAGATTTCTTTGGAAATAAAAGTAATCTGACAAATTCCTTGACCATCAGATGAATCCTGAGACACATATGTGCACTGGTTTTATCTTAATGCCAATGTAAAAAGATTAGCTTGCCCCTGTGTGGCTGAGTCAGTGGACTGTAGATTACATCTACTGCTGCAGCCCCTGGGGAAGAGTGTTTACAGCAGTCAGCTCAACTTTGAAGCTAAATACTCATTATTCAGGCAATGGATAGTCTGACATTTAAAATCACAGCTATTACTGAATATACATAAGGTGCTGGGTAGAGGACCAATCTTTACACATGGATGCCCCTGTACAGCAGGTTGCACAAATTTAACTTCAAACCTCACCAAAGGCTCTTATGTCTTGGTGAGCCTGACTCTGCCTGCAAGACAAGCAGTCTGACTTAAAATATTTGAAGTTATTTTTTTTGGCACATGAAAACCAGAAGTTTTGGAAGGACTTCTAAATTAAGATTCTTCGACTGTGCGATTCTGTGGCCTTCTGGAAAATAAGTTGTGTGTGTGTATATATATTTGCATGTATATATACACACATACATACACATAAGGGGGCAGGGAGAAAGCAGAAACAGGCTTAGGGGCACACATACATACCTTGCTTACTGCAAAGCAGCGGGTTTTGGTTGGATTACTGAAAGAACAAAACAGTGGTCTGTACATCTGCTGTAATGATTTGTTTTGAAGGCTGCATTCTAGATAAGAAGGGAGCTGACTGGGACAAAAAATGGTAGACTACATTACTTGTTACTTCTCCAGCAGAAAGCCATCTCAAAATACTGTGTACATCTACCAACTCAATAGCAGATGTGCCAAATCATCAGTTAGATTTATTGGTGGTTTCTCTTACCTGGGCACTCTAATGCATGGCACCTGCTTTTGGAAAGACCACTTGATAACACAAAGTTGAGGTGCAGAGGCCTATCAGAAGACAGGGGAATTCACCCTGCCTAAAAACCTGCACCTGCCTCAGTACTTGCCACAAACAGTGGTCCAAAGGCACACAGCTGGGGAAAAGTGTACAACCAGAGTGAGCAGGGAGTGATCCTCACCTGTGACATGCATGCAGTCTTGGATGACTCTCCGCTCAGACACGCTTCCTGAACAACATTTAATTTAATAACAGAGGATAGTGTTCTCTCCCACAAATTTGTCCAGTTTCCTGCTGAACATGCTTAAAACATGGAATCAATAACAACCCGTGGCAGTGTTTCTTACTGCTTAGCAAGTAGTTTTGAACCTGAACAGTGCCAGCTTCATTGAATGCTCCCTATTTCTGCATCAGGGGGGTCATTAAGGAATCAAAAGTCACTCACATTATCTGAGATATTTGAAATATTATATGCAAGATTTGCTTCTCTCCCAGCCTGAAGAGTTGAAGTTTGAGATGACTTCTCATACAGAAGTCATTGCATAGCTCTGACCTTTTTCTCTTCAGTTTTGTTATCTCTTTTGGAGGTAGGCTTGGGGAAGGATTGAGTGGAAAACAGGAGCAGAGGATGAGAAGCAGTATCATAACAGTACACAATGTGTCAGATATGGGTGTACTACTAATTTATGCAGTTGTCCAATGCTGTCTGTCCTGGAGTCTGACCATTACAGTGTATTGAGCTGATAGTAAGACAGGTGACTACAACAAAGTCATAGAATTGTAGAATGGCTTGGGTTGAAATGGACCTTAAAGATGATCTAGTTTCAACACCCCTGCCATGGGCAAGGACACCTTTCACTAGACCAGGTTGCTCAAAGCCCCATTCAACCTGTCCCTGTCTGTATACCGTTCCTTCAAAACATGGGAGGACAAACAATACCGTGTGTGTGAGATGGGAGTTTTTCCCTTTGCCTGCTTCCTTGAACATCACTTCATATCTGTCTACACAGAATTTCAACAGCTCTTCAGTACCATGAAATTCTTCCATGATTACTTACAGCTTACCTCAGTTATGCACTCAGAACACCACGGTATCAGCAACAAGACAACTAAAAGGGTAGATTTTTTTATAGTACCGGTGCTGATCAATAGTCTGGGGGTCAAACTACTTACTTTCAAGTATGCTCAACCCCAGACACATACAAGAAACCTAATTAAACAGCTTGGGTCTCCTGACCACTTCTAAAGTTTTAAGTGTACTGAAGGATAAGAAAAGCTGTGCCCACTTCTATTCTTGCTAGAAGTTGACTGTTTCTACATAAATACAGCAACAAAGTCTTCAACTCAAGGGTTTTGTTTCCCTTTCTTTTGGTGTAACACAGACAGCACTTTAGATGCTGACTAATTTTTTTTTTTTCCAATCAAAACACCCCCTCTTTTATATATCACTAAGATATGAATAGAGCCGTACAAACAGTGGTTGTTAATACATTAACTTATCCAAGACAAGTTTGTAAGCTCACTGGTTTATGGTTATCAGATCACTGCACAATGACTTGACTTAGAAAGCCACACAGACAAAACTGTTTTTAATATGTTCTCAATGAATAATAAAGACAATTAATTTAAGATCCTGAGGAGTGTATGGGCACCCTGCACTTTAGGGACACTTCTTCAGATGTAAGACAGATGTATAGGAACTTCTCTGTATATACACCACAGGGAATGACCTGTGCAGCTGAAGACGTATCATCCCTGTGGTATTTTCTGAAAAGCAGAGTATCAACAGCATCTCCATGTATACTCTGACTCTGCATTTGACTCCAGCAGAAGTGAAACTGAAGTTGAGTCCAACAATAATATTCTAGCATGGTCTGTATTAAAAAGGTGTTTGTTAAAATGGGACATAATCTTTTGGGAAAGTCAACAATCACTGCTATTGCACCACTTACTAACAACTATCCTGCAGCTCTTACTCCTCTATTTTTTTCCAGTCTACTGTTAGGTTTGGTTTTGTTTCATTGCACCGTTGCAAAAACAAGGCTCCAGCAGAGTTCTGTGCAGAAGATCTCACTGAACAAATAAAACTGTTCCTTGTACACAGAAAATGGAAGAAAGTTGTTCTACCTATTTGAATGAAGACAGCTGTAGCCATAGGTGACTTAGGTGACTCACTGCCACGTGGCACACACTAGAGATGGCCACAAACAACTGTTAAATAAATTAACATTGTGTCCTGGGGGGATTCAAACAACAAATTTTCCACCCTAAGGAAACAAAACAAAAGACTATCTTAATGCACATGGATGCCACTATGAATGCCAAGGAGCATGGGAAAAAATTATCCGCACAGTTCTTTAAGAGATCAGACATAAGGGAGTCAAAATTACTCCCTTTGTCAGACACAAGGGAATGACCCACAATCAAACTGAAAGCAATAGCTTTTGAATGTATAATTGCATAATTTTAGGAGCAGCTCAGAAACCTGTATTTATTAGCTCATAGCTGCACTGTCAGTTTCAGATATACTGAACTGAAGCAATTTTTTAGCACCATTATTTTGGGCAGCTTAGGGAAGATCTTGCAATAAAAATCATGACAGTAGTAACTGCTGTATCGCAATGACTGCTGACCTCACAAGATGAATCATCTCTGTCTTCTGAAGAAAGAGCAGCAGAGGCAACACTTAGAATTTGATTCCACAGTACACTTTACTTCTAATGTGCAGGTCAGAGATCAACTTGCCTAAAGAAATGTGGCGAAAATATGCACTGTCCTCTCTGCAACAGAACTTGTCCACATCACTTGTCTTCCAAATCAAAAGACAGATAAGCCAAGTGGCTGCCTTTCCCATCACAGTCACCTTCAGAGATTTCATCTCTCATGTCACAGTTATGCAGGTAATTGCCTAGAGGATAAATTACTGCAGTCCATGTGAGAAGTGAGGGGAAAAGCACTGCTTCTGTATGTGCCTCAGTCTCAGCAACAAGAGTCTTCATCAATTATTTAGGCAGCGGCCATTACTACTTCTGCTCTTTTCCCCCCAGATTGAAATACCTCTCTCTCTGGACCAAAATTCATCTTCAATTATTCATTCAGTTGGGCAATTTTTTTCCCTTGCTCATTTAAATTTCTTTTTTTATTTTTTTGACTTGAACTGTTGGAATAGCAGCAATTCATAGATTAGATAATACTGAGCTTGAAAGTTAGCTAAGAGCTGTAGGTTGACCTGCAAAGTAAATCATCTAGACGTGGCAAGGAGAATGGAGTAAAGAATATTGCAATGACTGTCCTTGGCTTTGCATCATACCATAAACATGCTAGCCTGATCCACGCAAACAGTGGCACTCACAATTGCATAACTACCACACCCAAAGTACCTGTGCAGTTTGCATAAATTACAATGACCTCTGTATACCGGTTGCAACACGTAAATCCCAGATAAACACAGACGCAACAAGTAAAATACCCAAAGAAATGTGCCAGTCAGCTTCCAGCACTAAGAACCCAGGCAACACATTTGGCTTGAGTTTGCTTTTTCATTTTCAGGAGAAATTTCTTATTTTGTTAAGAAATATAATTAAAACAAAATTAGCTTTTTAAAAACTAACTCGACAAGAATGCCCTCCTTTCCAACCTATGTTAAATATGCAGGGTACTCTAAATTACCACAGAAGCTAAAGGAATGAAGGAAGAGGCATTTTAGATTCATCTTAAGCCCACAAATACTCCACATCTCTGGAAATCTCTGAGACTCTGAATTTTATATCCAACCTGTTATGTTGTTAAGGCCTCACAAACAAATTGTCCATATTTTTAGAGGGTTTGCATGTGGTCTGCAGTACAATGAAAGCATAACATTTTTAAAACATACTCGGGAAATTGCTTCACACCCTTCCTTTCCCATTCTTCACAGCTTGAATTATCTTGTTATTCATACAGAACCATTTTGCCTTTATTTCCAATAAAGAAGACATTAAGACAACTAAATTTAGAACCTGAAAGTTCTGAAATAAGAGGGGAAAGTACCAAGAAGGCCAATTACTCTCATTACACAGACAGCTGTTGTGTAATGATTAATTATGGAGATAACAGTGGTGGTACCATGCCTAAGGCTAAATCGAGTATTTGGCTTCAAAAGCAGGGACTTTTTACATGAAGTTCCTGAAATTCTAATATTTATGTAATAGACAAGCAAACCTCGCTTCCAACATAAGCAAAAAGACTGTGGAAGTCACACAATCTTAGAATTTTTTTTTAGTGGTAACTTCTCCCTTTGTTGAATAGTGATCAAAGCACATGAATTCTGTATTCTGGTCCCCTCCATATCATCATACTCTACTAAGCAGAAGTTGTTTTCCTATCAAACAGGCAACAGGGTTCTATGGAAGCATAGGAGAGATGAATTGTGTCTCTGTCTTAGATCCACTGCACCCTGCAAACATGTATTTTCCAATGCTAAACACTTAGATAAATTGGCCAGATAACACATACATACTGCCAACACTCAGAGGACACACAGCTCTTTGTTCACAGAGCATTACTACTACACCCAGTGATTTAGTATTTGGAGAAGATCAATTACAAGGTGAGGGAAGGCCGGTTAAAAGTTAAGCTAAGGTAGATGAAATAATAGTCACATGACAGCAGCCTTATTTTAAAAGACCATCTGCAGCTTCTAGCTTACAGCTGGAGTAGATCACTCCTCCTTTCTGACTGCATGAGTATCTCCTGGGGAGAGGAAGGAGGGGGCCAGGGAGGAAGCAGCACTGGTTATATAGAAGACAAAGTCTCACATTCATTCCATTAAATAAATATCTGACACAAACCTCATCTCCACTTCTTTGCTCTGTCTCTTCTAGAGAACTGCATAAAATAATTAAAAATAAAAGGGAAAAAAGCCACCCACAAGGCAGTCCACTGTGTTTCTGCCTCCACAAGCAGGGAGGAAAAAAAATCATGACAAATATTAGGTGGCCTAATAATGCAAGTAATGCAGGGCAACATGCAAAGGCAAAGAATACAGAAGAACAAGACAAATGAATTGGAATGCTCACTAGGTGGTCCACATTCAAGTAAAATTATTTCAATCGTTAATTCTACTACAAAACAACATTAGGCAGCAATTAAATACAGAAGGACCTTTAGTTAGGCATCAATCTTCTGCAGAGAATAAGTAAAGCCAAAACAGACTTGTATTTTAAATTCACATCTATTAAATTGCTCTTACTTCAGACAAGTTTGGTTCACATAGATCTGCCTTTAGTTTGTATCCCAGAGAGTTTTTTATAAATTTCAAGGTGCTCATATGGCTACCACTTTAAAGTTAATTTTTTATTAATATCTTACATAAGTAAAACTAGAAAAGGCCAGCACTTCTACTAAAAATTCAACTGGAGCATCAGTACACATCAAATACCATAGACTAAGTATACAACTATTTAGCCTTCACCCTTCTGAGCAACACCAAAATGCAACAAACCTTGTACATCTTGACAGGACTGATGTACTTTGTGTCACCCTTTGAAACACTGGATTAGTCACCACCACTTGGAAGTTATTTTATTAAAGAGATTTAATCATGATCACGTAACTAGTATCTTTCACCACTGGGACTTTACCCAGTAGCACAGGTAAAATACCAGCAAAATACAGTCCCACTGTATTTGATTATAGCAGCACTCAGCTTTCAGAAATAAGGAGATAGAAAAGACAGAAATAATTCATTCTAAACCCCCAGTAAAACAATGGCTATTCTTGGAACTGCTAGTGCAGTGGGCTGTGACTTTAGTGCATCTATTTAGTTTCACTTGGTTCAAGATTCTGCCTTTTTTATTTCCACAGAGGAAGCAGGAGTTCATTGACTAACATTTTGGAGTTTCTGAGCCCAAGGCTGGCAAGAATGACAGCTCTGGGTTCTCAGTGTCTCGAGGAAACTCTCCATTTAATTTTGAGACCTCCTCCACTGATAGTGTCCAAGCTTGTTGTACAACCGCTAGTACATCTCCCCCGCCGCCAAAGGGTCAGGGCCATGCCTATCCTACTGCAGCTCAAGAGTAGCTACTTATTTCAAGGTGCCACTTATGACAAATTCACAAGACCATGGCAATGTGAATCAGGAAGGTTGTCCCTCTTCTCTGCTTTCCCTCTGACAGTTATTTCTTCCTGCAGAGAGAGAAAGGTTTTGGAAGGATCCAATATGTCCATGAAATATTACTGCAGACAGCACTTCATTTAACATCCACTGCTCAGAGGATTACCAATGGATATTTAGTATTCCGCTTGGAGGAGAGAACACTTTGTATTAACGATGCTGCTGTCAATTAACCATTGCTGGGATTTCAGTGAATTTATGCCCAGGACCTATTTTTCTGTGAGGACTTCGGTGCTGTGGTTTCAGCTGTCCATTAGAATGGCAGTCCCTTTGGAAAACCTCAAAAGACAGTCTCTTCTTCCCTTTTTAATTTAATTCCTGTTATTATGTGCACTAGCAATAGCCTGTCTATGTTGGTTGTTTATATAAAGTGATATTACTCCCTCTGAAAAAACAGGAGGAGGAATCTGGGGAAATAAATGTGCCATGGCAGGGGACCACTTCGGAGCAAGGCTCCTTGACACAGGGCAAGCAGCTGTGCAGGGAGCTCGCTGAGGGACAGAGTCCTTCACAACTGCAAACCACCAGCAGGAAGCAGCCTCTGTGTAAGGAAGCGATTAGGTATTTATATCCTTCGCTGTGGCCGGTAAACAGAATTAGTGTGACTTGGACCAAGTTTTAATTATACAGGAGCTTAATGATCTAAGCTGTTGTGGGAGGAGAGCGTGGGGGAAGAGAATGAAGGGTCAACAAAGTGCATCTGCCTGTTTTTTTTNATTTTTCCTACATTGTCACAAACTGGAATAAAACCATAGCAAATTGTATTGCATACTACTGTTTCATTCCAGTCAGCAAAATAGCTCTGAAAAACACGTGGGTTCAATATGTTCAAATGAACATTTTAATCCTTTCTGATATTCATTTGCATAAAGGGAACAATCCATGAAAATATTCAGCACTTAGCTTGCCTAGGGATTCCCCTCAGCTCAGCTGTTGCAACTAGCATGGCAGGGAAATAAGAACACTTAGACTATAAAACTCATGTTTTGTATTCCTAAATGCAGTTAAAGTCACAGCTAAGGTCTTGGCTGGTCTTCCCAGGCAAATGGATGGCCTGTATGTGTTCAGATATTACAAAAGTTAATTTATAGCAATTTCTTTATCCCCTGCCTTTCATTTTTTAGTCTGGATATAAATAAAGAGAACTAGAATACACACTAAATTAAGTAAACTCAGAGACCCCTGTTTCGAATCTCAAATATTGATATTTCCCTTTTTCATCTCTCAAGTGCTGATTGCTTCACCAGCCTCCCAATATTACTCCAAACTGACAGAATACACATCACTATCATAAACAAAAAATAGGGTCATCACATTAAACAAGTAGGGCCCTGGCATCCACTAATTCCACAAAAATAAAATGCTTTTATGTAAGTACCTTGCAATCCCCTGGAAAAAAAGCAAAGGTGATCAACATTTCTACACCCCCAGCAACGCCAAAAAGCACCTTAACAGTAAAAGTGGTCTGAATTGTGGTTTTAATACAAACAAAGAACATTCTATTTTACATAGGAACTGAGTATTCAGACGTCTCTAAACAGAAAAGTACAGCACAAGAAGTTGTAATTCTCTGCCATTCTCTTCCATCAGGGCAGCTTATTATGATTCTGGCTAATAAGCCTCCGTCAGCAGGGGTAAACCAGCGCTTTGTCAGCTCAATTGCCACTCACCTGACCAGAACACAGTCCGACAATCAATCAACTCCGTCAGGACAGAGGCACCAAGTTAACAGATGGAGGGGATTTGAGTTGTATCAATCTGCCCCAGGAACGCTCAATTAGAGAAATTTCAAAACAGGACTGAATTACTGGTCACCTGTGCTCGTGCTGAGAGGACACACAGTTAAGCACTTGCAAGCAATGTGAGGAGCACAGATGTGTAGGAAAGGCATTGATGCATAGCTTAGGTAAAGGTTACACAGATTTAACAGCTGCAATTACAAAGCAGCAATTCAAGCAGTTAAGTGCTCCTCACCCTGTGCTGAGGCTGCAGAACACAGCTTCATGGTTCCTACACATCTATTGAAATCAATTTATCAAAGGTTTTCCTCTCAGAACAGCTGCTTCTAGTTTACAGCTTAACCAGTACTATCAGCTTATGTGCTTGGAGCAACCTCTAGACTGAAGTTGCATTTTTTTAGCATAAAAAAGTGGATAAATCAAAATAAACCACTTATACTACCAAGCTGATAGTATTAAGTGGATAATTCTGTACTCATATAAGGGATGATGGGCTGGATTCAAGTACCAAGTAAAGAAAACTCAGGTTACCATACTTGAAATCACAGTCCCACACATCATCTGTGAGCCAGCTACCATAGAAACCCATGTCTGGTTCAGTGTGATAAAGTTTGGCACAGCAACAACCTGTTTCTCTATGCCCAAAGATATATATAAAAAAAAAAGAAATATTTAAATTGAATCAGAATTCTGGAAGGAGCTACATACCTTTTTGAGCCACAGTTCTGCATTTTATCATGCTGAAATAGGTATCTGTTGCAATTAAAATGGCTTTCCTTTAGGCTATACTGCTGATAAATATAATCTGTGAATGTGCTAAGGACTGTTTCTGTAGATTCCAATTTCTTCACAAACTGAAGCAACTGAAAGGACCCGTAACTCATTCAACAAGAATAAACACCACACCAGGGAGTCATCCTATAGTTTTTCCAAGAAAATAAATTCTTTAAAAACACACCATGTACAGGTTACCTCCTTTCGGAATGTACAGAGGCATACATTCTTAAAGATGTTATTAAATTTAATTACACAGACACCACGCATTGAACTTGCATAAAATAAAACATACTTGTGTGTTCTGTGGCTTCTGGTTAGAATACTTCCACATGTATCCACTTCACAGTCCAGCAAGTGTGACTGGAACAAAGGCAGCTAATTTTAAGTTAAGTTGAAATAATGGTTAGGAGGGAAGGATAAAGAACTTTTTCAGTAGAAAACAACATTTGCCTAAAAATAATTTTTTCATATGCAAATCTTCAAGAAGCTTAAAATATAGCAAAGGGTCACTCAACTCTCAGTGTTGACCCAGGAAGAAAAACCAAAGGCCATTTGAAGAGAGATCCCCTGCCATTTCCCACTACCTTTATGCCATTTGCAGTGAAGTGGAAAACTCTGTAGTGCGTATTAAGATGGGTGACTTAGAAAATGTGACTATGTTTTCAGAATCCAAATCAGAATCATTTTAGGCAGCATTTTCAGCACAAGAAATAGAGATTAGAAGCAGGCCAGTGTAAAGATGACCAATTTTTTCAAGGTCTCATCTTTTGTCTGTGTTATTCAGAATGAAGCATTTTCTCTAGTTTCAAGAGTTTTATTGTGACACTTCAAACAAGAACTATTATTGCTTTTCAGGAGAACAGATGCGAGAATAGTAAGTACTTGATTTTCCTTTACAGAAACTATTCACCCAACTGAAACTTCACTCTCCTCAACTGTTTGCTCCAAACAACTCACAAGACCTTACTTTATCTGTCTGGTAAGGCCACCAGACATGCAGGGCCAGATACCCAGAGCCAACAGGAACAAAGAATGTGGCACAGATTAAAACACAAAATGGCAGAAGAGAGAAGAATGAGAAACAGGACATCACTGCAAGCAGGGCTCAGTTCTGGATAAGAAGCACCCAGTCAGATCATCTCAAGATAAAAGCCAGTAAAACAAAGACACAAGCTAGCCTTTAACTATGTACTGTTAATACCACTGCACAGGATTCACACAATCAGGGAGGTTGCCCCGCACGTAAACTGTTTAAACTGTAGGTTTTTTCCATTACTTTTCCATCAAGTTGAGAGAGTTCTGGAAACTACTAGAGTCAAGTCAGGAGGACTGAAATCACCATGAGTACTGCCCATACAGTAGGAGTGTTTTGATGTCAGCAGGACAGTATTTTCCAGGGAAGGAGTTTCAGACAGTTAGTCATTGGTGACAGTGTATGGTAACAGGTTAATTGCAGCACTGTTTCGGGACAGCAACTTTCCGTCTCGTTGCAGGGCCCTGTAATGAGACGGTTGGCATTATTTTTAAGGCACTCAAGATGGGAGAAGATAGCAGCCACATGTTGTTCTAGAAGCACAACAAACACCACAGGGGCTTTGGAAACCATGATTAAGCAAGGACCAGAGTAAATTTCAATAGAATTTCCTGGCAATCCTATAAAATTTTACAGAGTTTCTTGATTGGCAATCTATATTCTCAGAATAAATACCTGCTTTTGACAATTATGCTTTGAGAATTTCACAATATAAGGGAGAAAAAAGTGAGAAATTGAAAAAAATTAACATGATACGCTACGCAACTCATTGCCAATCAAGTACCAATCCATCTGCAGATTTAACTCATTAAAAGTAACAAACCAGCAAAACTTCACAGATGAAAAAATGAATCATTTTATTTTAACACTTAGCAGCACAGAAAAGAGACCATTTGACTTTCATTCTGTTACAGAATCCAGACATTCCTGTAGGTTCTCCTTGAATTTCAAGGGCACAAAATACCGTATAAAATACCTCATTGAATTGGATAATCAACTCCAGACAAGTTGTTAAGACCCATTTCTCTTCCCCAAGAGCTGTTCAGTGCTTCTTGCCACCATCTTTTTCCAACTCCACACTGCTTTTTTACACCAGTTCTCTACTGAGTGCTTACTCACAGGTTCCTATCACATTCACAACTGTACAGCATCCTGAATGAAGGATGTCAATTGAAGCACATGTGCGCATTTTAAACTCATTAACCATCTAGTACCACACAAGGATAAGGAGGCCAGCCAGCAAAGAGAAAAGAAAATGTCACAGGGGCTTTCTTATAAAGTTGTAATTTTAAGAAAAAAACCCATAAAACTGCTTAGCTCACATCTACAGAAATGTGAACCTGTTTCCAGAAAGCTTTGACCTGACTCATGGAAAGCATTTATCCACCAGTGAGGACAGGTTTTTCCACTTCAGCTGCTTGCAACTCAAATTACAGCTTCTTACCAAGTGAAAGGTGAGTTTCTCCCATCCCCTCTGTGACATACTGAAGTAGCAGCTCAGGGTTACATTTAGTGTCTTAGCTGCATAAGATAAAACACTCTTCCCTCCAGTCTTTTTAGGATATCTTAAGATACAGGAGTCCAGGCTCTTTCTCTCCTTCCTTCCAACATACACAGTGAGATGACAACAATTGTACTTTTTCCTCTGCACACACACCTCCCTCAGGAATTTTAAGAGATTCTTAAGAAACAAGGAATATCCAAACTAAGCAAAAAGTTTGGTCTTTGTTCAGCTGTTGCCCTGCAGATTGTAGAAGCTTGGTTTCATATGTCAGCTTCAACTCAGAATGAAATACCTTGTGTTTTTTAGCAGCAGGATGAAAAGATACTTTAATGGTAAGGCACCACAAAGATCTCTGAAATTTGGCAATTACCAGACCATGGGGAGAAGTGACTTTATTAAGAATTCAGTATATTAAAAAAGGAACCATGTCTTACCTTTGCTGTTTCCATATACTGGTTGTTCCATTAAGGAGGAAGGGAAAACCAAATAACAAAGAAAGGACAAGAATCCATTTCCTTTAAACACTCTAGAGCACGTTACAGGATAGTCTTTATCTGCTAGGGCCCCAGGTGCACTAATATACCCTAAATAGCCATGACCATCCTCACCTGAGGCTGCTCCCACACCCTTGAGCCCAGGAAGCCCATTCAAGCTCAGACCTGGACCTTCCTTCCTTCCCTGGGCTACGATAGAGGAGTGCTGCTCTGCATGGCCACATCTGGCCATAGAAGACCCTTAACCTAGGTCCTGACCTACAGGCTGTTTTCCTGGCTTGACCTCAGCCTAGCTCTATTGCTATCAACCTGCTGGCTGATCACTGGACCCAATCCTAACCCTGACCTATGGACTGACTTCCTGGTTTGACCTTCAATCTGCCTGTGGCTTGATAATATCTCACAACCAAAACTCCTGTTAGAACTTTGTAACCATCTACGGATCTGTCCTGCTTGGCTGCTGTGCATACTGAAGGACGGGTCATTCAGGTCCCTGTCCTGCTAGTCCAGGGATCACCCTGGACTTCCATCTCCCCATCCTTTAGGGAGCAACTCAGATCTCAACACAGCCTGGGTGCACAACAAGGGATGATGAATAAGTGCAAATCCTACTTTTAGAAAGGCAAGTAAAAAACAGAACACTCTCTTAAAAAACTGAGAATACTTTGCCTGCATGTTTCCATTGTTTCTTTAAGTTCAGCATTCCCCTAGTTCATCTCATGTCTGATCTTTGTGTGTATTATATAGGTTTGGCTTCATTTTTTGAAGACAGCAACCATCTGAAATACTACACAAAATGAAATTCATGACACCAAAAGTCACACTCATTCATGTTGAGTTCAATGCTCAAACCCTTTAGTCAAAGACCATGTTAATTAGAGTGCAATAAAGGTAACCTGCTGTAACTTAGCATATTTTTGGCTGACCCATTCCTGGGATTAGACCCTTCTGCCCTGCACCAGGATTAAAACAAATTCTTTTACTAACCACTCCACTGGAAAAGAAAGTCAATGAGTGAGAATTACCTAGAATTTAACTTAATTTGGAGACGACAAAGAAAAGTAACGGGTATGCAGCTGATTTTAGATGAAGTTATGGTACTAGCTGCTTTTCTGTGGTTGCAATTGTGCACAAAAAATTGGGGAGAGACATCTTCCCCACCAGTGAAGAGGATAGCAACATGAGAATGGAAATAAATAGAACTCGTATGCAATTGTTTCATCACTCTAAAGGAGAAATAGTGAACAATTTCTTCCAAAATACTGAAGAGAGAGTTACTTCTACAACACTTCAAGGATCATTTGTTATAACCAGAAATAAGATTTTTGTAGTGTGTCAGATCATCAGTCACCATCTTACCAGCACAAATGCCAAAATACCTTTACTTGTACAAAATGACCATATAGGACTTTCTTATATAAGAGACATAAATCTGAAAACTGTAATATTATCCTACAATAAGGAAAACTTATTTGTACATTTAGATCTATAATGGATTCCTGAAAAAGAAAACAATTATAGTCTTTGGAAGTACATTTCGGGTTACATTCAAGCAGCAGCCTGACTCACAGTGCAATCACATAAAAGTAACTCAAAATAAATTTTTTAATCAGGTTACCCTTTCCTGAGAGCAGATTGTAATGCCTACCTGCTCAGGGACTTTATAGTGGGCCTTGTTAGTCAACTTAAGAAAGTGTTTGCCAATACCTGCATGAGAGTTGAATTAAGGTAATTTATTTATCACTACAACTTTAAAACAAATGCCCTCCTTTTATGGGAAACAAACAACAAAAAACCACAAGCAAAACAAAACAAAACACACAAACAAATAACCAAACCAACCAAACAAAAAACCAACAACAAAAAACTTCTACCCAGATGTAATATACAAACATAGATATTTTCACAATATACTTTGAACTACAGTACAAGATAAAAAAGAATAATTTGAAAAAAATTGCTATATACAACAAATCTACATACCAAACTATTAATTTTAAGATAAAGATACAAAATTTTTTAAAAAAATACGTAGACTGTTTTGGAAATAGACAGCTTTTTAGATCAATGTCCTCTATTTCTTTGTACCCTTCGGCTACGAAGCTTATTGCAGAAATAAAAAATATTATTTTGTACAATCTTTTTCTGNTGCTCAGGGACTTTATAGTGGGCCTTGTTAGTCAACTTAAGAAAGTGTTTGCCAGTACCTGCATGAGAGTTGAATTAAGGTAATTTATTTATCACTACAACTTTAAAACAAATGCCCTCCTTTTATGGGAAACAAACAACAAAAAACCACAAGCAAAACAAAACAAAACACACAAACAAATAACCAAACCAACCAAACAAAAAACCAACAACAAAAAACTTCTACCCAGATGTAATATACAAACATAGATATTTTCACAATATACTTTGAACTACAGTACAAGATAAAAAAGAATAATTTGAAAAAAATTGCTATATACAACAAATCTACATACCAAACTATTAATTTTAAGATAAAGATACAAAATTTTTTAAAAAAATACGTAGACTGTTTTGGAAATAGACAGCTTTTTAGATCAATGTCCTCTATTTCTTTGTACCCTTCGGCTACGAAGCTTATTGCAGAAATAAAAAATATTATTTTGTACAATCTTTTTCTGTGCTAATTTAAGCTGGATTACACAATATGATGAAGTCACACTTCTATTTTCCAAAAAAAAGGCAGGAAAGACCTGACCACAGCAGAAAGAATCTTGGGATGTAAGGGACCCAGGGGCAACGTAATTACCAATCACTTAAATACTGCAAGGAAAACAGGGGTAGTGAAGAGAATGTTCAGTGAAAGGAACAAGGCTTCTGTTTACCCGTGAAGGAGAGAGACATCTTCTGTTTCTTGTGTAATCTGTCAAGTAAGAAATGTTTGATTTGGGCAAGAACCAGCAGTAGAAGAAGACCTAGTGCTACTCATCAATGTCAAATCACCTTGTAGACCTAGACTGAACTAAGAATGAGTCTTCTTGTACAAAAATGTTTGAAAACAAAGGACCATATGTCTCTAAATATCAAAACACTGATATTGGTCACTGTCAAAGGAACTTAAAGTAATTAAACTGCAAGAAACACGTCTTTAAGACACACTTCTTAATCCACTTTATTTCTACTATAAACCTGGAGCTCTTGTTCAGACTCTGTTTTGAACCCTAGCAGTTTTCTGCATCCTTTTGTCTGCCATGACTTCATTTTGTTTTTTCATACTGCTGCTGGTACAGTATGAGAAATATCCTTTGATACTCTTTACTTGATTCCACCATTTCCTAGATACTAAAAAGAGACAAATTTCATCTTGTACTGTAAGGTGAATAGTCACACTATGTAGCTAGTAATTGAGCCAGCATCTCTCTCTTTTAGTGCTATTTTCTCAATTGCCAATGAATTAAGCTACATCTTCACTACTGAGCTCTTCCTTGACATGCACACTTTCGCAGCTTAGATTGACTCCAAATCAATTGTATAATTTCTAAGAAGCAGGAGAAGTCTCTTCCTGATTTAACTAAGAAAAAAAGAAAACTATTCCTCTTTAAAAATCCTACTCAGTGCTTCCCAAAAAGATTTGAGGTCTGCTGCAATGGGACTACAGTCGCAGGGGTAAAGGGAATGCACAACCATTGTGAAATCCAGGCAGAATACCTTTGTGCTAGTCATAATCTATGCATTCAGAGCAGACTACTTAACTGTAAACCTCATACCTCCCCAAAGATTTTATCTGTACTACATACAGTGAACCTTTCACAGACATACTCAATGATTCTACTTGTTCCCTGGAAATAAGAATGATGAGCAGTCAGGAGACACAGTTGCAGGGAAAATCACGCTGAAGCTGAGTGATCTTGCTTCAGGCAGCTGAATATCGGTGCTGAAAAAGGAATTTATGTACCTCTCTCTGACAGAGCCCCTATGGGATGTGTCACATTTGTGTAAGATAGACATTTCAGAAGTGTTAATTCCAGACACTCGCAGGGCCATCTTCAGTCTGGCTTCAACCTTCTCAGCATACAGAGCTACAAAGGAAGCTGTAGAGAGGGACCCATGCTTGGAACATATCATATAGTGTATATGGGCTCTTCAACATTCAGATTTTAAAGGCATCTCGGAGCAGATATTCCAAGTACCAACGAGCTTACTTCAAGTTACCCAAGACCTTTGACTTTCATTTCTCTGTGTTTTGACTATCACCTCTAAAGTTAGGGCAATGCCCTTCACAGAGCTCATAGAAGTATCTATGAGAATTAATTCAATTGAATACTGTACAAAGTACACAAAAGAAATGTTCAGAAGGATCCTGCCAGCAGATGTGGCACACCCAGCTGTAAGTGGGGTCTAGCATTATAAACGGAATGGGAATAAGAGAACCTCTGACTGCTTTGCAACAGCTTCCCATGAGTTCTGAGTTTCCCAGGCACACCTCAACATCTCACTGCATGCCCAAGACCCTTCTATCTTTTCATGGCTACTGGGAGACACAGTTGTCTCCCCTTGCCCCACCATGACAGCTCCTCACAGGCCTCACAGGAACATGAGGAGAAGAGCTTGCAAAGTCTGTCAAGACACTCAGATACTTTACAGCATTATTTCCCATAATTTGTGTGGCTTTTGAAGAGCTTCTTTCCTCAAGGAGGGAATTCTTTTTTTTTAATTTNTTTGGTGACTTACTAGCATTTTTCTGTGTGAAAATTGTTTTACTGTGGACATTACATGTCAATGTATATGAACAAAATACATGATTTGGTCAATGATACAGGACAAATACATGCAGCTTTCATTACTGTGTCGGACAACAGTTTTTAGCCACTTTGGGATCACAGCAGTCTTGGGGGGGCTGATTTTTCCTCAGAACGAAAAATAGGATGTGGTGATCTAAATAAAGATCACATTGATGCACACAATCAAGGAAGCAAACTAAAATTGTTGACAGGAGTGTAAAAAGACTGTCTGAACAGTCCCCACACCTCTCTTCCTACCCCAATGACTTCACTTACTGTAATGTTTCAACCAGTTTAACTGCCATACACTTTCACACACACACGCACAAATTATCACAGGAGTTGAAGGAAGCAAAAGTTACAAATAATGGATTATGCTGGTCGTTTTCACCTGGTCCTCACAGAGGCTCAGGACTATTTTACTGATAAATTCCTCCTTTAATCCATCAATTTGTTTATAAAGCACTGCATTTTCAATAAGATTTAAACTTACGCTAGGCTGCTTTATTTTCCCAGCCAGCGCTTTCACCAGATGGGGACTCTAGAAGAAGCAGGACCTTGTCATTCCTCCTCAGAACTGGCATGCCATTAAGACTAACCAGGCAGCCACTCCTCAGTATCAGGCCTATGGCCAGGGAATGCCACAGGAAGAGCTCAGTCCCTGCAAACATGCCCTGGGTGAATATCTTCCCACAGGATGAAAGTCTGGCCCGTAAAAGATAATTCGGTGTGGGGAGTGGAGATTAATGTAGTGAAGCTCCAAATTCAAACATCCCAGTCTCCTCTTCAAGTAAGGAATAATTTTCCTTTTGTCAGACATCTCCAGCTTTGAGGACTCCGATGGAGTTAAAAGCCAAACATAAACCCCATTCAGGTGAAATCACAAGCAAAAACTTTTCTCAGGCAGTGAACAACTTTCCCTAGTGAATGTTTTGGTGCCCTTTTAGATGGAGTTAATATAAATCCTTTAGTGCAGTTGCAAATGCAACACACCAAAATTCTCAAAGTAAAAAAAAAATCGAAAAACAAAACCACTCCAAAACACTCCATGTTTCTAAAGCACAAAGAACCCAGTGTATTATGTTTTCACAGACTTTATGTGTACTAGTGTTAAAATTTTCCCTTCATACAGGAGATTCCAGTCCCACAGTCTTACCACTGCCGTTTGAACAGAAGCCCCAGTCTTACTCAGCATGAGCTGTTTGGTTGTGCTCAGGGGAATAAATCTAACAGGATAACATGCTCCATGTAGGTTCTAGCAATGTTACTGAATACAAACATCTGGATTTACTTTATATTTTCAATAAAGTAACACATTTTATTTCTGATTCATTAGACACTAAAATACAATGAAAACAGAGCTCCAGATTTCAGTAGTTTTTGCTATATATTTTCAAAATAATTATTCTATTATGAAATATATCATCTCCCTTCCTTACCAAATATTATGCTGTATTTACCATTTCTACAACAAATATAGGCAAAATCAAAATTTTTTTTCAATATAAAGGAATACCAGATTGACAGGTTTTAAGACTGAAGGCCTTTGTTTTTAATTCACTAGAAGGGTTCCGTTCATTAAGGCAGATTAGTCACATGCCTGAAATCAGCAGTGGGGTGGGGGCTGGAACTCTTTTCCTGTCCCATACACAAATAAGGTTTCAGTGCAGGCTGATGTAAAGCAGTGAGATTATGCTGTTGAGGGCTTAAGTCACCACATAACTCAGGTTCTGATAGGAACTAGCCAGATAACAACAAGCAAGAAAGAAATTATAGAACTATAGAATTAGTTATGGAAACAAAAGGTCTACTGTTCAGCCTTTCTGCTGTGACAGGTGATACATCAAGTTTGTATTTAAGCTACCTATCCACCTGCAAGAAAACCGAGAACAGCAGCCTAAGAACTAGCCTAGAATCAATCCTACTTCTAACATTATGGTAAAGATGGCTATTTCATGAAATTCTGTACCCACAGGTACTCTGCTGTCTAGAAATCTCCACAGGGCCTAAGAGCACTGTTTCTGGACAATGTTTGCAGAGCACTCAAGCACATTGTTGCCTGTCAATTTGGTTGAGTTAGTTCTCTTACAGATGGAGACATTTATAATTTGTTATTGTTAAAACAAGTGAGGTTTTGAAGGCAGGATAAACCCTTAGGAATGAGGTTGATGAAACAGGACCAAGCCAAAGCCACCAAAACTAAGTCCCCCTGGCTGCAAAACAGAACTCTTTGTCTGTCTCAGTCCATTCCCTAGGTTGCAGCTATGCTCCTGGCAATATGAACTCACCTTGCCACTTAATCACAAGAGGAAAAACAACCTAGACACCCTCAGGTCAGTAGCTGAACCCCAGGTCATTCACCCAACAGACTGGAAAACGTTAGGAGAATAAGGTTTTATCTTAACGTATTCCTATTCAAAACAAATACACATTGGAGGCAGGGTTTAGAAAACTAATCTAAACAGCACAGATTGCACAAACGTGCAGTGACTTCAGCAATAGGACTCCAGGTTTATGTCAGCAGAAGAGGAGGGTGACATGTGACCAGCTGACACTCTCCAGACATACTCAGGGAGCCAGAACGTGAGAGACATTGCTGAGATGGCCACGCAAAACATCGTGAAGGTTCACACTGTTGCAGTTTCCTTCACAGTTAACAGCAACCTTTCTTGTTAAACTCCTCTCTACTCAGTAACTACTAGCTAGAATTTCATCGACAACCAATCAACCTGTGTAACATAAAAATAGTTATATCAGGAGAGCTCAGAGTGGCACCTGAAAGGCACTCTAAAAACAAAGCACTGTCTCCTTTTTCTCTTACAAAAAACCCACATGAAACAGCAATTATAGGGAAACCATGATAAAGAGAAAAGGAAGAGATCTTTGAGTTTTTCTCTGAAGGATCCCACACAGGATATTTACTTGGCCAGTTGATGGCTATAGAGGGAGAATACCAGATGTGTGGCTCTCAGCTAGGAAAGCCTTCCTCTCCCCAACACACCCACACATGTCCACTTTGTGCTACTCTTAGGAAAGCTTCAAAATGAAAAAAATAAGAATCGTGGGTGAAATATTTGACATGAACACACACTCTTGGCTTATGCAGGCCTCTTGATGGATTGTCTTGAGAGTAAATGTGTACCATGCAATTTTCCTTGAATAGAAGGAAGTGCCAGACATTTACACAGTAATCAAGTTACCGCTGAACTTTGCTGCCTCTGCTAAAGAGAGCTGTACATTTGATCCTTCCAGAAGAGTTTTGGCTGTCAAAGAGGTCACAGGTTTTGAGCTTAAGTAGACTGTATGCTAGTAACCATTAAGAACTCCACATTTATCTAGAAGATCTTACCAGATAGGCTGCCTTTATTTCATGTTCCAAACATTGGGAGCTACTGAACTAGTCATATATGAAGACTTCTTGATGGCAGTTTCATACTGGTATACCAGTGCTGACTGTGACTCTCATGCACTATGCGGATACCAAATCATTGTTTCAGGCTTCCTCCATTTTTCTTCAAGTTAGCAACTTTGTTTGAACTGAAAAAATTAACCAGAACATAAGGACTAAATCATTACAATGGCTATAATAGTAAAAGAAAATTAAATATCATCATGCTACTCAAATCTGATAAAATCTATCTGCGTTCAAAGTATTAAGAGACATGTGAGGCATACAGTTGTGCAAAGAGACATGACATGACTGCAGCAGTTTTTACTCTATTGAGCTTAACTATCTTGTGAACCCAGTGGCCTTTCAGTGGAAAACACTTTGTTTGTTCTTTTTGGTCTGAGAAGCCAACATTCATAGCAATTCTCAAGTCCTATGACCTTCAGGAGAATAAAGAGCTGATATTTGCACTTCATCATCATAAGTCGGGAAGGATGACTCTACTTCCCCATTGCTAAATTTACCATAAATCCCAAAAAGTGACTGTGAAAAAAGAAGTTCCAGTAGCTCAGGTCTTCCCGAAAATTTATCACAATGGAAAAATAAAGTAGTTTACCCATCTTTGACACCCACATCCCCAAGGAAAATAATATTGTACCTACTGATCACAGAACTTTGCCAGATGCTCCAGCCTTTCTATTATTCTAGTCTGGATTGCTTTCCTTGCTGGTTTTTAGTCTTGGAGAAAATTCATCATTGAAAAAAAAAAAAAAGCCATGAAAAAAATTCTCTTTTATTACTATTGCAAGGTAGGGAGCAATTTGGCATGGAGCATACATCCACAGCCACTACAGTAGCTGAATATCACACAAGCTCAATAGAATGGATAGAATTCCTAAGTATCTTTGATTTAAAATAATCCCTATGGAATGTACAACACGAAAAGAAAAATCAACTCCTCTGTTAGAAAATAATAAAATTAAAACATATGCTTTTTTTTTTCAGCTTAAGTTCTCCAGTACTCAAAGGTCAGGGTCTTTGGGAATTCCTGTTTCTAGCCACTGTGGGACAGAAAGTGAAGTATGTATGTTTTGTGCTTGCCTGTTTAATCCCCCATAAGATTTCTACAAATGTATGCATCTTGTAATAGCCACATATCAATCCCAATTCTGTCCCTAGTTACAAGATCAAAGATTCTTGAAGCTTGATTGAAGCCACCCATCAATTCCAACTAAATAAATGCTAATTATAGCCATATGTTGATGAGTTACAGACCTGTAAAGGAAGACTTTTTTTTTAAAAAAAAAAAAAGTTAGTAAGAAAAAACACTCCACTGAGAAAGCATTCACTCTAACTGAAAGCTATTGACTCAGTATTTTAGTGCTGGATATCAATGGCACATGTAGATCGCAATCATAACCAATGAAATTGACATATAAATGGTTTTTTTGTTTGTTTTGAATAATGAAACTACAAAATAAAAATTGCAGCTTGTTTTGGTAGAGCCCCTTTACTTCTTACTGATTGTTGATCTTCATGACAATTACCTCACTGTCTCAGGAAATGCAGGAGGATACAGTCACACCATGTTTTGAAATTTACTGGTATAGAAACCAAGCTTGTCAAGATGGTATCATCAGTCACCTAGATTTTAACCCCTGCTTGTTTGTTTCCTTCCTAAGGAATGTAGTTAGGCAACAACACCAGGACTTCCTGTGTTTTAAAATGAGTATTTGCACAGTCTGATGGAAATGTAATGATGGGTCTTTGCTTCTGGTAATTGTGGGTTACCCTGTCACAGTAGTTTTGCAAGGGATGAAGGCGGTGGGGGGTAAATGGGGAGGATGTGGCCACCCCATTAGAAAACAAAACAGTGGAAAGCTGTCCACTTGACTCAGCATGCTTCCCAGAAGAAGCAACCAGCTGAGATTCACCACAGAGCCCAGTTTACTTCCCTCATGGAACTTCTAGGCATTCAGCACCATACTGACCCTCTCCCCAACTAATTTTTTTTCCATTGTACAGTAAGAACTTGCTGATTAAGAACAGAAATAAAAAGAAAGTCCAGATTTTGCATGCAAGTGTAATGCCCCACTACAAACAGAAAACCGTGACTGCACCCTTGACAATTACCCCTTCGAGACATAATCTCTTGATAATAATCAGGGTGAAGCATGAACCTCAAAAAGGTGATTCAGCCCCTTTATGAACTGCCCATCTCCTTCCACTGTCTGAGAAGTAGGGTAGAACAATTTTCATCTGAAGACATGCCTCTCAGTTTGGAGAATGGAAATTGATCTACTATACTGACAACACAGCCAGGCCCTGTCCAGATTCTCATCCCAATTGCTTTTGAATGTGAGTGCCAGTGATACATGAGATACTTCGTCAGAGATGCCTCCTGGAACAGTGCTGTTTCAAAAAAAACCACCTCAATAATGCTGAAGTTTCCTGCCTAGAATATTTAAATAATCCTGAGAGAACTCAGGTCCCAACTTTCAATGAATCCTCTTATTCTGTTAGTAATGCATTTTTTAGCCTAGGTGTTTCCTGCCACCTGAATAAAGCAAAAAAAAACCAAAACCAGTAAAGCATACAAGACTACACGATACCATAAAAGCTACTATCATTTGACATTACCTGCATCAATGTGATGTTATTTTGTCAAAGAATAACCTCTCAGGCTTGCAGTGTCAGAGCCTTTGTTGGCACCACGCATAAACTCAACTGTAAAATGGCACATCTGATTTTAGCTGCAGATAAAAGAACACAATTCTTCAACAATTCAGTTGATGATGATTATTAGTATAAGCTACTTTTCAGGCTTCTAAAGAAAATGAAGCAATTATTCTGTCTCAGTCGATTTGTACTACATCCTCCATCTAAAAGAAGGCCTTTCTACATGTTTGTTTTTTTTTTATTTTGCTGAAAGATAAGCAACATTCAGTGCAATCCTTATAATGTCATATATTTGCATTGTTGTTAAGTGTTTCAATGAATGCTGTCTATAGTATTTGGAGCACAAAGTGAAAAATCACCATGTTTCATTGGTGCGAATTTTCCTCTAGACATTATCTATCTATCTCATTTCTTGAGCTGACAGGGTCCCCACCTCTAGGAAGATGGCCCAAAGTGGTGTGAGTATGCAGATGTTTCTATTGAACCCCTTGCCAAGCAGTTTGGCAGCTATGAAATAAATGCTCAGTGTGGGTTTTTTGATAGAAATGGTATCTAACAGAGAGATGAGCACCTTAACTTCTTTCACTGACATTACTTCAGCCCAAATTTTTTAATATAATTTCACAGAACAAAAGATAAGCACTCTGAAGAACACAACATCACAAGCAATACATGAAATGATGGTCATTCTTGTAATGATCACAGTTCAGAGGTTTCTATGCATTCATGTCTTCACTACAAGAGCAGGAAACATTATCCCATGAAGACAGCTAACAGACTCCTGAAAGTTACCAGCTTGATCAAAATTTCCAAAAGGTTCGAATAGCACTTATATCAGCACCAACCGGTAAAGAAAAATCAAACATATAATCTTCATATTCCTTTTCATGTTTTCATAAAATCCACCAGATAGAGCACAAATCACTTTTTTGGAGCACTTTTCAGTACCAGCAGGATGTCATCATGAAAGTAAATTGCAAAATAAAAATGTAACTAATTACCTTTGACAGTGCATTTATTTGATGAAGTATCATCTTGCAAAGCACAGAATCAGTACCATGCACCTGCTGCCAGACTGAAGAAATCACTGTTAATCTGCTTAACTGCGAGGCTCCTTTAGCTCCCAGACTCCCTCTGATCCAGACTCATGGGATCCCAGCAGTGATATCCCTATGCATAAAGCACACAGGCAGCAAATCCTTGCTTCCTTCCATGGTAAACCAACAAATGGGTGTATTGATTAAAAAGAATTGTTTCTGCTTAGAGCGTGGAAGTATAAACAGGGTGGATTAATAGCGATTTGCAAGAGATTAAAAATGAGCCTCGCATTTAAATATCTATTAAATTCATTAATAGCCACAAAGCATGCTCATTAGCTAGCAAATCTCACCTTATTTACCTTTGATAAAGGGGTATCAAAGGGAGAGGCCTGTGCTGGGGTTCTTCCTGGAGGTTTGCCTCCCCAGGCTGAGGGCCAGTGCAGGCTGTCCATCGCTGTCACAGCATTAGCGTACTTACATTTCACAGTGCACCTGGAAAAATTAGTCTTTTCACTGATTCTGAGATGTGAAATAAATAAGTTGCTCTTGGCAGATGCACTCTTGCAACAAGGGACCTGCCAAACTACAATCAGATACTGGAAGAGGGCACAGGCAGCCTAATATCCTCCCAAGTCAAACAGGAAACCTAAAATGCTGCTGCACAAAGTGCAGCCAGTGGATGAACACTGATTGACTGGCTGAAGTTCCCCGCATTCAGGATAGCCTTGGGCTAAAATAAAACCAGCAATTCAGTACACAGTTGCATTCACCCACCTATCCTGGATTTAGCTGCTTCAGTCCCTTTGCTGTGTATCTGAGGTTGTATTGCTCATATCTGCATTAAACCCCAGATAGGTATTGTATATTCTTCCCCAAATCCCCTATCTGTTTGCTCTGGAAAGAAGACAGGCTTGCCCTGGGAAATGGTGGGTAACAGAACCAGTGGACCCCTTCTGTACAGTAGAAAACATTTACAGACCTCACTTGGAACAAGTTTCCACTAACTCATAAGTTTTGGGGCCACTTCTGTGACTGCGAAGAATAACCTCCATTTTCGGAAACTGGAGAGAACCCCACCTTGGGGGAGCATTTCTGTATTTTATCCCCTGGACTCCACTAAATTTAAACAAAAGATATTGCCTGCTTTACTGCAAAAGTGGCCTAAAAATGCAGTGCTTTCTGTCATTTTGCCAGAAACAACTAGATGGAAGAAAAGTTTGGGACAGCTTCAGCATTTGAAGAACAACTCCAGGTCAAATGTCCCCATGGCAGTTTTAACAGCCCATGGTGTTTCCTGCATGCACAAACAATTTCATGGACTAGAGACCAAACCTCTTGTTTTTACCCATATCCTGGGAAGATTACCATCTCTGGCTCAGACAGCCACAAGAGGTCAAGCCCCCAGTCATAACCAGGACTGCAACCAAAATTGGAAGATTACTACCAAGAACAGCTATCACAGAATTTCCCATATACTACATTAGCAAACTGAACTAACACACTGTTTATTCTCCAACAAATGAAATTTATCCTAGACATGAAACAAATTTGATAATGAAAAGAGAAGTTCATTTTCAGATACATTGTATCTGGTAAAAACATTGACACAGTCAAGGGAACTGCAGATCACCGCAGAATTCAACCTTAATATTGACAAAGCAAAAGCATCCCTTTGGGGCAAACTTGCAAACATATTAATTTATATTTTGTAATTTAAAAATTAAACAGAAACCACAGTTTATGTGTGCTACTGCTCAAATACCAGAAGTACCCAAAGGAATTCAATTCAATACCTATGTAAAAATAAAAATAAGATATTCTGGGGTTTGTGTGTTTACGTCTGCATTCCAGAGATTTCCAGATGTGTATAAGGGATACTGAAATGTTAGAAAGAAATATCAAAAATTGTTCAATGAATTTTGATAGGACTGGAAGTATCAGATCTATTGAAAAATATACAAAAAAGTTTAGTTGGATGCATATGGGGCATTAATAAAGATTCTTTCATGAAATCTGACACCCTTGAATGACCCAACCAGTTCTTTATCCACACATGGAAGAAGTGGGAGTCAGATGGAGGGGGTTTGGTATATGTTAGTAAATATTTCTGAACTCAAAACAAAACAAAGAATTTGCAGTCAGTTAATAGAGAACTGGTTATCAGCTTCAACTGATTTGCTGTTGAAAAGGAAATCTTAAATACCTTATTTTTTTACAAAAGTACTGCTAGATAGAATAACAAAATAAAGATCCATTTCTGAAGAACAAGCTAGCTAGTGTGGTAAGGGGGACTGTAAGAAGCAAAAAACTAGGAGATATATGTCAGCTCTGCCTCCTTTGGGCACTGGCACACCTGTATCTTCAGTTACCTCAGTGATAATGTGTTCTCTATGTAGAGGGCTCAGGGGAAATAATTTAAAAAAACAAATAAAATAATCAAAGTTATAGTCAAATTCTGCAATCAAGGAGCAAGCCTGTCTGAAAATTGCATATACACACATAAATACCAAAACTTCATATTATGGATTTTCCTCACAATAGCTAAACGAGCCTCCACAGAACAGTATCATCAGCCAGAATCTGAGAGCAGATTTTGAGAATCTGACCACTCTTAGCAAGTGGCAAGCCCAAAATTTAATGTAGCATATAACCACTTCTCACCAACCTAGAAGCTCAGTGCAAAGCTATTAGTGGGATTTTTGTCACATTAGAGTTGTCACACACAGCAAGGGATGGCCATTCCATAGTGCTGAACACTCCTAGCCCACTTTAGTCTTTATTTTCATGCCCAGCAAAACTATGCAAAAACGCACCAGAAGGAACCATCGCTCTGCTCACCCTGACTCCCACTGATGCCACAGGACCCACCAGCATTGGAACATGAATGCAGTGACAGAGAAATCCCAGAGCACTGCATTCCTCTCCTCCACCTGTGTGAATTCTCACACACAGAGATGACTGTAGCACTGTGACTATTAGGAGAATAATTGAAATGTTCCATGATAAAACAAGATAAAAAGAGCTATTTTTTCTACACTAAAATTTGTAAGAATAAAAACTAAGATACCCCCCAGTGGGAACAAGCAGCAATTGCTGGTTTGTTGGTGACAGGTCTTAATTTGTCACAGACTTGCAAGCAGCACAATGATGTGTTTGCTCTCACACTACAAAAGCAATTATTTTTGCAAAAATGAATCAGTTTACATTCTGAAGCTATATAAACTATTAATATTCAACTAAATTTGTCTAGATCTGTAAGTACAACACTCTACAACATTAAAGACTGGGCACTATGCAAGTAATTTCAGCTCAGTGCATGTATTGGAACCTCATCACTTTATCAGAAGGAAATCTGAACCCCTAGGAGCTCAACTCAGAGCTGGAAGATCAAATGGCAGGAATCTGGGGCTGGAAAATTTCCTCATGGTACTTGTAACATCTCCCACTACCAAAGCCCTGAATTAAAAGAAATTGTTTAGGCAGTTGACATATTGTGAATCAAAGAATGTTCAAACTTAACAGGGAGATTAATCTTTAGGAAAAGAGCACTGATTCTAACTTTGTACTCCCAGGGCTTCATGTCAGTTAAACAATGTTCATGGAGGTTTTTTTATAAACCTTTTATCTGCACTGAAATCTCACAGGGATCCATCAGACCTTTGTAAAATCCTAACTTGAATTTTTTCATAGATTTTGCAAAAGGTAGTAATCAGACACAAAATATCTGATAAAAATGGGGGACCCCACCACTTCTTTCTTTCTTTTTTTTTTCCATTTTTTGGGCAATAAAATTTTCAGGCTTAAGGTACAGTTGTTAAAGGCCATATTTAACATGATTAATTGTTTCCTAAGCACATGAGATAGTCTGATACTCTGTTGTTTGCCGGTCCATCTACTTGTCCTTGCCTGACATTCTTTATCCCACTCAACCACCTTCAACTACTTTTTGCCAGAGGAGAAAAGTCTCAGAAAATCTTCCAGATTCTCCAGGGATTAGCAGTTAGGCATTTGGGAATTGTAAGATCATCTGATAAACCAAATTTTATTGTCTGGGTGCTCAAAAATGACAAATAGCTTCTTGCTAGAAAGAAAACCAGACTTTACCAGGACAACACAAGCTTGGAACAACCTGAAAAAATAACAGCAGATGAGACTGACATCCCTCAGAGTACACTGGCAAAAGTCCTGGCCTAGTCTGCCACTGTCCACAGTGAGCAGCTAGAAAGGGATTCCTTTTTCTGGTGGGACCATCCTGATGAAGATCAGGCTCACTGGATGTCAGGTGAATGGGAAATAAATCTGTTGCCTTCGACAGATACTTGGTTTTGAGGAATGCAGTGTCTAATCCATGTGTGAAGAGAGGTCTCTATAACATTCAGGCACTAAACTGTGGTGCCTGGGACATGCGGTACCTGTATGGATCGACAGCCACCCCTGCCAACTGCATTCACTGCTGGTTGGTTGTTACAGCACCGGCGCCAGTGCCAGACAGCTCTTTCATCAAGAGACTGAGGGCAGATACCACCCTCACAGAATCTCTGTTTCAAAACAGGTAACCTTTTACATGGAGTCTCTTCCTGTCCTTTAACAAACAAGGAAAAAAACCTTCCCACCACCACCGAAACTCTAATATTTTAAACTGCGGATGACAGCAAGCACCACAGAATCCTTCAGCAAATTTATATCTGTTCTTCTCAGCAGGACTGATCTTAAACAGCAAGGTACCAAGGCATTTCCCACCATCAAAGCAATTCTGACCCTCTGCAGATGTTTTCACATATTCTTGGACAGATGCCCACAAATTAGTCTTTCCCTACATCCCCACGAGATGGTGCAGCTCCCCTGCCCTGCCAGATTTAAGGCCTTTAGCCTCAGCACCTACTCAGGTTCTCCTCCAGACTCTGAGAGGCAATGCCATTGCATTCAGTAAAGGAAAAAGCCTTTGGGAAAAATCAATTATTTACCCTAGTGTCATACCATAAATTTACAGCAGAAACAACAAAGCACAACACAGGGTGGTTTCACCACTGAACTCCACCCACAAAGGCAGATGTGGTTATTGCTGTCATTGCCATTGGCCCAAGATGCTCCAAGTGCAAGGCTCACTTCAGCTCCCTTGTGCTCTCCCACCACCACTTCCAGCACATCCTCATTCCCCTGTACCCAGAGCACATCAGCTGCTCTCTGTGCAGCTCTTTGGCATCCCAAGGTGAGATGCATATGGCCAGCTTGATCCAGTTGCCAAGCTCCAAGAGAAGAGCACGCTCAGCTCCTTTCCATAACAACAAAGGTTTCCCAAACATATAAAACCTACTCTGTCATATGTGACTTCTCTATTAGCTCCTCTCAACTTTTTTCCACCAATCCATAGCATGGCTGCTGGATGAAGGAGGGAGAAAAATCTGTGTTTCACTTTAACATATTACATCCCTGTCCAGTCTGCTAAAAGATGCTGAGATGTTAGAAAGAGCAGAGAACGACCAATATGGGACAACAGGTATCAATCCCCCTCATTCTTTCTCATGCCTACAGGGCTAAGGAAACTTGAACCACCCTCCTCCAGACTGGGCCTTGGCAGCCGAAACTCGTTAATTCTAATGGGAGGAGCTCTGACTCACAGAGTTAATGTCTTATTGTGGTACTTTAAACAGTGACTCCAGCGTGGTTTAGATGTGAGGGAGACTGATTATTGCTATGGGATTTTACTCATCAAATCAGTCTTTGTTCAAGACTCACCCAGGTTTAATGCAGTTCTTCTCAAAGTATTTATTTATCTCCAGAAGACTATTTTTCTAGAAAGGAAAGGAAAGTGTGGTGATCAACTGCTGAATATATTGGTGGGTCTGGAGCTTGTCTACACTGAATTTCTTGTGGTTCATGACCAACTAAGACCACACACGCGTTAGACATTCTCAGTAATAAATCTATTCAGCACACAATTTTTACTTTCAGTAGTAACTAAGTAAATCAGTTCTGTTTTAGTCCATTGTATGACAGATATTTTTTGCAACTTTAGATAATAACATGTTAATCTGTGTTCTCACAAGCAGAAAAGAGTATATCACATTGCTCTTTTTTTTTTTTTTTTGCTTATCTTAGCACAATGTGTGGATCACCTAATAAGAGTTTTGTTCCACCACATACAAGAAATAATTCTTTAACTATATCCAGATACAAATACATGTGGTTTAGACTGTAAGTATAAATGGGGAGTCTGAGGGGATTAGCAAACTCATTGCACTGCACCCAAAGAAATAAGCAAACAATGGAAAAGTTTCCTAACGTAATATAAAACATGTAGTTCTCCACGTCCTAGGAAGAATGGGAATCCTGTTAATGAAATATCCAGAAGAGCAGGCAGAGGAATTTTGAGAGAATTCTGCATAAAATATTTCATGTCCACATGGAAATGACAACCAGGACTGTGCCTAGTTTCTTCTGCCTCTAAATAATACTAGTCTGAAACTAGAAAAAAAAACTGACAGAAAAATTGTTGGGAGAAGGGAAAATGCTGATAGTTATGCTATTCATCCTCCTTCATGAAATAAAAGATTTCTACACTACTTTAGTAGGTTTACAGGTGACCTCAATAGCAGACTTGAAAGTAAGTGCCAGAAAGTACTTGAACATTATTTAAATCTCAGACATCTTCAAATCATAGATTCATAGAATCACAGAATAGTTTGGGTTGCGAGAGACCTTTAAAGACCACTTAGGCCAGCCTCGAGATGGGACATCTCCAACCAGATTAGATTGCTCAGAATCCCACCCAGCCTGACCAGGAGTGTTTCCAGAGGGAGGGTGGGGCATCTACCACCTGTCTGGGCAACCTGCTCCAGTGTTTCATCATCCTCATTGTAAAAAATTTCTTCTTTAGATCTAATCCAAACTGACCTTTTTTTAGTTTAAACCTCTTACCCCTTGTCCTTTTATATTTGATAAATACAAAATCTATCACTGAGAGATCTTCTGCTGAAATTCATACTCAAGAAATACTGGATTTAGGTATGCATATACTATAGCGTTTTCAGCCATACAAGCACTAATAAATAATGCCTATGCATTTGCGTATTACAGTACTTTCACAAATACATTGATTACTCATTATTTTACTGTCGGTTCTATACAGAGGCTATTTCTGTAGTTTGCTGTATCACATTTGGTAAGACGTATTTAGGATGGACTGAGCCCCTTCTACATAAAACTGGAGAGGGTGAAGTATTGCAAGCTTATAAATGCATGTTTCTGAAACATTTAAACATATTCTCAACAATTCTCAAACTATTGAGCTCATTACAAAAGAACATAGAATACAAGAATTTAGAATGCAAGTTCACCACCACCTCCTACAAGTCTTAGTTAAATGGCATTCAACTACACCAATAATCTTCACAGACAGCTAAAGTCCAGTATTGATTACCATTTTAATGATACATACAGCCATAAAGATTGACCTTTGCAACAGGTACATCATCGGTGACTTTGTATCCTATTAAATTTCACATACAGCATAGCAAATGATATTACAAGTCGATGTTTTAGTGAGAATCAGATTGCAGAAAGTCCTGATATTCTAATGTCTGAAGCAAAGATGTCAAATGTGAATTTAAAAATGGATTCTGAATTCCAGGCAAATCCACATAACTACATTTTAATTTATTAACTAGAAATAAGTTCTGGAAAATATTTTCAATTATTACTTGCATTTTTTTCAATATGTTTGAATGCCTAAGTTATAATCATTAAATAAACTGTAATTCATAAATTAAGTAAGGTAAGAACCTATACAAAACACACAAAAACCCTCCTGCATTTAAAAACTTAGTTTCTCCCATGCTGAGAAAATGCAACATTTGTATATGTTTGCTTGGATGATGAGACAGTTTCTCTCCCTCTGATCATGAAACAATGCTGGAGCCTCAGGCCTGGTGCTAGGACAATGCAATTCCCTCTGTATCGTGCAAGGTTCATAAGCATTCTGGTCCCTCAGGATCCCAGATGCCACACTACAAGCACTTGAGAGACAGAAACCTTTAACTTGGGCAGTGCCTGGTCCAGTTAGCCTTCTGCAATGCAATATTTGCATTAACATCTCTCCAACACTGAGGAAGGAGCAGTTTGGATTAATCTGCTAAGAAATGTCACAGTGTCACCTCAGTAAGTAGGGCTGCAGCTGGGCATCCCTGTGTATCCCCACCAGCAGCTCAAGACCATCTGCTCTCACCAGCTCTCTCATTTCGAAGGTGCTGCAGGGTCACATGCCCCAGGTTGTCTCAGAAGAAGACACTGTTTGGACTCAGAACACAAGCTCAAAGAACAAATAACACTATTAAGACCGGCACCACAAGTCATGCATACAGCTGGCATGAGCCCAGACTGTGAGCCTGAGCGAGCCATGGAGCAGGCACCATTGTGAAGATGGGGCATACACAGTCAATGCTCCTGGGTGCCCTGTGGGCAGAAGGCATGTTCTGGACAAGTTCCCTGCTGCAGGAGACCAGAGACAGCACTTTGATATTCACCTGAAAAAAGTCAGGCACTTCTGAGTAACCCAGGTCTCCTTGTCATCTTGGTCTACTAAGCATTAATAGGACACTTCTGCTTTATCAGTTGGGAAACAATTTTGCCTGAAGCTGCCAGTGCACTTGCGCCAGCCAAAAAAGGAAGACATGGGTTTACTGCAGGGGCACCATCCTTATCATCTAACTTGACAAGCCAGCTGCATCCACAGCAGACTGGCCTTAGGGAGGGGACATAGGTTGTAAAGACCAGTTTTATTCTTCACAGAGCGCTGCAGCTAAATCAGAACTGTATTAGTCGGACACTTGTCTGACTGACAACCTGATTCTTTTGGCTCTTTTCTGATCTTTCAATTCAACTCCACCCATTCACAGAATAAAATGTTATATAAACATTCAGAATTTTCTTGCAGCATTTCTGTAGTCTTTCCAGTCATGAACTGCAAGAGCCTAGAAGTCATGGCCAGGCACCCAGCCCAAGAACATACTGCCCCTTGATCCTACAGCTGATTCATGAGGAATGAGACAAAGAGAATTACAATAACTCTCTGAGATGAAGGCTTCCTGCACAACTCATAGTGACTGTAGTGTTTTAGGCTTAATTTACGTATAGTAAGAGAAAGTGTTGTGCATGCAGCTCTTCTTTGCCCTCTCCTTTGCAGGAAAAAAACAGGCAAAGCATCCATTTTTCCTAGAAACAGGCTTTTTGCAGAACTCGGGCCCCATGGGAAGAAAGGGATCTTCAGCTGTTAGTTTGTGAAGATTCCTTAAAACCAAACTTTGTGTCTGGCCAGTCCCCTAAAAAAATAGTGAGCAGAAGATATTTTTATTTTTATTCCTCAACATTAAATAGGAAAGAGTATTTTTCCACTTTGTGCACAAAACCCACATTCTGAGCATTCCTTCAGTAACGTTCAGTCATAGTTTGACAACATTTTTAAAAGATAATCTTATTGTTTTAATTACCGTTGTATAAATGTTGGAAATATGCATCGGACTCAGTTTCAACTTAAAAATTAAGTCTGCAAGAGGCAGCTGTTGCTAGGGGAGAAATAACTCAAGATAGAAGCAGAACCTGACTGTGGAGATCCCCTTCCACTTTATCTGATAACAGATAGGAAAAGACAGTCATCATTTGTTCTCTCCCAGCCCAAGGCCATTCAGAGACCAGAAACATTGACCATTATTTAGGCTGGGAAATTCAGTTCATCTATCCTCTTATGGCACAACTGGCTCACAAATTTTGTTATCTCCAAGTTTGAATTTCTTTTACAATGAGTGATTCTCAATCACTAGACTATAAGAAAAAAATATCCTATGCAGAATAAAAGGTTTTGAAGAAACTCAGTATCTCCAAAAAGCAGGGGTGACAGCTGAATGGCTAACTAGGGATGGAAAGCCCAAGCACAGTGACTTAACAAAACAAACCCAAGACCAATTTTCTCTAGCAGGTAATTATCAGTAGCCTCAAGAAGTTAAAAAGAGGTACCCTTCTGATCCAAGGCAATACCACAGCAGGGTCCTCTCAACATTCCCATCTTGTAGTTGTGGTAAGGGGCCTTCTTTAAGCTCAGAAAAGGACTGGGACTCTAAAACCTAAGGCTCATGCGCTGATCACATGCTGGATTTCTGACTGTGTGAGTAAAAGTAACATGCACTGCCCTGATTTGACCTCCTGCTGGGGACACCTTCAGACTTTGCCCCTGTTGCTTAGGTAGCAATTACAAACACATTTCCTTACCGAGCACATGGGAGTTTTCTGATACCTTTCATCAGTTATACACTGTAACATATTACAGCACTGCACTCTATTCATACGGACTTCTCCAGTGAGATGGCTCCATTTGAGATACTCCTGGACCAGTTCATTTTCTATAAAAAGCAGAGAGATTATGGCTAATTATTTCCGGCTGTCCTCTCTGGGTCTTTTTTATTCAATTAAACAAACAGACAGTGTTTGGTATATGAGTAAGAAATGTAGCGTAACAGAAAATATGCTAGAAAGGAAATGATTACTAATCACTGGTTTTTGCCCAATACAGCTAAAATGACCTATTTCTTCAGCTCATCAGCCGAGCAAACTACTGACTTCAAGATGTGTGAAACCACCCCTGTTCTTTGGTTCCAATTTTGTTTCTGTAATGAATTCAAGGAGCAAATATGACATAGGCTGAAAGAGAAACATACAAGAACTACAGTCATCCCACAAAGAGAAGACATGAATGGGAGGCAGACAGACAAACCTAAAATATTGTCTAACAGTTTATTAAATATGCTTAATGATTTTAACACACGGAACTCAAGAAAGCATCAAGTAGGTTAGCACTTGTCCAGGACATTCCAGTACATGTTGGGAAGTAAAATGCAAAACTACTCTTAAAATAAAATTGTACTATTGCTTTGGGCAGCAGAAAGACAAAAAGTTAATCAGAGCTCTCAAATGACCCATCAGATGGAAATTAATTACAGATGTAAGGGGCATGATTCGGTATCTGCTGGAGTTAAAAGTATGAACTACCTTATGAACACATAACAAATCCCTAGATGGATACGCTTCTCTTATACTCCATTATACTACTTGGGTGTCTCAATATTTCTAGGACTGAACATAATTTTTGGACAAATTATCACCATGTATGCTTTATAGTTAGCACTGTGAGACACACACTCAGTATTCAAACGTTTTGATTCAGGAAGCTTTAATTTTGGGGTGGCTTGTTTTTGCCAGGAATCAGAGGAGGTAGTCCTCAAACATTGGCTCATCTGGAATTTTCAAATGGCAAGTTAAAATCATATATTTACAAGTGGCCTTGGGGATTCCCTTTTACTTTTCTCTGACTCAAGAAGAGCACTAAAGGTTTCTTTCCCTTAAAAAAAGAATCCCTCTAAACTCTAACAAAATAGGAACACTTCGTCAAGAAAATATGGAGTTGTAAAAAATATTCTTCCCTAATTTCATCTACCAGTTGTTTTCAGACCCATGGCAAGGAGGAATGACCTCACTATCAAATAAAATCTAGTCCTAACACGAAGAAATTAGTTACTGGCAATACAGTTATCTAAAAGCAAACACATCCTCAGGAAGACAGAATTTAATACAGAATTAATGCTTCAAAATATATCCAGGCTTGACTTCAAAAGTCATGAGACTTGCTTCAAAGAAAAGGACCTACTACACAGATCTGCAACTTACACCTAAGCATACACACAGGCAATGTCTAATTTGGCAGGTAATTCAGCTCAGCACAAGCAAACAAGTAAAACAAGGCAGCTGGCATAAGGCCCCTGCAACTACGAGAGTTTCTACTTCAATCCAACTTTACTCTGGTTGACCAGAGCTCGAATGTTCCCTGTCATGGACATGGTTTGAAGCTGTCTGATGGACCAACTACTGGTCCATCCGGAGATGATTAGCTCTCCCTTAGGATGATGAAGATTTGGTGCTGTTAAACCAAGAATATGTTTAGGCAATCACAAACAACTCCTGTTTCCCTCTTCTCAGTTTATTGTCCTCTCCTGCTTTGCTCTGCTCTGCTCCAGGTCGTCATGCCTGTGGCATTTTAAGTGATCTATGGGATGAAGACAGGTTTGCTCTCTTGTAAGTGTTTAAGTTTGCTTCTGTGCACTCACAACAGTGGCCGTACAAGCTCAAGGGCTGCTAGGTGAGACAAACTCCAGCTGTAGGAGGGAAAAAACCTCCAGCACCAACCGGGGCAGACTTTGCAAAGTCATCTCAGAAGTCAGGGACTCTTCCACTCCAGCCCCATCCCCTGCCAGGGATTTTCAGAGATCACCTCCTATTGACTCTCCAAATATGCGGAATGGTGCTTGGTCACAAGAACATTCCAGTGCAGGAGTCTTTGGGATAGGGAAGCTTTGCAGCACTCCTCTGCTGGCCACTGCTCCTATGAGAATCAGATATAGGTATCTGATTCCTCATAGTGCTCCCACCTTGCCAAAATATTTGCTGATCCTCCTTGAAGGGGGCAAGGCGAAGGTAACAACGCAAACCTAAATGCCCCAGAGAAATTCAATCACAATTAAAGCTTGAAAACCCACTCAAATTTTGAAAATGCTGAGGAACTTCTGCAAGGCGTTTCAGAAGGGGTTTGCTTTCTCATCTTTCCCCTACCCTTACGCGCGGGTGTAAGGGCACAGTAAGGTTTGCCAAAGGCTTTGGTTCTGAAGGCAGCCAGTGAGCAACCTCCTGCAAGCTCCCTTGGGCCACCAGCACATCCCCTCACCCAGACCTCGTGCGGAGACCTTGAAGGATGAAGATGCTGTACTAGCAAACGTTCACCATTTATTTAGGACCCGCACCTTTCCTGCAGCCCCACGAGCATCCCTGCCCGAGGCCCGAAGCCCACGGCCGGGAAACGCCTTCCCGTGCCCCCGGCTGCGAGGGGCGCGCAGCTGGGAGGGCCCCGCGGCGCCCACGGCGGTGAGGGGCGCAGGGTGCAGGGCAGGTGCGCAGCGCGGCCGCTGCACGGCAGGAGGAGCCGCTCGGTGCCGCTCTTGCCGTCGGCCCGTGTGCCGAGCGTGTGTCAAACCCACGTGCTCCGGCAGCCCGCGCAGGCGGCAGCGGCGCCTCGCGGCCGAGCTCCGCCGCCCCGCGCCGCCCCGCACCGCCCCGGCCCCGCACGGGCACCTCCGGCAGCGGCAGCACCGCTGCGAGGCCTGCACCGTCCCCGCGGCGACGGGCGGGGTGGAGGAGGAGGAGGAGGAGAAGGCGGAGAAGGAGGACGAGGAGGGCGGTGTTTCCCTGCGCGGCGCCGCGGCCGTTGCCCCGCCGCCGGCGAGCGTCAGGCGGGGGGGGGCCCCGCCCGGCCCTTCCCCGGCCCCCGCGCCCCNCTCTTCCACTCCAGCCCCATCCCCTGCCAGGGATTTTCAGAGATCACCTCCTATTGACTCTCCAAATATGCGGAATGGTGCTTGGTCACAAGAACATTCCAGTGCAGGAGTCTTTGGGATAGGGAAGCTTTGCAGCACTCCTCTGCTGGCCACTGCTCCTATGAGAATCAGATATAGGTATCTGATTCCTCATAGTGCTCCCACCTTGCCAAAATATTTGCTGATCCTCCTTGAAGGGGGCAAGGCGAAGGTAACAACGCAAACCTAAATGCCCCAGAGAAATTCAATCACAATTAAAGCTTGAAAACCCACTCAAATTTTGAAAATGCTGAGGAACTTCTGCAAGGCATTTCAGAAGGGGTTTGCTTTCTCATCTTTCCCCTACCCTTACGCGCGGGTGTAAGGGCACAGTAAGGTTTGCCAAAGGCTTTGGTTCTGAAGGCAGCCAGTGAGCAACCTCCTGCAAGCTCCCTTGGGCCACCAGCACATCCCCTCACCCAGACCTCGTGCGGAGACCTTGAAGGATGAAGATGCTGTACTAGCAAACGTTCACCATTTATTTAGGACCCGCACCTTTCCTGCAGCCCCACGAGCATCCCTGCCCGAGGCCCGAAGCCCACGGCCGGGAAACGCCTTCCCGTGCCCCCGGCTGCGAGGGGCGCGCAGCTGGGAGGGCCCCGCGGCGCCCACGGCGGTGAGGGGCGCAGGGTGCAGGGCAGGTGCGCAGCGCGGCCGCTGCACGGCAGGAGGAGCCGCTCGGTGCCGCTCTTGCCGCCGGCCCGTGTGCCGAGCGTGTGTCAAACCCACGTGCTCCGGCAGCCCGCGCAGGCGGCAGCGGCGCCTCGCGGCCGAGCTCCGCCGCCCCGCGCCGCCCCGCACCGCCCCGGCCCCGCACGGGCACCTCCGGCAGCGGCAGCACCGCTGCGAGGCCTGCACCGTCCCCGCGGCGACGGGCGGGGTGGAGGAGGAGGAGGAGGAGAAGG